>CM031234.1:311349537-311949537 GCA_018340775.1 Taxus wallichiana var. yunnanensis | reverse complement strand
TGTAGTGCGGTGCTTAGTCACAATTTCACTTGTTTGATTTGTTGAGGACAGTCGACCCCCTAATTTTACATCTTTCTTTTTAGGATTTGATGTCTCTTTGAGGGTTTTGCATGTCATTATTTCATGCAAGTTTCTAAAACCTTGGCGAACAAAGTGTGTCACATATAGGTGACCAAAGGTGAAGGAAAACAAACATCTTACAACCATATATTTTTCTGAGTATTTTCACAAGTCACATGCACCTATTACATGTATTTGGCACTCGTTGATGCCCTTGAACCTTCTCGGGTTCTCCTATCTAGCATATTCCTCCAAACCTACATTTTTCCGAGCTTCTGCAAATGATCTATGCTCCGAATTTTCCATTTTCTAGCTCTGTGCACCTTTGAGATATCTACAAAATATCTAAGTCATTTTATCCCTTCTTTGAAAGTAGGTTTTCACATTTTATAGCTTAGTTTACTTGGGTTACTTATTGTACTTATTGATCAATTATTCACTACTACAATAGCAATCAGTTAAGCAATTTTATAGCATAAATCCACATTTTTATTTTTCATTTTGGTGAACCCGGACTCTATTTGGAAACTCTTAGGATCCACATACTTCTATTGCTTTTATCTTCCTAGGATATTCTCATCATGAGTATCTCTATTAATGACTTCTTGCTCATTAATCCTGAATTAAGAGATAAAATCAAAACTCTCCTAGCTACCACTTGCATTCCTATTAAAATTCATCCAAATACGGTATATAATACATTTGTAGATGCATTCTCTCATTTTTTTTTCTGTCTAATCCTAATGTTGATCTTTCTATTTTCGAAAATGATCCACCTTTACACATCGTGATTTACATTTATAATATGGGAATCAAACATACTTAGATCGATAATGGATCTGAACTTAATATTTTCCTATGTCATTACTTAAAAAGATTGGTCTTTCTATTGTTGATGTTAATCCATCATATCTTTCTTTTTTTGTATATTATGGATCTATTTTTCCATGTGTTGGTCACATTACTCTTTATCACCATTGGGCCAAAAACTCTTAACACGGTTTTCTTTGTCATTGACTCCTATTTTTGTATAATTGTTTACTTTGTAGGCCATGGCTTCAAGCCATGTATGGAGTTCCTTTTACGGTACATTGTTATGTAAAATTATTACATGAGGGCATAGAATATACAATTCCTAGTGATCGTCACCCATTCAAATATTGTGACTGTCCTAATACTACACTTCCTACTCTCGTATTGGATACTACTAATGAGCCACAACCTATGGATACTTTGCCTCATTTTCCACCACTAGAAGGTGTTATTTGCATTATGGATACCATCACGTCTACAACATCACCTTCACTTGCTTCTTCTACTGCTATGATTCTTTATCGGGGGCATGTCCAGACAATATATGCCGTTCCATCTCTTGCACCTTCTCATGAGCAACCTCCATTAGCACATCCTCCATTTACATGCACACTTTTCATGAATATCTCTTATTGTGAATATATTTCATTCAACCCTACTTCCTATGAATTTATATGCACATATGATGGGTTGACTCGACTAGGGTTTACATTTTATGACATCTTTCATCCACCTTATGATTCCCATATGTACCATAGATTTGTTCATATTATCACTACTTATGGTCTTCGCATTTTTATCTCACAGTATTTCTTGCACGTTCTCCCTACACTTCTCCACTTAATCTTGGATGGTCTTGAATTGATTATATTGGGGCTACATTAGACCCTGACCATACTGATATATCATTCCCCATGTCATTTGGTCGTGTTTTCATTTGCAATGACTCCTTTCTAGGATATTCACGAAATCTCACTCGTTGGTATGCACATGGGTGTCCATTACCTCCTTTCATTGATGAGGAATACACTATGGGCATGTATAATTTACGTCTCAATGGCTCCTTACTTGATCAACTTGACACTATCGCCTATCAAGTTTCAAATGCTTCACCATTTGGTTTTGATCATGACAATGATGACCTCTTAGATGACATTACTTGATCACACTCATCATCACATACTTAGGGGCATCAAAATTATTCCCCTCCCCCTTTTACATCGACACGCATCTTATTTTATCATCACTTCACATCTAGAATTTCACATACAACATATACATTTTAGTACACGATTGTATCTTCATTACCGATGATGTACTCTCATGTTATGGTTCACACTTGACTGTTGAGGGCATCCTATACACATAAACCTCACACACTCACTACACATCACACACTACATAATTCACACATCATGCACTCATCTCCTTATTGCATCATCTATTTTTCATTATACACACTACATACTTCACACATCACGCGTTCATCTCCTTCTCGCAACATCTATTGTGCATTATACACACTCCACACTCTACACATTCACAATATATCTTTTTGACATCTACTTTCACACACTGTGATCATTACCGTATGACACACTCTAGTTCCATGGTCCATACTCAATTTCTGAGGGTATACATCTCAAATGTACCTCACCACACTCACTCATCCAAACTCTACGCTTTACGCTCTATCGGTCACATCTTTCTAGAATGTATTATTCGAGACCATTTTCCAATGACACACTCTTTCTCTCGATGTTCATTCTTGACTACCGAGGGGAATATATAATTGAACCTCATCTCATGCATACAAATCCACACTCACTCGGGGGGAATGCATCTCCTATCACATTCATTATGCATTCCATTCCATATACACTCCATAGCATATTGCATATCTTGGTCACATTTAGTCTTACTTACATTTAATTGTTACATGTACACTTTATTACACATGTTAGATGTATGTCTTATAAGTCATTATATTTTTCCATACACACATGCGTGTTCATTTTCTTTATAGTTATGATCACAAATTCTATAGATTAATACACGCAACATGGATGCTTAGTGCAAGACCTATTACTAATCCCACAGGTGTCTCTTGGGGGCATCCACTTTCGTATACTATATGTGTTATTGTTTCTTTTTGTTTCATAGCACATTACTATTGGATTATACACATCTTTACATACTTTTTATCTTTCTAACATGCTAACGGGTGCTTCATGAGCAGCATTTGTCTTGCAGGTCTATTTGCCACCATGGTTGTTTGTCATTTTTTGCCATTGTTTGTGGGCTTTTCCCTTTGTCTTGTGTGCACATGTGTCTACTTTTGGGTTAAGTCATCCTTGATTGTATTGCAACATCATGAGTGGTGTTGTTTGAAACCCATTTTTATGGTCTACATTGTCTTCTTAAGTGTTGTCTTCTTGTGTCTTAGCTTACACATAGTCTTCTTGTCTATTTGCTTACATTTTATATGCATGTTTTTCTTGTACTAACACTTGCCTCCCATCCACTTTTTTTGTGTGTGCCTTGGTTTCTACCAAGCACACTCCTTGCCCTGTAGTGCACATTTTTAACACAAAGATAGGTCCTCCTTTGTGTTGCATTCTCCTCAAGAACATCACATACACCCCAAATGAGGGGGCACACCATTTGGGTGAATGATCCACCCCATCTGACATCATACATTCATAGTTCAACATAGTTCAAGATTGATACAACATAATCATCAAAGCATCATCCATGGCTCGGAATTTGACTTGGGTCCTTACTACATCACGAGACACCGGTGCCTAGACCCAGGCAAAGTGTCACTTGGGCGACCACTGACCCTTCCTAGATGCTTATGACCAAGGGCGATTACATAGAATTCTTCAGTGCAACACATTCTATAGCACTTCACACATCGGCTTTTATAGGGCAGATAGTCTTTGGCACCCACCATACATACAACATTCACCATTTTCTTTTTCAGCATTGGATCAGAATAGGTCGAACCAGATCATATTTTTACACACCATCTTCAGTGGTGTTCTACACTTCAGGAATTAGTTAAAGGTTGGAGGATGACAACAAACTTTTTCCCTACACTTCTTCCACTTCTTGTATGAGATCACCCAAAAAACTCGCAGTCGGCACAACCAGCATGAGATCGCCCAAAAAACTTGGTCTTTTACAACATCTATAGGATCCTTTCTACACTTTTTCCTCATCATGAATTAGGTGCACATGTTCATTTTTCTCATTTTTCACATTTTTACATACTTTTGATCATATACATGTGTATTTGACTACTTGTTTGTTCTTCACTTTTGTAGGTCCTGTCCTTATGGGAAGTGGTAGTCAACATCATCCTACATCAAAAACATCAACACAAAAACATTGACATCAACAGTAGGCACATTGGTGACATCTACAACATGTGTTTCTGCCATAGGGTCATCACTATCATCATCACTTTTTTCACTTTCTCCTCTCTAGATTCCATGTGCCACATTTTTATCACTCCACTCTTTCTCTTGTCTCATAAAGACGCTTTCGCCATCAATCTACATGGTTATCAGGTACCCATCTCTATCTATTTTATGTTATCAAGAATTTTCTCAAAAACATAAAGTGGGGGAAAATGTAGACACAAAATCATGCACTTTGGGTATCTATTTAGTCTTGATCGCATAATACTATTCATATGATTCCTAAGTAAGAAAAGTACTAATTAACCCATGTCCTTAGCCATCTTTGCTTACTTTTTGTTGACACTTTTGGTCTTATATTCTTTTTGGCCCAGTCTGTCTTTTCATACCTCGTCATTTCTCATCCTGGACACCAGCGCCTAGCTAGGATGCCATCGTCAGCACCCCCCCCCTCTAGGTGCCCCTGATCTCTTTGTACTTTTTCACATCTTTTGGGTCCTTTCTATCCATTTGAGCATCTTATATTTTTAGTAGTCGGCCTTTTTGGGGTTAATTATGAAATTTAAGCAAGGGAATCATATAAATATAAATTTATGTGATCATAATAAAGGACCAAGCACTAAGCATTAGCTATCACCACCTAAGGTTGCATCCAAAGGCTATTCAAGAGCATTCAAGCATTCATTCTAGCATCCATTCAAGGGCAAGGGATTGCATTATTTTGCATACACTTCATAGGAGGGGAAGTTCATTCTATTCCATGCACACATCTATTTACATCTCTTACATCTATTTATTTTCTTGCTATCAAGTGTGACACGCACAAGAGCCACCTAGGGCATGATTTTGCACGCACACACACACACACATAGAACTACATTGGGTCTGAAATGTAGTGCAGTGCTCAGTCGTAAGATCAATTTTTTTGACAATTGAGGATAGTCTCAACCCTCATTTTGCATCTTTATTTTTAAGGATTTGATTTCTCTTTGAGGGTTTTACAAGTCATTATTTCATTGCAAGTTTCTAGCGACCTCGGCGAACATTGTGTGACATATAGTTGACCAAAGGAAATGGTAGTGAGCATATTACAACCATTCGAGAGATAGTTTTCTAAGTATTTTCGAGTCACATGTGCTTACTATAGGTCAGGTGCCCAATGGCGCCCGACCCTTCACTGGTGCCCCTATCCAAAGATATACCTCCGGATCTGTATTTTTCTAAGGTTCGGTGTGACATTATTTGTTGCGTATTTTCTAGTTTTATAGCTCTGTTCACCTTCGAGATATCTCAGAAACATCTAAGTCATTTTATCCATGCTTTGCAACTAGGGTTTCACATTTTCTAGATTATTTTACTTGGGTTACTTATTATACTTAATTGATCAATTATTCACTTTGCTACAATATCGATTAAGAATTTTTATAGCATTCATTCATATTTTACTTAATCAATTTTCTCTATACTAGAAATAAGGAGTTGAATTGGATGAAGCCCCATGATTTGTATGTGTTCCTGGGTTAAAATTTTATCATGCAAGACTAGCCAAGAAAATGCTCTTGATTTTGGGATACGATCTTAAGACCAACATCCATTTCATCTATCCCTATTTTAGATTTCCAAGTATAGCTATCAATTATTAATTCAATACATTCCTGACTTTATGACCACCTAGTGAGGGGTAGTTGGCTCAAGGATAAAGAAAACTTTCGTAAACTATACAAATTCTTTGAAGAGGGATAGAGTGTCTTTAAACATAAGGGTGACAAAAATATATTTCCATTTGGTTTGCAAAAGCCGTTAATTTCATAGAGTTCCTAATAATCTACTACTTTGGTACCCCATACATAAATCAATGCTCAATAATGGTGTATATAAATATCTAAATTAAATTTGAAAAAATTTTTTTTAAATGCTTGACATAAAATGAAATGTGCATGAGAATGACTATACCTAATTTTTCATGTAAAACCATGCCCCTAGTTTGTTGAATGTGACTAGTGTTGTGGGGCTTGTCCCCATGTAGATTAAGCTCTATTTTTTTTATAACATAAATCATTTACTAATTTAATAGTATTTCCTATAAATTCAAACTTTTAATAACTTAACAACCTTTCATGTAGCATGAAATGTTGACTAACTTAATAGTCTTTCCCGTAGCATGAAACTCTTGCTAACTTAGTAGCCTTATTGGTATCTAAAAATGGCATTCAATTTTTTAGGCTATTACGGCCCATTTCAATCTTCAAATACTACGGAATCCACATATCATTATTGAGCTACTTATAAATCTATGTATTAATATTGAGCTATTGAGGGAGCCATTTATAAATCTTGAGTTACTTGAGGGAGTCATGTATCGGTATTCAATTACTAAATAATCCATTTATCAATCTTGAGATATTAAAGTAGTCGTTTACTAGTCTTCAATTACTAAGGGAGCCATGTATCAATATTGAGCTACTAAAGGAACCCAAATGTCAACAATTTGTGTGTGAAAATTATTTTTGACACTTTGTGATAAGTGAATAACTATTATGTAAACTTGTGTGACAAGCAAATAACTTTGATTTAAACTCTATGTAAAATGGGACCAATTCTTGTGTGAACTTTGAATAAATTTAATCAATTATGTGAAATATGACCAACTCTAGTATAAACTATTTGAAATTCTCTCAATCATCTTGATTCTTTGTACTCTTAACTGAAATATGTATGGACCTCTGACTAAGCTCATAATATTCCCCATTTTTAGATGAGGGATGTCATTATGCATCACTCAACTCAAAAGATAAAACCAATTAATCATATCATGTGTAAAAGGCATATAGAGATAAACCATATAAATCATATGTATAAAACATGTTAGCATAAACTATCATATATATGATATGATCATTATAGAACTATAGACACAAAATTATGCGGTTGGATACATTTCTAGGTCCATAAACACATACTAGCATTCATATGATTCCTAAGAAAGAAAACTAGTAATTGACAATTGTCTTTGGCCTCTTGTTTTCTTTATTTTTTTCTATTTGGTCTTTTATACCCCACCTAGTTAGTATTTTATTTATTTACATTTTATGGCTCAAGAATCTAGCGCCCAACCAAGACAAGAGCACTTAGGTGCCCCCGACCCCTCCGGGTTCCCCGACCCTCTTCCACCTTACTCGCTTCTTTTGGTTCTCTTTTATCTTTTAGGCATCTTTTCTACTTATGGGTTGGCCTTCCAGCTTGTCAATTACAAAATTCAAACAAGGGAATCATATAAATACATAGTTATGTGACCAAAATCAAGGACCAAGCACTAAGCATATACTATCATCACCTAAGATTGCATCCAAAGGCACCTAAAGCACTTCAAAGCATCCATCTTGCACTATTTCAAGGGACAATGAACTACAATTTCTACATACACAAAGACAGAAGGGGAATCTTCTTTATTTCATCTAAACATATAACTACATTGTTACATCTAGCTACAACCCACTATCAAGTGCACTTGCACAAGGGATTCTTAGGGCACAATTATTTCACACACTCACAAGAACTACATGGATTCTAATATGTAGTGTAGCGTTGAGTCGTAAGTTCACTCTCGAGGTGACCGGAAAGGTCATTCGACTCCTCATATTGTATCTTTGTTTTTGGATTTGATGTTGTATTGTGATTTTTGTAGGTGATATATTTTTTGCAAGTTACAGGTACCCTCAGAAATCAAATAACAACACAAAGGAAATTAACAAAGAATATTTGCGACACTTGTGAAACACGGTGAAAATCATATCCCAACCATCTCGCATAGTCACAGGTGCCCAACAGATGTCTCCAGCACATAGGCACCCCTGTCTAGCCGTGGGTGCCTATGTCTGGCATCATCTGTGAGCTTTAGAATTTATCTTGAGCATTGACCCCGCCATTTCTGCTTTACTCACTTCCTCTCAATTTCTTCACCCCTAAGTTCCCTACTTTCAATGGCCATGGCAACCCTCAAGAGCATCTACGAGCATTTCATGTGGCGATTTAGATTATGTGGATGATCATACATTACTCACTTAGCTCTTTCCTCGCAGACCTTCAATATTATGTTGTGCATTGGTTTTACAATCTACCTGTTCATTTGGTAACATATTTTATGCATTTAGCCGATGTTTTTATTGCTCAATTTTCAATCAATATCAGCGTTAAGATCGCTTATGCACAACTCGCACAAATTTAAAAAATATCAACTGAATAGCTAGCTAACTATGTATTACATTATAATAACAATATAGAAAAAATGACAAATGTACTCATTGATTTGGAACTACAAGATCTATTTTTTCAAAGCCTCTTACTGCGTTGCTTGAGAGTGTCATCTTTGATACCTCTCCTTCATTTGATCAACTATTCCATATGCTCAAAATGCATGAATTAAAATTACTTTTTTTGGGAAAACTTAAATATCAAAACATTTTTTCATATTCTTCTAATAGGTTTCAATCTAAGTCAACATTCAAACCTTTTCCTAAATATACGAAAGCAAAGGCAACGGTTAATGTCATCTCTTCTCCTGAAAATCTTCAATGGAAACCTCCAAAGCATACTTTCACTAAATTTCCATATGCACCTCGATTTCTTCTTCCTCAACTTCTCGAAAGTAATCTAATTACTCTTCCACCACCTCTCAATATTGATATACCTTGCCCTCGTGGCTGTAATTATGATGAAAATGCCAAATGTGAATATCATTAATTTATCAGACATTTTACCGATCGTTGCTTCAAGCTTCGACATCTCATACAGATCTCATTGACAATAATTCATTGGAGTTCCCTACTCCATCTTCTTCTTCTAAACCAATCAATGATAATAAAAAGCTCAAAATATTTAACAACCCTTTATTGGCTAGATTTTATGCATGCACAAACCTAGGAAGTCATGGGATGAATCCCCTTCATTTAACAGTGAATCTCCCATGTGATATATTTATTTATTCTACAAGTTATTAATTTATATTCTGGTTATTACTTTAATTATAGGACTCATGAACCATAGTCAAAAAAATCACTACATAAGCGGTTGTGTTTGGGAAATTTGTGCGGAAAAGAAGAGGATGTATAGAAATGGTGAGAAAAAGAGAGGATGCACTTCGCAATAAGTAGATCGCAGAGCTTATTGTAGTCATACAAAATAAATAAATACTTTTAAAATGTCATAGTTTTAGCAGATGAAAAAGAAATTGATTCAGATTTAGATTTTAAGTAACACAAATTTTACCATAAAATCCTCACGAGAATGCACAATGAGACTTCTCAAACACAAAGTTCTCCAGAAATTTGCCTTCTTCTTATTCAATTCTAGCAAAGTTATACAAAGAACATTTCAGTCTCAACACAAAGTTTGAGATCTTTAAATTTTTGCATAAAATTACAATAACTGGTTGCCAAAAGTTCCATCATTTGACCCATAGATCTCTTCTTCTATTTATAGTCTCCATAAGGAAAATACAAAATAGACAATATCCATTATACTTCCATAAGTGCCTAACTACAAAACTGCAAGGAGTTGAGCATTTTCCTCCTTGAAATTCTCATTGCATGCCACATATGAATTTGGAATGTTCCATATTTAAAATGAGAATAAATAACTTGCCACTATCACCAAGTAGTTGACTTTATCAACCAACTTAAAGTAACAATGATTAACTGAATTACTTCAGTCATACAATGAATTTCATTACTTGATTACTTGATTACTGCCTCCTGGAATTGTTCATTTCATGTTGGGATTTCTTTATACCTAGCTACCCTTTCCAAAATTATAATTTTTTGCATTCCATGATGTAAATGAGGTCGAGAGATTCCTAGAAAGTACAAGATCTTGAAAAATGGAGCACTTGAGCAAAAGTTATGGCCAATCAGGTTTTTGACCCCCATTACTGCTTTCCTTTGTATTTTAGGTTTTAGAAATTGTTTTACTTATTACTTCAATGAAGTAATGAGTTATTGAAATTTCCTTTGTATTGTGGGATTTAGCAATTGTTTTACTTATTACTTCAATGAAGTAATGAGTTGTTGAAATTTCCTTTATATTTCGGGATTTAGCAATTGCTTTACTTATTACTTGTAGAGGTAAAGTAACTTCATTTTTCCACATTACTCCCTTCTTTTTCCTTCTTTGTGGGTTTTTGTAGCTATTTTACATAGTTACTTTTAGAAGTAAAGTAACTTGATTTTTCTACATTACTCTCTTCTTTTTACCCTCTTTGCGGGTTTTGCAACTACTTTACTTAGTTACTTTTAGAAGTAAAGTAACTCAATTTTTCCGCATTACTATCTTCTTTTTTTCTTCTTTGCGGGTTTTTGCAACTGTTTTACTTAGTTACTTTTAGAAGTAAACTAACTCCATTTTTCCACATTACTCTCTTCTTTTTCCTTCTTTATGGGTTTTTGCAATTGTTTTACTTAGTTACTTTTAGAAGTAAAGTAACTCAATTTTTTCGCATTACTATCTTCTTTTTTATTCTTTACGGGTTTTACAATCGCTTTTACTTAGTTACTTTTAGAAGTAAAGTAACTTCATTTTTCCACATTACTCTCTTATTTTTCCTTCTTTGCGGGTTTTTGCAACTACTTTTCACGAAGTAGAGTAACTTAAAAACTTGAATGCTTAATAGGCTAAATACTTAGCTTATATGACTTTTGAGCAATTTTGGGAAAATGGGTATTTCTCCAATTGTAACCAAGCAACCTCTTGTAACCTTCTGAAGAAATCTAGAGAAATCCTGTAAAATTTAAAATGGGGAATCCCAATATTTCTAAGTGAAATATTTGGGACACTACCCTTTTCCTAAGCATGATACACAATTTATTGACTCTTTTTTCAATCATACATATCAAGTTGTGCCCCCTCCTTCATTGGGCCCCCTTGATTTTCTTATCGCTTCTAATGATGCATCACCACATGCCATTACACTCTCTCGATCATGACTATCATGCAACATTTTCTTCTAATTTATTGCACATGAATGCTTCTACTAGTTTGTACATTGTTAATAATTTCATGATCTATCCAGAGGCTCCAATTTGTGTGTGCTCTATTGCACTTCTTCTAGCTATCAAATGTCCAATTTCTGTTATTTCATATCCAGCTCCTAAATCTTTTGGCTACATTAGGCTGCCCATTACAATTGGGCCTCTTACTATGTTTGTGTCATTTGTTGTGGCATCTTCAATCAAAGGTTGTGACATGTTCTTAAGTCTCCATTGGCTCCATGTCACTCAAGTTATTCCATTCATGAATCATATTTGTATCAAATTCATACACAATAAACAACTTGTCATTGTTAAAGGTATTCTACCATGCACACCATTTCCTTTACCTCCTCTTGACGACATTCTTCCACCAGCTACAGTATCTAGGCCTTTAGGGACTCTCAATTATAAGGCACATTAAACACCTAGTTCTCCTATTCGCACACATCCTACTTCACGATATTGTAATCTTCATAGGTCTACTAGCCCCTCGCAAAGGTTCTCATCACCTCCATCTCATAGATCTCTTTCACATAGGTGCTCATCACCTCCATCACCTCATAGGTCTTCTTCAAATAGGTTCTCATCACCTTTGTCACCTCATAGGTCTTCTTCACATATGTGCTCATCACCTCCTTCACCTCATAGGTCTACTTCACATAGGTGTTCATCACCTCTTTCACCACATAGGATTCCTTCACATGTACATCATTCTTCTCATACACCACCGATCTTAGAGCATTGTCACACGCCTTTATCTCCTCAAACATCGGGTGGAGGACCCTTGCCCTTCACTCTCATTGGATAGCTTACTTTTCATCACACACTTGGGGGGCATCACACTTTATCCCCCCTTCAATCATTACTATTTATTTCTAATCTCTACACATACACATTATGCTTCGTGCTTTGCATTTAGTCTCCCTTAATCATATTGATGCATAGCTTCTATCTTCACTACCCTATGATGCACTCTAGTTATATGGTTCATACTGATTGCTCAAGATCTAAATCTGAAATGTACCTCGCCACATGCAAAATTTATGCTCTTCGCTTCATGATCTATCTAGTGCACAATATCAAACCATTTCCCAATGATGCACTCTTATTCTATGGTTCAGTCTTGATTATTGAGGGGTATTTTATAAATGAACTACATACACGTCTCATACACATCCATTGGGGGGACACTAATTCTATCACATTCACATTACATACCATTCAATCACACTCATACACTACATCTTGCATATCTTGGTTGCACTTACTCTTACTTTCCTATACTAGTTACATGTTGCACTTTGCTTACTATGTTAGCGGATATCCAGTATGTCATTATATTTATCATATACACATGCACGTTCACTTTCTCTCTAGTTATGAATATAGATCTCTTATAGGTCCTTACATGTTGCAATGATGCTTGGCATTGTACCTCTTACCAGTCCCACCAAGGCTCCTGGGAATCTACTTTCTCACACATTACAGTGTTATTGTTTCATTATTTACTACTTCCTATTCTTACTAGCACACTACTTTCTATCAACATACATGCTTTGACATACTTTTTATATTTATAACATGCTAATAGGTGTTTCATGTGTAGCATTTACCTTGCAGTAAACTATTTTCCACCATGGTTGTTTGTTACATTTTGTTTTCCATTATTTTCTATTGTATGTTAATTTTTACGGGCTATGCCCTACGCCTTGTTTGATCCCTACTTGTATGCTTTTTTCCACTTCAGCCTTGATTATATTGTGACATTTTGAACAATGTCTCGTGTTTGAAACCAAATTTTTGTGGTTTATCTTGTATACACACTTGTTTGTTACATTTTTTCTATGATATGCTTGCTACTTTTTCTACTAACACATATTACTAGCCACTTTGTTTACATGTGCCTTGGTTTCTACCATGCACATACCCTACCCCCGTAGGATACTACAGCCTTCAGATCGGCATCATGTCCTCTCTTTGGGTCATATACTCATATCGACGTTGCATGTACCCCAAACGAGGGGGCATACATTGGGTGAAAAAATCACCCCACAATAACTTAGAGCTACAACACTACGCATACTTGAGCACAAAATCAAACAGAACATAGTTACGAATGACCTAGAATATAACTTAGGTCCTCAAAGATAACACATACATCATCACCGGGCTCTGACAGAGCACTGGGCACAGGCTATGTCCTCCCCTAGGTGCTAATTTTATGGGGTAACACACAATCGCTTTCTCATTAAAGCACAATTCATAGATACTTTTTCACAAGAGGCATAGTCCTCTAGCAAGAATAATGCATCCTATCTCCAATTTCAATCAAAATAAGCATTACACTCGGAACAAGTCAAGGATAGCAGAACAAAATAGGATCACACCATCTATAGTGGTGTATAATGAGCAAAGTCATGGAAGGAGAGTAACAATAGACTTCTCTCCCCAACACTTTATCTTTGGCATGAGATCACCCAAAAAACTCACACTTGGTGTGAGATCACCTAAAAACTCACAATTGGCATGAGATCACCCAAAAGTTTTCTCTTGGCATGAGATCGCCCAAAAACTCGCTCTTTGCAATAGTTCAAGACACTTTTATAACATTTTACACTCTTCTACATCAGGTCCCGTCCTTACAAGAAGCAACAATCATAAGCACAAAAACAAGTACAATAAATACGGTTCACCCCTAGGGTCACTTTTCATTCCTAGTTTCGACGCTTTATTTTGATTAACTAAAATATAATATATTTTATGAGTTAATCTAAATAGAAACAAAATGAAATACTAAAATGTTGAATCTAAATATTTTATTTTATTGTTTGAATGTATTGGAATAATGAAAATAAAAGGGGTATTGTACTAACCTGAAATTGACTTACCTCGTTGTGTGCTAGACTAAAACAAAGCTAATTTGTAGATCAGGCGGATGTGACCGAATGGCTTCGGAATGGTAGAAGCTAGAAATATGACTGGACTAGGGAACCCGGAAGGGTACTGAGAGCCCCGGGATGCCCTAGTCTCATGATATGGGCATTGTAGTCCCTAGAAAATCTCGTGGTCCGAATCCGAAGTGTCATTGGTCTTCACAATATTTTCATCTTTGTCGCATAGTTTTCGCGATACCTTCACTTATGTCATTGTAAATTTAATATGAAGATGCACCTACAAAACCCTATTCAAAGCATCAAATCCTAAAAATAGAAATGCATATGAATAGGTTGGAGTGACCTTAGCTGCCAAAATGGTGGACTTATGCCTAAGTGATGCACTACATTCCAGGCCCCATGTAGCTCTATGTGTGTGTGTGCAATCTTGTGCCTAGGATGCCCTAGCGCCAATGACGTAGAAATAGGGGGAAATAACTAGATCTAAAAATGTAAATGGTGAATGGAATAGAAAGAATACAACATTTTCCCCCTATGCTTATGTGATGTAAATGTCAAAGATGTCCAAATACAGTCCCTTGCCTTAGTAAATAGTTTCCTTGATAGTAAGATGTACATGCATAATGTAGTGAGTATGTTATGTTTATATAGGGATCTCTTGTTCAAATTTTGACACTAATGACCCAAAACGATGACTACTACCTAGAGGAATGCATAGGATAACAACAAAGACCGACCTCAAACAAAAAAATTAGAACCACAAGTTATAAAAACAAGGGTGCCTAAAATCACGGATTGGGCACCCCGAGGTGCCCCAAATGCTATCTTAGGCACCTTAATATAGGACTAGAGATGACAACCAAACAAATTACAACACCTAAGACTCCCTAAAAGACACCCAAAATTGTATAGACAACTGACGACTGTACGAAAAATAACAATGACGACCGACTAACTGACGACAAGACTAAGGGATGGGTCACTAGTGAATACTTTTATTACGCAAGATCCATATATAAAATAACATACCCAACGGTATAAATGTAATAATAAGTGCATGATTTTGTGACTACATTTTCCCCACTTTATGTTGGTGAGCAAAAAGCTTGATAACATAAAGTAGATAGAGATGCATACCTGAGAAAAAGTCGGAGAAGCCCATGTTGTAGAAGAACACGCAGATGTGTAGTAGAAGTGCACCGATAGAACTATGAAAGCATGCTGAACCATGGATCAGTGAATTGATCCATCTAACCTAATGAAAAATCATAAATTTCACGATGAATTGTGCTAAATGCAAGTGATTACTAGGATGTATGATGATTTTGAATGCGGTTTAATGATGAATAGGTGGATAGGGATGATCGCCCTAACTTGAACACTTGTATATAAATGAATAATCGAAGTATTTGGGTGTCATGCCACCAAAGGAAGAGTGTAGGGAGAAAAGTGTGTAATTATCTAATCTTTAACTACATCCTCAAGATCTAGCTGCTACGGACAGACTCATATCAATTTTTTTAATTTTTGGATCCAAATGATTTCGATTAAATAGTTGACCCATATAGGAGTGATAAAGGAAAGGCACTCTTGCCCCCACTCCATGGGTGTTACTGCAATGTGAAAGCTTCCAAGTTGGGTCATCTAGAAGAAAACATGATATGAAAAGGTGACTTCCAAGTTAGGTCATCTGGAAGCAAACGAGATACGAAAATGTAACTTCCAAGTTAGGTCATCTAAGAAAACACGAGATGAAAGAGATGGCTTCCAAGTTAGGTCATCTAGAAAGTGGGCACAAAAATGTATGTTGGCTTCCAAGTTAGGTCATCTGGAAGTAAGCACATAATATAGAATAAATTCCCAAGTTATGTCATCTGAAAAGAGTGGTGAATGTAACTCCCAAGTTAGGTCATCTAGGAGACCGCTTATAGATTTGAACTATATGATTTTCAATTTGAATGCATTGATTTTGATTGGTTACTCATGGAGAGATTTTATGCTAGTTTCCCCCAGGTTAGGTCATTAGGGGAGAATCGATAGAGAATGATGAGTGATTGTGTTATAAAGGGTTTTTAATCGCTTGTTGCCCCCAAGTTAGGTCATTAGGGGGAATCGATAGAAAGTAGTGTGTGATTGTATTTGGAAGATTTTAAATGTTTGTTGCCCCCAGATTAGGTCATTAGGGGGAATTAATGGTGAAATATCACATGATGTATTGGTAAGTGTAAGATTCATAATTTTTGAATGTATGGTGATGTGAGGGGGATTATAGGGGGTGGCTAATAATATGCCCCCCTTTCAGTGAAAGGGGGAGTGATGAAAAGAATGGATGCTAAGCTGAAAGTAATGACAAGAGGTGAAAATGTGTATGTATTGAATGGAATATAATGGTGAAGAGATATAATACACACCAAATGTGTACAATATGGTGGTAGGAAGAATTCTAAAAATAATGTCGCAAATGGGGTGTAAATCGATTAAAAATGCTCAATATATGAGCGAAACAATATAAATAGCGTGTATTAGTTATGGAAATAAGCGTGAAATAAGGACCATAGTAAGGATAGTGATGAAAAGTAACTATAAATAGTAAAGTGAAAAAGTGTTTAGTTACCTCATTTTTTTTGTACGAGTGTGAGAGTGTGCACAGAGTGAGTGAAGATGCCTCAAGTGAGAGCATTACATCCTAGTTGGTTTGAGAGAGTGGCGAATGTTGTAGCATCGCGTCGACCAAGAGTTAGCAAGTGCATTAATTTTCACAAAAATTGGTATTTTTGAAAATTTGAGAATTTTTTATTTTCTCGGCATTTTGGACCTGGACAAGAGCAATGAGGGTGCTAGTGACCCCTGGGACTAGACCGCTTAGAACTGGACGCTAGTGTCCTACTCCGAGGTGCCCCAATCTCTGCACCTAGGTGCCCTATTCCAAAATTTTCATTGAGTGGATAATGATGAAAAAATGTGTCTAGTATGTTGAATAAGTGTGTTTGGTTGTGTAATGTGTTCTAACATTGTGTTTGTTGTCGTTTGGTGGTGTGCAGAGGGATATCCACTCGAGGGAGTTTCGTGGTGGTCATCATATGAGCACGTTGCTTGATTGGGCATGTCTGATGATGAGTGGGATGTGATGGGTCATTCCACCTACGGAATATAGCATGGATGGGGAGTGTGCCTCATAATATGCCCATGTTGACTACATTGTGCGAGAGATGGTGTGTAGACACGTGCACATTTTGGTTTCCTACAGTGAGATAACTGTCACACGTTGGAGGATGTATATCACATATTGTGATTTCCAGTTATTGGGGAGAGGGTACAAGTGATGGAAATGGAGGATATGGAGTGACATATGCGCTCGATGAGGTATGGTATTTTGTGGGGACTCGAGTACCTATCGAGGCCCATATCAATTTGGATGTTATATTGTAGTTTAGGGTTCCACGCTTGCGAAATTTATTGCATGGTGATTTCTTAATGTATAGATGTAGAAGGAGGAGGTGTCAGCATCTTGTATAAGATGCATGACATATGGCAATGATCGATAGAGGAGGAGGGTACAAGATACGCATGGGCACAAAGGTGTGTTTTTTCCCATCTATATATAGACTTATATCAATTTTCGCATGATGAGCACGGTGGGGTATAGGAGCCACCACACTAATGCATGTGTAGGAATATGAGCATATAGTTGTATTAAGACCAATTTTAGGGCCATGAGGAGATTGGGCTCAAGCCCAGATATATGCTCGACGTCGGGTGGAAATTCGCAGAGAGGAAGATGGATATCATTACCTTAAGGGCATTGATAGATAGGATGGGGCCCGAGGTGGTTGTATGGAGCTCATACCATGACTATGGGGGATGGCCCAAGGATGTTATAGAGTTTCGATGTATCCGGAGGACTATGTGGCTAGAGGACCACTTTCAAGGTGTGGCGGAGCTTTTTCAGGTTATAGGGTGTCACTATGGTTTGGTATGGCTCGTGATATGCCCCAAAGCCATATATATGGTCGAGAGCGATCGAGCACTTAGGAGGGCTGGTGTTAGGCCGATCCCACGATAGACCAATTAATACCACCAAGGCCACATGAGGTAGATCCAATGATAGAGGTTATGGATGGAGATGATGTGGGGTGTACCGAGGAGTATCGGGCGTGGTGGGAAGCTCATAGGTGGGTATTATTATACTTGGTATTCACATGTACTATGGAGTTACCGCATGGAGGAGGAGGAAAGGGAGGCATCCCCGACCCTATATAGTAGGAGCCATGGCAGAGTGTAAGTATTTGTGTATGCCTATTTGGTGTGTAACGGATTATCTATGATGTTTTAGATGTGGTTAGCTAATGTGTTGTTTTATGTTATATTTGCAGGGGATGCGTATTGGTCGTTGATTGTAGACACATCATTTTTTACTTTGACATGGAATGTGTCAAATGATGTGTTAGGTGGAGGGATGCTAGAGCGTGTTGATGACATTGCAAGTGAGCATGCCCATCTCTTTGAGCCAATTCCCATAGCAATGGCAACATGTACGGTGTTGTTAGGTGAGAGGATGAGGCACGTGAGGAGACTCGACGTGCTCGAGAGGTAGTAAGTGGTGGTCCCTTGGCACGTAACATGTTTTTGTGGTATGTGGACTTGCAGCAGATTAGTTTTCGGAGTAGACTACATAGATTACTATGCTACGGAGGTAGGTGGAGAAGTTCCTAGGCCAAAAACTCTTGCATCACGTGAGTGGCGAGGCATCTAGTTCTAGGGAACTTGCAGTACCCGAGAGTGATAGTGATGATGAGGTCTGATATGGCCTATTGTAGATGATGTGGGGCCTTGCCCCCTAGTTGTGAAATGTTTTTGTGATGATGATTGTACTAGTGATATATGTATGGACACCTATTTTTGATATATGATAAATCTATGTTGGAATGTTGTTGTATAATTCTATGGTTATTGTCCTAGTATGTGTATTATTCATGTTGGATGGATATACATTCACATATTAATGTTAGCTATGTGAGTGATGAAAATGTTTATTGAATGTAATGTGTAGCATGTAGTTAATATAACAATGAAAATAGGTAAAGATGATGAAAGGAAGATATCATAATATGTTAAAATGATGAAAAAGAGGGAGGGATTGACGATGCACCCCAATATATGAGTGAAGAGGCTCATATACTCATATAAGTAAGACCCCTCACAGACAAGTATGAGCCATGTAATAAAGACTACATCATCAAGAAATGATTGAGTGCGCTAGATGAAATGATAGAGTGCATGATGAAAGGTTCTTAGAACAAAACCCTTAACATTTGTGTAAGAACCGTAAGAACACAAGTGCATCATCGGGGTAAGGTGATAATAATCACCTACCAAAGACCAAGACAACATGTGGTGGTGGAAGCATGTGGAATGGACGTAGCATGAGTGTATGGACCAAATGGAATGTCATGTGGAGTAACCATGGGATATGCAAAGGATGACAAAAACCCATGGGATGTAGCAGCATGAAGTGGTGGATAGCATGGATGTGGCGGATGTAATGAATGTGATGGTGGAAATGATGGATGAGGTGGAGAACGTGCATGTGATGGTGGTGAGTGACCAATGAACTGAGTACCTAGTGGAGAAGACTCAAGTGGGGTATGCCTATGTTGACGGGGTAAGGGAGACAAAGTGATCAATCGGTGTGAGAGGTGAAGGAGATGATATATGTATGCACCAATTGTTTTATCCTCTCACGTAGTGTGAGACAATCATTTTCCCAATGTCCATTGATGTGATGATAATTAAAATAATTTTATTCATGTTGACATTGTAATCGATTTAGGGTGATATTGGTTGAAGGGTAGCTAAATTAATCTCTCATTTAGTAATATACGCAGCACATCATGTGGTCGAGCATGAGGAGAGAAATATAAAAGATCTCATGACTTAGGTGGAGTGGTGGAAGTGGGAACTTCTGCGCAGATTCAGGGAAGGATGATTTTGTGGTGGAGGAGTGGGTTGAGTTTGTTTGGAATGTATTTGAGGAAAAGGTATTTGCTCAACTGGAGGTGTGAGTGGAAGACTAGAGGATGGAATGGTCGGAGAAACATGTGTAGGTTCGATGATATGTGAGGATAGAAGATATTTTTCTAGGTCAATAAATTTATAACATAAGAGGATGAATGAATCACAAGTATCATATTGTAACCTTTTCTTAAGTGGAGAAATGAGGCCATGAAAAAAATGAATTACTTCTCTAAGTCACTAGGTTGGAATATGAGTTGGTGTATACAAGCATTAAACCGTAAGATATAATCTTGGATAGGTTTAGAGGATCCCTGATGTAAAGTAGGTATGTGGTCATAAGTAACTCTAGGGCCATTATTGATAATGAATAGCGGAGGAAAGCATCCTCCATGTCATAGAAAGTGCTAATGGACCCAAAGGGTAAATGGGTGTACCACTGTAGTGCCTCATCAACAAGACTATAGTGAAAGGCCTTAAGTAACAATCGATCATTAGAATAAGAGGCCATAAGCATATGGTAATGTAGGATATGAGCATGAGGGTCACCAGTACCATCAAAACATGTGAAAGTGGGCATGGTAAAGTCTTTAGGGAAGGTGGAATTATGAATCTTTTTAGGAATGGGATTACCATGTAAAGAATTGTTGTCGATAGAGGCATAATAGGCCTTACTTTCTAAAGTGAGAGTATGAACTTGAGATTGAAGCTGACCTACAACATGCATTAGAGAGAGAATTTCCTGTGAGGGGATGGTAGAAGATGGAAACAATGTATTAAGTGGTTGGATTTTTCCATTATGAGTGATCATAGGGATGTCAAAAGGTGATACAATGGATTCTCGATGCTAAAGGCACATTAGTAGTATGTGCCAAGGAGCTATAGTAGATGATGGTGGAGGAATATCGATAGAAATAGTATGACTAACATCGGCAACATCCCTAATAGGTGAGGTGACCGAGGATGAAACCTCTACAGCGAAGATGAAGTGGGAGCTATAGATGATGTGGGAATAGAAGGAGAAGAAGCGACGGATGGTGGTGACTCATGCACAATAGTAGATGTAACCTTAGGAGAAGACAACAATGGAGTAGGAGAGTCACACTCAGCGGTATAGAAAGAAGGAGACTCCTGATAATCATTAGTAGGAGATGGAGTTGCAAGAATAATGTTATCGCTGATAATAATATCAATAGGATCATCAATGTAATATGAAGGAGAATGCAAGCTAGAATGAGATGTGGGAGAAATACTATCAGAAGTAGTAGAAGACATAGGAGTAACTATAGTAGTAGGTGGAATAGAAGAAGAGTCATGATGTATACTTGACTGTGGATCAATGCCTAATAAGTAATCAATGATAGAGTCATCTAAAGCATTTGGTGGCATATCAGAAGAAGGACCACAAGCAACCAAATGGCATGGTGTACAATGAGTGAATGCAATAGGGTCATCAACGAGGTAGATACCTATAGGATAATCTGCAAGACTAGTTGGCACATGTTGTTGGCCCTCCAAAAGTGCTTGTTGAGTATGATCAGGTGTAGCCATTGGGGTACTATATAAAGCTTTAAGTTCAGCTATGGTGGCCTCATCATAATTAGGATTGACACTAAAATGAGACATGATGGGTGAAAAATAGGAACTATGCTCAACCACCAAGGTATTAAAAAGGATCCAAAGGAAAAGTATTCGAAAAGTAGGGTTCACCAATATCATTAACTAAAATATTATATATTTTATGAGTTAATCTAAATAGAAACAAGATGAAATATGGAAATGTTGAATCAAAATTTTATTTTTATTATTTGAATGTATTGAAATAATGAAAATAAAAGGGGTAGTGTACTAACTTGAACTTGACTTACCTCGTTGTGTGCTAGACTAAAACAAGTTGAAGTGCAAACTAGGCAGATGTGACTGAACGGCTTCGGGAATGGAAGAAGCTAGAAATATGACTGGACTAGGGTGCTTGGAAGGGTACAAGGGCACCCCTGGGGCACCCCTGCTCGTGATCTAGGCATCAGTAGTCTCGTAAAACGCCGGATCTTAATCGGCAAAGGTGTCACTAGGTCTTCGCAATATTTTCATCTTTGTCACATAGTTGTTGCAATACCTTCACTTATGTTATTGGAAATTTGATATGAAGATGTACTCAGAAAACCCTATTCAAAGCATCAAATTCTAAAAAGAAAAATGCATATGAATAGTTAGGATGACCTTAGCTGCCACAATGGTGGACTTACGACTAATTGTTGCACTACATTCCAGACCCCATGTAATTTTGTATGAGTCTATGTGCAATATTGTGCCTAGGATTCCCTAGCGCCAATGACGTAGAAATAGGGGGTAATAGCTAGATGTAAAAATGAAAATGGTGGATGGAATAGAAAGAATACAACCCTTTTCCCCCGTGCTTGTGTGATGAAGATATAGAAGATGCCCTAATGCAATCCCTTGCCTTAATAGATATCTTCCCTTAATATTAAGATTTATCTACATAATCTAGTGAGTATGCTATGTTTATATAGGGATCTCTTATTCAAATTGTGACACTAATGACTCAAACGCCAACTACTACCTAGAGGAATGCACAGGATAACAATAAAGACCGACCTCGAACAAAAAGTTATAACCACAAGTTATGGAAACAAGGGCACCTAAAATCATGGACTGGGCACCTGGGTGCCCCAATTCTATCCTAGGCACCCTAGTATATGACTGGAGATGACAACCGAGCAAATTACAACACCTGAAACTCCCTAAAAGATGCCCAAAATTGTATAGACAACCGAAACCGTACTTAAAAATAACAATGACAACCGACTAACTCGATGACAAGACTAAGGGACAGTCACTAGTGAATACTTTTATTACACAAGATCCATATATAAAATAACATACCCAAAGTGGTATAAATGTAATAATAAGTGTGTGATTTTGTGACTACACATTTTTACATCATACCATGCTTCACTTGTCCACTCCTAAGACGTTACTTACCGCACGCTCTATAAGAACATAAGGTACGCATCTCTTATCTACTTTATGTTATCAAGTATTCACTCAACAACATAACGTGGGGAAAATTTAGACACAAGATTATGCACTTAGGTACATTACTAGGTCCATAAACACATATTAGCATTCATATGATTCCTAAGCAATAAAAATAGTAATTGACAAATTTCTTTGGCCTCTTTGCTTTCTTTATTGGTTTTTATTTAGTCTTTGATATCCCACAACCTAGTTGGTATTTCACTTATTTATCTTTTATGGCTCTAGAAACCAACACCTAGCCAGACAGAGCACCCAAGCACCTATGTCCCCTCTAGGTGCCCCTAACCCTTTTCCACCTTACTCACTTATTTTTGGTCTCTTTTATCTTTTGGGCATCTTTTCTACTTATGGGTCGGCCTTCCAGTTGTAAATTATGAAATTCAAACAAGGTAATCATATAAATACATAGTTATGTGACCAAAATCAAGGACCAAGCACTAAGCATATACTATCATAACATAAGCTTGCATCCAAAGGAACCTAAATCACTTCAAAGAATCTATCTAGCACTCATTCAAGGGAAAAGGGACTAAAATTTCTACATACATAGCATAGGAAGGGGAATTTTCTTTATTCCATCTAGACATCTATCTACATTGTTACATCTAGTTATATCCCACTATTAAGTGCATTTGCACAAGGGATATTAGGGCACGATTCTTTCATATACTCGCGTAACTACATGGAGTCTAAGATGTAGTTTAGCACTCGGTCGTATTCTCACTCTTTGGGTGACGACAATGGTCAATCTAAATCTCCATATTGCATATTTCTTTTTTGGATTTGATGTGGTATTGTGGGTTTTGCAGGTGATATCTTTTTGCAGTTATAGGTACCTCTAGGAAATAAAATAGTGACATATAGACAATCAACCGGAATATTTGTGAGACTTGTGCGATAAGGTAAAAATTAGATTCGACCATCTATGTGGTCATAAGCACCTGTAAGATTTCTCCACCACCCATATGCCCATGTCTATCAATGGGCACCCGTGTCTCAGCATCATCCATGAGCTCCAAAATTTATCCTGAGCATCGACGACATAGTTCACCTCTTGTTCAATAGTTTTCCCAGTTCAAAACACTTCAGGATCAAACGCAAATCAGCTAAGTCATCTTTCTTATATCTCTTTCTTAGGGATTCATACTTTTCTTGCTTATTTCTTGTGTCAAATCTATATTTTAGCATTTATTATCATTTATGAATCTACAATTAGGGTTTTACAAAAAAGTTAATTTTTGTTAAATTAAGAACAAGCATGATATGTGTCATCTCAAGACTAAGAATATAGTGAACATCATTAGAAATCCATACAAATCAATAGTTGAAGTGTATCATCGTAAATCATAAAGGTATGTTAGCTTGCACATGGCTTGACACTAAATTATCCTTTAGGACTCACAACTTTACATGACAATGTGGGCCCACAACAAGACTTTTGATAACATGACCAACATGACATCACAATGACGTGACAACATGACTAATAGTAATCTTAGTAGTAGTCAAAAATATGCATATAAGTAAGCATGTGTTAAACAAATATGTTCCAAATAATGTGTCAAACAAGTATGTACTTGAAAAATGTAACTCAAAAAGTATGTGAAAAACAATGTGTGTTAAACAGCTTACTTGTCAAATAAGTACATGGCAAACAAGTATTTACCAAACAAAAATTCATAGAATAAACATTAAGTATATATAGGATCCCATGTCCTATATTAATCAAATAATTACATGTGTAAATCAACATAGAGCATAGTATAAATGGTAACAAGTAAGAGTGGATCATGTAATTTCAAGACATAGAAACAAGCAATGCAGCCATCTAGTGTAGCATGATATAGTGTCTAGAATAAATTGCATGTTGTGAAGTATAATTCAATGCAAGATATATATAAAAGTACACACATGATCTTTTGTAACTAGGTCATCAACGACAAATATAAATTCAATCCTTACAACTTCATTTGGGTGCTTAGATAAATAGGAAGAAAGTCCCCAAACTATGAGTAAACTAGATTGTTTTATAAACCCAAGGATAATTATGAGAGGCCATGTCACAATATAAAGTATCTAAGTTGCAATCAAGGGATGATTTTGGTATAAAAACCCTAGGATCTAAAAAATTAGAAAGAATAGGTTGTAGATGTGAAACCCTAAGGGATAAGAATGAAACCATATGTTTGTGTGGTTCAATAGATAAGCAGTTAGCCAAAATTTAATAGGACATTAGGGTTTTGTCCATAATTTGATATATTGTGCAATATTGATATTTCAAAACCATAACAAACAATAAAAACAATCCTAAATTGTGTTACTCTTGCATTTTCCAACAATTTTTTCAATAATAATCAATGAAATTACAATTAGGGCTTAGAATTTGAGATAGGAATTAAGCTCCCATGATCAAAATATGTGGTAGAGTGCTCAAAATACATACAAAATGAAATCAAGGTGGCATCAATATATTTATGAAATATCATGACTTTAAACTCGACATATGATAGGTTCATGTGTTCCTATATACCTTCATGGTTGTCCTTAGGGCTGCAAACTTGTCCTTCGTACCTACGTAATAGATCTAGCTTCTAGGATCTTTCTCGCATATCTATGAAGTTCTAATTTTTGGGTTTTTTTCATGCAATCACTATGTTTTGAGATATGGCATCTCCTTGCTTGAAACCCTGGATTTCATGATTGAGAACTAAAAATAGGCTAGCCACCTTTGGGCTGGAATGCCTCACCACACCCCGATGATATGATGAACATTAAGCTACATACCACTACTCCAAAGAGGGATCAAGCCCATGTAGTTCCCGACCCTTTGATAAGAATCATGTCCTCAAACTTATGGAATATGGATCCCTTTATCTAGTCCTCACACTTGGCAACATGTACTTGGTACTTCAATTGTCACTCATGGTTGATCTAGGGAAATAATATAGATGTATTCATAATTTCAATAACTTGTTACATGATATTTCTAAGGAATTGGATGTTTCGTTAATTATTCTTGACTTTCTTGGAGTGGGTAAAATAGAGGATCCCTAGATGATCCCTAATAAATTAGGGTGGATGTGATTATATATGTGACAATTCGAATGATTTCCTTCTCAATCGATCCAAATTTACCACCGTTAATTTTTACATTTGAAAATATAACCGTTAGAAGTGCAGGGAAAAATTCATGGTATGTGGGACAAGTTTTTGGTTGAACCCGTCCTAGAAATAGGAACCTTTCCAAAGTGCGTTAGGTATCAATTGTGAGTCGGTAGAAGTTTTGTAGAATTTTTTTCTAGTAGTTGTAGTGTCTCCCGTGGAGATGAGTTGAAGAATAACTATCATCTAGTGGGATTAGGATGTGGAATAGAGTAGGATGGTGCCTTAAAAATGGTAATTTGTGTATAAATGGGATAAAATTCAAGATAAGTGACACGTGACATATTGTGAAGTGATTGAACCAAATTTTGGGTGCTACAATTAGCTTATCATGATGAATTTATTGATGTATTATTTTTTAATGACACTTCCTTATTCTTTATCCTTAAGAAACATAATTTTGAAAAAATGCAAAAAGAACTTAAATCTTTTGTAATGAATGTGGCTTAATGATTTCCTTAATAAAATCTATGTGTCTAGGGTGGTATGACACCCCTCCTAACTACATTAACAACTACGAGTGGTCATGGGAGGTCCTAGAAAAATGGTTAGATATATGGAGTTTTTTTCCCTCAACCTCTTATTCAAGGATGTGTGGAACCTAGATCTTTGAAAATTTAATTTAAAAAGTTGTTAAATTTCATGTGCACCTCTATCTTTTGGCAAGAGTTCAATTTTTCCTTTTAAAAGTCCTTGTTATGCCAATAGGCATTCTACAATGGCGATTGAGTGTGGTGGTAGGAGGGGTGTAATGTACGTGCATAAATAATTAATTATAAAACAAAAGTTGACATCCATTTGACCATCACATGGTAATTGCAACCTTAAATTTAACGACTATTTGATCATCACTTAGAATTCTTTTTACTTTGAGAAGTCAATAGAAAAATCATAATATATTAGCAATATGGTGGAGTTTAGAGCCCCTTTTTTCTCGTAAATTTTTTTTAGGCTAAAAATGAGTGTAGCTAAAATGATGTCATTTGTCACTAGTCAATGGGAAACTTTTGGAGAAGGTAATTGAGTTATTAATATGTGTTATACGTAAAATCTAAGATTATAGCCTTTATATTGATATCTATCGGTATTTTTCTCTATATGTAGCTAAGATATTTGTAGTAGTTTAGCATATACTACTCTCTTTTTTTTTTCTTTATAACTCATGATTTAACAAATTACATAGGATGGTAAGATATATTTTACACCTGGGTGGTAGGGAAAAAAAAAAATGTTCTTGTGTGGGATAATTGTTGTAAACCTAAAATTATGGGTGGACATAGGACCCAAGGCATCGTCATGGTTGTTAAATGGATTATGATATCCTTCATTGGAATGAATCTTAAAAGGTGTTAGTCAATCATTACATTGAAAATGGTTTCCCAAGGGGTAAAACTCAATGGAAATGTCTTCATCTCTCTTATTTACTATCGATTTTCTTTTCTATTAGACCTCTTGGCTTGTTTATTTTTAAATTACTATGGAAGGTTCGGAGTCTTTGGTTATTAGTCAACTGATCTTTCATGTGTATGGTACTTGTTTTTTAGGCTTTTAAATCTCTTTGATGGAACCTTTACTACAAGAACAATCTCTTACCTAACACCAAGGGTTCGTGGTTTATTTTAGGGGCGAATATTTGTGAATAGGTGAATATTAGGAATTTTTAATTTTGAATTCTGTGAATTTTTACTACCGTACGGTAGTGCATTCGCTAAAATTTTAGGGTGCTAAAATATTTTGAATATAATTTCACCTTCGTGTTTCCACTAAGGGTCAACCAATGTTAGTATATTCACCTTCATGTTATAACATACTATTATATATATGATTAATTTGCCATAATATAGTAATACAATTTACTTTCAAAAAGCCAAAATTATAAACAAAAATCCTGTGAAAAAGCCGAAAGTATAAGCCATATGCCAAAAAGCCGAAGGAATAAGTGAAAGAGGTAACTGAAAAAGTGAACTGCTTTTTTACACAAGTGTTTTCTAAAATTGTTACCGACCAAAAAATCAATATGTGTTGTTGTAAGGTAATGTGACCATGTAATGTTGAACGGAAACAAGGACACGCTTCAATGGTAATAGTTATATGTGTTACCGTTTAGTAACATTGTTTTATGTTTCCATACGGTAACATTATTTTGTGTTACCGTCCTCAGCAACATTTTTTCGTGTTTCCGTCTGATAACATTGTTTTGTGTTTCCATCTAGTAGCATTAAGTTGTGTTGTCATTTTGTAACATGATCTGTATTTTTTAAAGTCTTGCATTTATTTTTTATAGATCATGATTCATATTTGAAACTTCTTTATTTTTTTCGCATGTGCAGACTTTAAAATCACCCATACGATGGCACCTATTACAAATGAGAAAAGAACTCAAGGAAAAAGAAAACGTGACATGGAAATTTCAAAATATTTTAGTCATCCAACTGTAACCCTAGTGGCAAGAGGTAATTTTGACTCTAATTATGTTAATGTTACTTTATTTTTTGATTTACTTAGAAATGTTGTAAGCAAATCAATTTCTTTCAAATGCAGAACACCCTAGTAATGATCTTACCCCAGATGAAATTCCCAATCAGCAGAGTACTTCAATTCAAATTAACAAGATCGATAATCCCATTTTTCATCCAATTCAAACTTCGATAAACATACATCGAAACGTAAGAGTGGGAAGTGGACTATAGGAAGGACTTATAAATTTGAATGGCCAACCAAATATCCATTCATTGAACCTATTGAACTGAAAACAAGATCGATATTCCTACCGAATGTAGATGTACTATATGTCTTTGGAAACTAGGAAGAGACCAAAAATGCAATTGAAGTTGGACACAATAGAGAAGCATTGTGGGAAGGTATATGAGTCTAAAAATTAAGATGATGGAACAATAATAAAAACAACTAGATGGAAAATTGTGGAAGATTGTTTACATATGAGATATGCAGAATATATGACAATCATCATAAACATCTTCAAGACCTAGTTGAGAAAGGTGGAATAATAAAGGCTAAATTTGAAAAAGCTACTTGTTAACGCAAGTCTTCTGGAAAAACTCATACAATTCATAACAATATTTCACATTTTAAAAAGGGCAGACCAATTTCAGATCTCATTGATTATAAGATATTGTTTCAATCTAATGGGTTTCCAAATATTCCAACAACACATTGGTCAGATACTAGTGCATGGGAAATGGAAAAGTGTATGGGAGAAATTGAAATCATTGATTTGAGAGAGAAGGTAAAAATGTAAATTTTATCGCATTGTCAATTGATGAGGTCATAGTAGTAGACAATACATATTAGGTATATGTGCATGTCTACACGTTCGGCCAATAACCATTTCAAGGAAAATCATCTACTAGCTATGCACAAAATGATGGAGAACTGCAATTCTGAGAACCTCTACAAACTTGTTATTAAAAATTTGAAGGAAATAGCTGGTATGGATGATCATTCAATCTCTACAAAGCTGATTTGTGTAGGAGCTAATGGTGCAACTATCATGCAAGGTCACAAAAATAGACTTTTTATTTGTCTGCAAACAATTGTAGCCCCTTACATGATACATATTCACTACATGGCTCATTGAATGAATTACAAGATTGTAAGTAATTTTTAAAATGTTGCTAAAGTGGAGGAGCTTATATGGGACTTGCATTCATATATGTCAAGCAGTCCTAAAATATTTTTGGAGTTTCGAGATTTTCTGTTGGAATAACAAATGGTAAAAATTGCTAAAATATGTTGACATAAGATGGATATCATTATATGATCCATCTTGCAGGATTTTGAGGAATACAGGTCCTTATAATGTTATATGTTCAAGAATCGAAGACAAGTGGACAAGGCTAAAGATATGTTGTATCACTTGACATATTTAGAGACATTATTAACTTTATGTGGTATTTTTCCAATCTGAAGGAAATAAACACTTGGTGAAACATGCTCAAGAAAGATCCATATACATTGTTGATTTTATAAAATTAAGGAAACAAGTATGTATGATTTTGGATACCTTATATTCCACCCAAGACTAGTTTCAGAAGCCAATTTTCAATAGCTGGAAGGTTTTGACAAATACAAAATATCCCAACAGCTTTTTTAAAGTTTAATATTAGTGGTCATCTTTGTATTTCAATTGATGGGGAAAATATTCCAATGAACACCTTGTACAATGGTCCTTATGTAATAGGTTCTAAAATTGAGGAAGTACTAGTTACAGTTGTTATTTTTTATGCTGCAATTTCTGATACACGGAAAAAATTGACGATGATATCTAAAACATTATCTTTACAGATCAAAGAACGTTTTAAAAATAGTGATCTGCTTGAGTCCATGGGATTTGTAAATCCCATTTTCTATAATTTGGTGATTGGTAAAGAACAAAGAGCTACAAACTTTGGGAAATCCATGACTGCACTTATGGAGTAGTTTTGCAAATCTTCAGATGTTGATGGAAAGGAATTAACCAAGATATTGACAAAAAATTACTCATATCACATGTCATGTTTGTGGAGCCTATTTTCATGTTAGAGTGTGGTACACCTTCTATGTGTTACACTCAGGTATTTTTACGGCGGTCCCGCTCGCCAATGAGTGGGTTAGGGGGTTCGGGCAAAGCCCCCGAAGTAAATTTTCATGGGTGGTTTATTAACCCATGGGTAATGGGTAACCATTATGGGCTGTTTTTGGGCCCATGGTTTTTCAATACCCATTGTTTTGATACCCACGGTTTTTTGCCCATGGTTTTGATACCCACGGTTTTGTATCAAACTACTTAAGCAATTGTCTATTTATATGGTCTTATGCATATGATAGATAGACAAGCAAATGTATTGCAGATGTGCTTTGAATTCGGTGTGAATTCTGTAGAGTTTGTTGAGCATAGCTCCAAACGGATCTGGGTATTGTATTGAGAGAGTGGAGGCTTGTAATAAAATTTGAGCAAGTGATTCTTGGTGGACGTAGCCCATATTGGGTGAACCACGTTAAATATTATCTCTCTGTGTTGTGTTATTTATTCTGCACTTTTATTTGAGATCTGTAATATTTTCTACATATTAGTTTCTACTATTGCGATTCTGTAAGGGATTATTCCGCATATTTTATCTCTTATTTCCTAACATCATAGTCACAGCATTTTACATATACCATGAATGATCAATATAAGACTATTGTTGAACCATCCGAAATGGGAGCTATCACACTATTATGGAGACAGATGTATCAGAGTAACATTCTGAGAAAATATAAGTGAATACTTTAAACTATATGAACTCATATAGACAATGATTCTTGGGTTTGTTGAAGATGAAAGGTTATTTAGTGCACTTACATTTGTGAAATCAAAACTTCGCAATAGATTGGACAGAATTTGGAAACTTGTTTGAGACTCTATGTTTCAAGATACAGAGTGGACACATTTCCATATGAAAGAGCACTAGCTACATGGACATCTCTTGTAGAGTGCAGAGCTGTTAATCAGATAACAAACAATGGAGTCTCTAATTATGGTGAAATTGACTTGGACTCTACTGGACCAAAAACTGCAATAGATAAAATAAGTGATGAAGGACCATTAAGGATAGGGTTGTTTCAGCTACCAGACAGTTGAAAGTATTCATTTTCTGAAATATATATTGTGACTCGATATTTTTTTCAATTTCATTTACATATATTGCGCATATAATGTTTGGAAAATTTTTAAATCCTTCCTATATTTTTTATAATGTTTGGAAATAACAGATGGTAGATAGTTGTGCAATCTGCAAACTGGATGATGTAATAAAATTAAAGTTCCTTACTAGGAAAGTATGTTCAATCTTTGATTTCTCACTATCAATTCCACAAGCACATGTGTTCACAAATATATTATAATCCATATATCCCATCATGATTATTAGAATTAATAAAAACATAGCAATCTATATCCCATCATGATTATTGGAGATAATCTTTACATGATGAACCAACTATCAAGATTCGACAACAACATGCACATCCAAGTTTTAAATATTGAGTGCATACATGTTTGAAACTAAATTGAATAATGTAAATCCATATTCCAGAATCCATGTATACTATTCATCAACTATACAAGCTTGAAAAAAGATAAAAGACTAAAGTTTTCATTCGACAATAGGCATGAGAGAAATAAAAATATTGATAATTTCACATAAATATAATATTATCAAATTTAATTTGTCAAATACAATGAGTTACATCAATATTTTTAAGTCAAGTTCATTTAGACCCTTGTCCTTAGGGTAAGTGCAACAAGTTGGGGGCCAAAAAGGGGTCATAAGTGGACGTCATATTGCAAATAACTTGTAGGGATTATTAGCAATGCATGCCATGGTTAGGATGGTATACATTTTATCACATTATGACAAGTGAAACAAAATTTGCAAATCGTAAAACGGAGACATGAACATTCACGGGAAAAAGTGTCTTAAAGACCTACTATTAGTAAAAAATTATAAAATGATATTTATCATATTCTATTCACTTTAAAACCAATATTTCTACAAAGCTAACAGTTTCCCCTAGGTGATGGTACCATTTTTGTGACATGTTTTTATTTTTGGCATGGTTCAAGTCCGTGGAAGAGTAAATTTGTTGTTTTGTTGTTTTTGATGTAAAATTCAAGATTTAATGTCCACTTTTTGGTCCCCCAACTTACGCACCTACCCTCTGAGCAGTTATATAACATCGACAACATGTGAACTATATTTTATCACACCAAAGTCTACTAATTATTTTGCAGCTACATTAATATTTTCTAAATTTTCTCTATCTTCGTGAGTTGCATCTCCTGCTGAAAGGAGAGAAGGATCCCCATTATTATTTTTCTTCAAAATAATCTTTGGATCCATCCATTCTCCAATATAATCCTCCACAAAGTATTGTCCTACTTGTATAACAGAACAATTTTTTCTTTAAAATTAATTACCTCGTGGACACTATCTCTTTCTTTTCAAGTGCTCATCTAACACCTGCACTCTATCTTCAAATTCTATTATTTTAACTAAATTAAAATCTAATAATTAGTATTTAGAAGTAGATAAACGATAACTATATATATAATAATCTTTAAAAATCAGAACTTACCATGGCCAAGTCTTTCTCTACATTAGCAATAGTGACAAGTTTCTTGTCTCTATTCCACTTGTAGTAATAATGTGCCTCGGCATTCAAATTAGCCAATCTATTAAGAATTATAGTCAAAAATTCATCCCTATTGTAAATATTATTGGTGACTACATTACCAGATTATGCTTGAGCAAGTAAAGCATCAATCATCACCAGTTCATTTTTAATCATTGAAAAAGTCTTTCTCGTGTTCAAAATTATGATATCTATCATTAATTTCTTTTATCAGAGCTTTCGCTCTGATCTCCCAAATCTTTAGCTCCTTAATGTCAGGAATAACATTTTCCATGACAAGGGTTATAGCATTATTTGACACAAGGATGTCTACTGAAAATTTTGTCTTCGCATCATCATCTAAATTTTCCTGCCCAGTTGGGGAAGGAGGATCTAAAGAGGATGGCACTTGCACCTCCTTACGTGCAGATTGAGTGAGATCTTCGACATTCTTCCTTTTCACTGCCATGTCATAAAGGTTGTCAAAGCCAAGATACTCCTCATCCATATCAATATTATTTAAAACAAAAGTGCCTCTGGAACTTTGCACGTCACCAATTGAAAAATTGGGGAACTCTAATGTTGTGAAATTTTGTGTCCCCCTACTCAATCTAGGGAACACAATCCTCTTCCCCTACCATAAGACGAAGGTGGAAGGGGAGGTCAGACTGATGTACTCCTTAAGCGTTGACCTAGATCGGTGGGGTTGTTCGCGGTCATGGGTTAAATTTCATATTGCATTTGCAAAAGATTTGTGAGCATCAATACTTTGACAATATCATATTCAGTATGTTAATTCTTGAAATAACAAAGACAAACAAGCGAACAATAATAACTTCAAATTAATAAGAATGAAATCAATCGAGATTTCTTACGTTGTGAATGTTGTTATTCGTAATCAACAGACTGTGGCACTGGGTGGAAGGGGGCGGTGGAACTGCAAAACCTAAATTTAGCAAAAACCAATTAAAAATAATGATAAATTCCTAAAGAAATACTAATGTAAATAAAATTTAATTCACTATTTATTAATTACTCAAGACTGAGCTTGAAGGGTGGGAAATGAAATGGTGTAGAATCAATCTCTTCTTGCTCAGTTATGTATGTAGTGTCTACACTAGTATGAGCAGACACCATGTGTCTCGAGTCATTGATGTGCCAGACAAGGCTGCACATTAGGATAATGAAATATGTCATTGTCAAGAATCATAGATTCGATTATCATTAGTCTATAAAATAATTTAATAAAACTAAAACGATTATGCAGTATGTATAAATTAAAACCTAGATTTGACATCATAATGGTAGTGTGTGTTCTGGCCCCGTTGTGGGACCAGGATGAATCCATAGAACCACACATTTTTTTAGCAGGTGTTATCCTTCTTTGCAGTTGGTTGCTAGTGATAGCCAAAGAGTCATCACTCGTGGTGACATCAATTACATTTTTGTCACCAAACCCCTCAAGCCCAAAGCAGGGGTTATGTGTGCAAACCGTCGCATTACATTGTTCCACTGCTTCGCTTGCTTTTACCTGTTCAAAACAGAGTTACGAAATGAAATATTATATATTTATAAGAATTGATTCAAAAATGATTTTTTTTAAAGAATCAATATTAGATGCTTTTAAAACAAAATACTCACCAATTGTTGGTCCAGAGGAATTCCATGTTTATCCATCTTCTCATGTAGAGTAGTTGGAACAAATTTATTGATTTGAGTCCGTAAAAACCCTCATAATATAAAGAAAGAACATAACAAAAACAAGAAATAATTGCAGTAGGATTCAGTTTTTCTCTGGAAAGTTCAGCATGAATCCTTGATGAAATAAATGTGCACCAATCGAATCTAACATTGGAAATGGTTTGGAGAAGGTAGTACAGTGCCCACTGAGGAATGTTAGTGTATCTTCCTTGTAACACGATGCGGGACTGGAAAAATTCTACCATTTCCAAGAGAAAGGGGTCTTTGATAGATTGTGTGTTAATCCCTCTTTTGGAGGGATTATTAACCTCAACCTCAATAGATAGATCGTAATGAGACTCTAAAAATTTATTTTTCTCATTAGGTATAACGGATTTGGTGGTTACATGCAATGCGTTTTGATGGGGTAGGCATGTTAGACGATGAATATCGTCAAGTGTTATTCTGATGACAAATTGGTGGGATGGTAACGCAACAATGAAAGTGCCATCAAAACTATTATACGCTTGCATTAAATTATTTAATAACTTGTGTTTTTTCTGATACTAGGGCATGTAAATGATTCCATGGAACCCTAAGCTACCAATCCAATCAGATTGACTGATTATTTGAGGGTCATCTAGCAGTTGTAGTAATCTGTGGATATAAAATGTTTCGATAAACATACGAAGTTGTTTTAATGGTATTTTTCTAGGTGTCATTATTCTTGAATCTTGAATCCTTGACATTTGATTCTTTGAAAAAAAGAGGTGTTGGAAAAGGAAGATACCTATATAAGAGAATTGTAAAACAAATCTAGAAGTGGGCAAGAAGGCTAAAGGCTACAATATTGGAATTGGATGAGAAGTCTAAAGGCTTAAGGTGGAGATTTGAAAAAATCTCTCGAGAAACCTATAAGTGAAAATGGGACAAAATGAGCAAGGATGGGTATATATAGAGGAAATAAAGGACGGTGGGGCATGGCCCACAAATCAAGGCTAAAGACACATGGCCTGGGAAAGACAGATGGTAGCAGATCCAAAAGCATTACCGGGTGACAACAACAAAAGGATGCGGCTTGTTACCATCCGGGAATATAATCGCTATGACAAACGTTAACAAAACTATTTTGTTACCAAATAAGAACATATATGTCATTATTTTGTTACTTCGTCGATGACACATATGTAGGTGTTTTGTTACCGATTAGAAATACATGTTTTGTTACCGACTAGTAACACATGTTTTGTTACCGACCGTGTAACATGTTTTTTTCCAAACAAGAACACATGTTTTGTTACTAGTCAAGACACACATATATGGCGGTGCTCTGTTGCTGGCTGGTAACACATTTGTTGTGTTGTCATTCCGTAGTATTCCATGCATATCGGATGGTAACATTTCGTACTTGTCGACTAGCAATAGACCCAAAAATGACATCCGTCACCGGTAACTTTCAAAACACCTCCATTCATCATCGTCACAAAACCCTCGTTTCCTACATTCGCCAACCATGTAAATTGTCTTTTCACAAATTCGCCACCCATTCTATAATTGTAGACACCTATAATTACGCCCAAGCAATTTAAATACTTAAATTGTGCTAATTATCTCCTTTCCCGCAAATTGACGACATATTGTCAATAGCGCTCATCTTCTCTTCCATTGTCGTTAATTGATTACATTACGCTAATTAATTAAGTCGCCTATCCAACACATACCCTAATTAATGACCCTTCGTTAATCAACACCTTCTATCTAGTCTAATTAATTATTATTAATTAATTAGCCTCCCTTCTCATTAAATCAATAAATCACTATTTAATTGGTTTAATTCCTCCTAATAGTCCAAATCACACTAAAATCCATCTAAAAGCTTATAAAAGCTTGCACATGTATTAATTAATCATCTTGATTAATTAATACACCCCCTTTATCCACATGAGCCACTAAAGGACAAACTAAACCCTCCTAAAGTTAACTCAACCCCATCTAAACCCCCCTTATCCATAACTAACTCTACATCTCCATTAGTCCCACATTCATGAGGATGTGTTGAATCCTTTATCCTTTGGGCTATATAAACAACCCTCCCTCTACTTCTACACCTACACCTAAATCTCTCAAGAGACAAAAGAAAGCACATAGTTTCATACTAATAGCCTTTTGTCATTCTTGAGCCTTCCATCATCCATTCTTGAAGAGTTACGCCTCACACCCAAGCATCCATTGAAGGATCAAAGCAAGCAAATATAATTTGATTGCCATTGAACTACTTAGGTTCATTTTAATGTTAAATTAGGCAATTAAGGAGAATAGAGTTCATTAATTTACATTATGTTTTGATCATTTCAAAGTTATAATGTTGAGGGTAGGACTTGCTTATTTCTTCATCATGATGGTGCACATTTCTCATTTCTAGCTAGGTTAGGAAGCTATTTCTAGGTGGTAGTTTCTTGCTTTAAATTTAGCTAAATTGTAGAAATACTTGTACACATTTGGCATGCCCGGTGGGACACTTATGTCCATCCTCCATTAATGGAGTCACTTTGAAGCTTTTTGTTTTAGTTTCTAACTATTTCTTAGTTTTAATCTTTCTAGGATAGTTTCAAAGCTTTCTATATTAGTTTCAAAGCTTTCTAGATTAGTTTCAAAGTTTTTAGATTAGTTCAAGTTTTTAGTTTCACTAATATTTTTGTTCTAAATGGCAAAAATCATGTTTCTTAACTAGTTTAGCTAGGTTTGTCTTGTTTTTTTGCTCTTTGCAGGATCAAAGGAGGTGAAGTGCTGCCAAAAATTGAACCAAATCGATAAAATTTTGATATTTTTGAAAAATCACGTGTTTTTTAGCCACCTACAGGAAAGGGGCACACACACCATTCTGTGTGTGCAGGCACAACTCTCACTATGTTTTTTTTACACAGAGGCGCGCAGGCACCAAAAAGGGGCGTAGGTACACTAACAATGGGTGCAGCATCATTAGCAATCTTCCGAGGCCATAACTTTTGCTCCCGAACTCAAACGACTCCATTTTTGTTGCGTTGGAAAGGTATTGAAGTGAACTAAACAATGAAAACATAAATTTGGGGTTTTAAGTTACCAAAAATTAAGGTTTTCATTTTTATTAAACTACTCATTTCTAACATGTCTAAATGCTTTGGAAAATTTGGTCTTTGATGTTCTAACACCTTGCAAGTTTTATTTTGAATCTAACTTATGTTTTGTAGGGTGTTTTTACATGTTTGATGGTGATTTTACTTGTTTAAAAGGTTAATAAACATTGCATGTTTATTAAAGTCATGTATGCTCTTCCCTCACACCTTTTAGGTGATCTTGGGAATCAAAAACGATTCTTAAGTCCTTTTGATGCTTTGAGGTTGTTAGGAATATTTGAGTGGAAATTGGCTAAACTTGGCATAGTTGAATTAAAATTATTTTTCCATTTTGATATCTTTTTGGATTTTTGAAGACAATCACGCATGCTCTTCTCTTGCGTCCTTGGACGAGTTGGAGAATCAGAAATGATGTTTTCTCTTTTGATGGAAAACTACTAAAAATCATCATACATGACCAAAACTCCATTGTTTGCCAAAGAACGGAGGAATCAAAACAAAAGTCAAAAACTACTAATACAGTTGTTATACAGGTTGCCAAACGGTGTTCGATAAAACCACGTCTAATTAAAAAAGATAAAACGAACAACATATTCAAAACATTGTATTGCAGTTTCGAAAAGGGTACGTCCCTCTCCGCTCAACTCGAACATAACCCTTTAGCATAACACCTTAAATTACAACAATGGGGGTGGTTCTAGGAACCCCAAAGTATTCCACGCAAGAAGGAACCTTGTAGACAAACGGGAAGTGCTCCGCACTACCTATCTGACTAGTAATTTCTTTATGAGATAGAGTTACAAGTTGTCCCTACGTGACCCTTTTAAGTACACAATTGATGCATCTGATGCCCACTATGCTTGAAGGGGGCAAAGCCGAGATACTTCCAAACTAGTCGGTGGAACTTTTGGGTAAATCACCCCACTCGCGAATGCTTTGTAACACCTAGGGACGAGAGAACCACCTAAAAATTACTTTGGCCAGAGCCCTCTTTGACCATTTTAAAACAAAGTTGAGTTTTGAACCATCTTTCATCACGAAACTTGTGACGCGCTACTTTCGCCTAGTTTTTCACTTTCCTTAAGGCGAGGTGAAACTCTGCCGAAGTGAGGCCAGCATTTTTCATCCCCAATTTGTTCTACTTTCTTCACATTCTTTTGACACTTTTTTGATCAAAATAAGGGTGACTACCTCTGTGTTACCAATCGATTGTTTCTGCCACTTTTTTGTCCATTTACGTCCATCCATGTTTGTGGCTAGGTTAGTTAAACGTCTAAAGTGTGTGGAGACGTATTTATATCATTGGTAGCCTTTGTGATCTTGATACCCACATTAGGATCATCATCATAGTTAGGAATGGTTCATCATTTTATCTCCCTTTGACATGTTACCTCATTTTCATTGTCTCGACATAATTAAGATACTTATGTCACATTTCTCATAAACATGATCTAAGTGTCTATATTGTGGCATTACGCTGCCCACGTTTTAACACATCTTTAGTATACTTTGACTTAGTTTGATTTCAAACATTGTCCCAAATCTTGAAGGGTGTCGCTTACTTTTTTTGCGTCATTTCGATACCACTTTGACACTAATATCTCACTTCTCCGCAAAGCTTGATAGACGTGTCCAATTGGTGTGGTTACGTAGCTTACATTTGTAAACCTCGCCCTTTAACATTTAGGCCTTATTGGTTGTTAAACTTGTTGCCGTATCCTTTGATTGGGATTCACATATACCCTTTGTTAATATTTACGCCTTGTTCATTTCGAGCTTGACGTAAATATTGACGTTATGTTGATCATCTTTGCATCACATTTTCATATGGTGTATTTCCTTGTTGATTGGCTTTGTGTTTCACACTTGCATGATTGTTCCTTGTGATTATTCATTCAGAAAACTTATTTTCTAGGACAATCCCTTTCGATCTCATCGAGATTGCATCGTCGCGATGTCTATTTTCCTTAGACCTTAGGAAAATCACGCACGCATCTCCATACTTACACAATGTCTAGTTGGTTGTCCTTACACTACCCAAATTGACATGTCACTTCCTTCCCTTTGAAGGAGTTCCATCACACTATCTAGATCTAGACATTTGTGCTTAAAACAAAGTGCCAAAAATGACTAACTATCACGCAGTTCCCATACTTACAAAAATATGGAACCTAGGTTTAGCAATTCAAATCAAAAGATTCCCATTACAACTAAACCTTGTTTGGTTCTTCATGCTAGAGAGCCCATACGGGTAACTCATTCCCCACCTTCATCTCATAGTCGGTGGTATGATTTGGACACATCTGATCCAAATTATTATTTGAGTTCCCCCCACTCTTCTTCTAATTTTAATCCACACATTTCCTCTTCTTCTGAGGATTCCAATCCAAATATTTCCTCTAACTCTTCTGAGGATTCAGATCCAAACTACTATTCGGATTCATCTAATTTGACTCCTAAGTCATCTAATGCGACTCCTATGTCATGGTCCTCCCTATCTTCATAGGAACCTCTTCATCATACATTTAATGTGACTCCTACATCGCAGTCCTCCCTTTCTTTGCAAGACCCCTTTTATCAGTCACCTCGACGACGTCTTCTTCCTTTGAAGATACGTGCGACTCCAAATCTCTCCAATCAAACATCTAATACAATTCTTGAATCACAGGTCCTCTCTTTCTTTGCAGGACCCTTGTTATTATTCATCCAATGTGATTCTTGAATCACGGTCCTCCCCTTCTTCACAGGACCTTCTTCATCAATCACCCCCAATAAGTCTTCCTTCTTTGAAGATTCATGTGACTCAAAGTCCTTCGAGTCAAACATCTGAATCAACCCATGCGTCACAATCTATAGACTTTGGACTTAATCATACTAGTTTACAGATGACATACCATTGTATAGGTAGGTCCACACCACCTTCTTCTATTCCTGAGACATCTAGCTACACATCTTCTTCGTCTCTCATCTCATCTTCTTCTATCAATCATCATCAAATGTCTTCTAAGTCTTCCACACCAAGTGAACCTCTTTCTTCCAATCAACCCCTGGTGGTCGATCAACAACTCATATTGATTGACCTCTTTGAGAATGAAGAAACAATCAAGGCATTTATAGGGGCACATGAAGATATTCCTTTAGAAGATTACGAGAAAGGATTCTCTTTAGACTTCGATGCACCCACATATTCTGAGAAAAATGTTGATTCCTTTTATCAAGAAATAGAGGAAGAGCCTCAAATCATGCAACTTGATCCTCCTCTTATTCTTCCATCTTCACATTCTTCATTAAGTGAGGAAACTCCTAGGTCTTACATTGATCCATGGCCTATCTTCTCATCACCCAATCACTCCTTTTCTATCATAATTCCTCAATCACAATCTCTTATGGGGTCAATGCTAAGTAGCCCTTCATCTTCATCTAGGTGTGGGTCACCTTTTAGTAGCCCTTCCTCTGCTATTTGTGGGACATTTTCAATAATTCCACTATCTTCTATTCTTGGGGCATGCCCAACTAGCCCCTTGTCTTCGAGGTATGGATCACCCCCGAGTAGTCCATCATCTTCTATTCTTGGGCCACATCCTAGTAGTCCATTATCTTACATCTATGGGTCATGTCCTAGTATCCCTTCTTATTCTATTCTTGGGCCACATCCTGGAAGCCCTTCATCATCTTCTATCAGCAGCTCACCTCCCAGACCCTCTTCTTCAATCCTTGGACCGTATCCTTTTGATCCATCACATTATTATTCTACCAAAGACGGTGGCAAGCCCATGGTCATTTCTCGCATCAGTTCTAAACGTCCACGTTCACTTTCTTCTCCTTCTCGAGATCAAACAACTCACATGTTAGCTTATAAGAAACCTAAACAGCTCTTAATCAAGCTCGATCAAACTGCAAAAGAGCTCTATAGCTCCCAACAAATCAAACAATTTCAAAATTCTAAATCAATCACGATTCAAGAATGCACACCAACGTAACCATCAAGTATGGTGTAAAGTACGTAAACCTCGGATGGGGAATTAAATCTCCCGCATACGAAATTCATGTTTCGTAACAAATCACAGAGTCATTTATTGAGTGTGAACTCACCTCAATCATCGAGATCAAAGATAATATCACTCTCAATAAACAAACGTGCCTAGTCTCCCTTATTAAGGAAGTCACAAACATTATTGTTGGATCTTACAACACAGAGTGACTTTGTTAGTCCCAACCTCTTAAAACTTTCAAAAATCTAAAAATCAAAAACAATTCAAAAATACAAAAACGTTGAGAAAACACAACAAAAATCAAAGGTATATTTTCTCAAAACATTGCAATCGTGTATTGTGTACACATGGATGTTCTTTCTTCCCTTCCTTGCTATTTTTTTCGCAAGTCTCCTACCATTTTCATCCTCGGTGATTTTGGTTAGCTTATTCACACGCATTTTGTGACATTTATCTCTATGGTATCTGTTTGACCCTGGTCTTTTATCACCTTGGTAAATTAAAGAATGACTGACCTCTTAGAGATCCTATCACATTCACCATCTAATAAACTTGTTGCGAAGAAATTTTGGACATATTTGTTGATGCTAGCCAATGTCGTCATCACAATCACTTCCACCTCCTTCCATCAAGCCATCAGTGGTTCTTAAACCCTTGTCAAACAAGAGATCTGAAATAAGTTTTCAGAAAGCAAAAGAATCAAAATCAATCAAAAATCAAAAGCTAAAAGCTATAAAGCAAAAGCAAATTGATATATAACTCTCTCTTGGGGTATTTCCAATAATCTCTATCGAGGCTATGGATGCCTGACTGGTAGTAGAGAAATTTTGTGATTAGAATCAAATACATCTTCGTCGGGCTATGGACGCTTGGCTGGCAGCAAAGAAATGTATGGCTATCCTTTCACCCTCCATCCTATCAAAATAAATCATTCCTACACATTGGCTAGGGTATCTTCACTTATTGTCTATTAAATCTTCCCTTCAAGAGGTAATAAATTCCACATGCACACACCGGATCTCTATGAGTAAACAGATTAGTATGTTACCAAGTGTCTTTTTTGGACCTTGTTCAGACTCTTACTCTAGTCTATATCTTGTCTCATGATTTGTGCCTTTGGCTAATCTCTTCTTCGCTGCAAGGCTTCTAAGCTACATTCATATCATTCACATCGTTCTTCTACTTCGTTCAAAACATCCATGTGTATAATATTACTTGTTTTCCATGTTTGTGGAAACCTTTGTCCCCTTCCACAAAAATAATCTTCTCCTTCCTTTCTATCATGTTCTTTTAGGCCAACTTACGCTGGGGGCATCCTTGCTTCTTCCCAGCACTTCATTAGTTTACGTTCACCGTCATATTGAACCTATCCATAATGGCCTTGGGTCCCACTTCTACCTATGAAGAGTTTGCCTTTGAATACTCCCACCTAATTGCTGGGCATTTTTGCATCTTCACCTTTCTCATACGCATGTGGCCTTATGCCCTTGTACATCCCATCTATCGCTAGGGGCATCCACGCTTCCTCGTCTTCCTATACATAGTTTCATAAAATTTTCAAAAAATCAAAAACATTCAAATATGTTAGAATCATAAAAAACATTCAAATATGTTAGAAAAGTCAAAGCATTCAAATATGTTAGAAAAATAACAAAAACATTCAAATATGTTAGAAAAATCAAAACATTCAATTATGTTAGAAAAATCAAAATGTTCAAATATGTTTCAAAAAAATTATAAACAATATAAATCGTCCTACAAAACGTCGCTCTTTGGTTCTCATTTTTTTCATGCGTGCGACTCATGGATCATCTTGATCTACCTCCATCAATAAAAGTTAGGTTGCTTACTTCGCAGTCTGGGGCACAACGAGTTTCCCTGCATCTTGTTTCATAGTGCACATTGCTTTTTCATCGACAAAGTGTCCTCCGTTTTCCCTTTGCATGTATCCTTGCTTGGGGCACCATCATTAACCCTTGTCGTTAATTTGAATAGGTTGAATCAAGCGTGATAACAAAAACATGGTACTTGTTTCTCTCGTTATGTTTAGCTTGTTTACTTTCTCATATTGCATTGCATTATGTATGTTGCATGGAGCTACGCATATTTTACTTGCTCGTATTGCATTACGCTTTTGTATGTTGCATGGAGTTGGTTTTTTTAAGAACGGACATTTGTTCGTATATGGCTTTTCATGTCATACTACACTTTTGCTCATTCTTTTTAATAAGGACCGATGATGAAGATCTTTAGCAATATGATGAAAAATAAAGTTGTTTAAAAGGCACTGGATGGATGTTAGCTCATTTCCCTTTTCTTCTATATCCCCTTTATTTTCTTCTTCTTCACGTTATCATTTCTGCTATTATCTTTCTGATCATCTTTTCGATAGTTGATCGAGTTCTTCTATCACCCCATCGCCAATCGAGGGGCATCCTTCATTATTCTCATTTTTCTTCTATCCCTTCAAGATTTTCTACTTGTTTATGCTTGTCTACTTTCTTTGAAGTGACATCACTTACGTCACCCCAAAGAGGGGCAAATGTAGACACCTAAAATATGCTTACACTTAGCATTTCATCCAATCCAATCAATTAACGACACTTCGTTAAATCCCCATACTTCGCTCCACTCTCTGGATGCCCATTCACGACACTCTTTCAGTCGTATTCCTCCTATAATCAACTTATTTAGCTAATATCTCTCTTATTATCTAAACATTCCTCCTTTCGACCATTCAGAACCTCCCTAGTTCTCTCTAGACCACTTCTATTGGCTTTGTAGGTGATCTATCACCACAATTGGTAATCCAAACCCCTCCCAACTCTCAATGAGTCTCTAATCACTTGTTAATCAAGTTTAACTAGCCTAATCCTAGCTTAACTAAGCCTAAAGCATGTTTATCCTAATCTAATCTAAAATTTCTTTTTGAGCTTTAGTCCCACATGCACCCAAATTCCAAATTCTCCCAACTGGAAAACTATAAATACAAGGCTAAGCCTACCCATTCAAACTACAACTTTATAGACAACTTCACTCACAAGTCCTTCTCTCTCACATTTGGAGATATTGGCATTAGAAATCATTTGTGATAGCTTTAAGCTATAGAACATTTAGATCTTGGCCATCCTCCATTGGTGAAGCTCTTCCATCTTGCATCCATAACTTCATAGTAGGTTAGTAGGAGGGTATCTAACTTGGTCTTGTAGCCATTTTAGAGAGACCTCTTCACCTCCATTGAAGTAAACAACACATCTAATTTGATTGCTTAGAATCTAACTAGGTTCATTTTTATTAAGCTTTCATGGAGTAGAGAGTAGTATATATGCTAGGGTTTGAATATTTGTTTCAAATTTATATATGCATAGATAGTTTCTTGTTTAGCTCTAATCCTATGGTGCATGGATGAGTAAAGCAAATCCTTGAGGTTCTTTTGTGTCATTCCATAGCTTGTGCAACTTTCCATTGCATACAATAATTATTTTTTGGAGGGGGCTCTTAAAATGAACCCTACAAGGGTTACTTGGCTTTGGCTTAGCATAAAAAGGCATCCAAATATTTGAAGAAATTTTCTAATTTGGCAAATAAATTTCCTAGAATGAGCTTAAATCAGCTTATAACTTTCCTCGCACTCGCTTAAGAAATCGAAAGGATGTTTTTAACAAATGATTATTTTCTAGAAGTGTCTTATCATGGGAGAATATTTTTATATTTAAAACTTGGAAACATATGTGAATACTACAGAGAGAAACATGGAATTTTCTAATAATACACTTATATTTTGGCAAATTTTACAAATTTATGTACATTTTATGGGAATATTTGGTAAATTGCTTTTCAAAAAAATGTTGACTAGCGAATCTAAAATCAAGAAACTAACTAATTGGCAAAAATTACCCTAGAACTTATTGTCCTACTTAAGGCCTCAAATCCTTTCTTACCTTGTCATGGAAGATGATGAACCTTTTTGGGACTTGGTTAAATGGATTAGAGCTCCTCCACTATTGGACATTAATACTAAGGAACTATATCATGAACTTTCCTTTTCTCATGAGGTTTTTATCGTCTTAATAGAAAATGGGTTATGTCTGTGATCCTCTTATTAGATGAAGAGCTAGAGTTTTGATTATTTGGTCTTCTTGTATTAATCCAAAAAAACTTGGTTTAGATGGTTTTTACCGAATTATAAAATTTTTGTTGGTTTTATTTTGGCAAAAAAATTGTTTATGGGGAAGAGGAATCTTTAGATCATCATCTCTTTTTTAATTCCTATGCATGTGTTGTTTGGTAAGTTTTCCATGAAGCTTGGTCTACTTGTGTCAATAAGCAAATTACTTGGTTTGATATTGTCTTGATTCATTAGCACTAAAAAGAGGTTTCTTATTTTAGTTTTTAAGTCTTAGTTAAGTGTACATAAATTTGGTGGTTCATTTGGTAAGCAAGAAATGATGACATTTTTCAAGGAAAGGGAAATATTCTTACTGGTTTCACTAGTGAATTCATGCTTTTAATTTAATCTGTAGGTCAATACTTCGTGAATATTGTAGAATGTGAGCTCAAAACGCGTTCCTAAAGAAGGGATTTATTAAATTATCTCAAGTATCTTGTGGATATAGGTGGAGTTCCTAAGATTGAGCTAGCACCTAAATGGAAGTTCCCTAAAAGGAAAGTGTTGACATGGACATGTCTTAGGTTGAGTAAGATACAATTTGGGATTCTTAATTTTAGCAAGCTTGTAGGATGTTATTTGTGAGTGAAGGCTTTGATATGACTTCAAAAAGTATTGATCTTCAACCTAAGGAAGTTATAATAAGGATGCAATCATGAATGTAATTTATGAAATCCTTGAAAGGAGAACATCGAGGATTCAAACACTTTTTGTCTTCTCTAGGATGGAAGAGGATAAAAAAATTCATTGCATTATCTTCTTCCTCTTCATTGTTTGATATCCCTTTACCCACTTCAAGCTTTGGTGGTGTGCCTCATACTTGGGTACAAGACCTCATAAAAGAGATCAAGAAGGCTATTAACAAGATTCATTGCATGATGAGAAAATTTAGGGTTGGGAATGCTAATAATGATGAGACAATGACTAGATTTATACCCAAGGTTGAGCGCAAGGATCTATTTTGAATACCAAAGAGACTTCTACCGCAATCAAGATAACTTGTGATATTTTTATTGAACCTAAGGGGGCAATTAAGCATTCTAGTGTTGGTATTTATGAGGTTGCTCGTAGCTTTGTTGTGGATGGTCATGAAGCCTAATATTTGATATATTTTATCTTCTCATTTGATTTTCAGCTTGGCCCATTTTTGTTATGTTTAGATTGTTTTTCCTAATTAGTTTTTTTGTGCCCGTATAGTGAGCTTTGATAGTGCTTTGACTGTGGTGGCTCTCTTTTTTATATTGGTTATATTTGAACTTTCCCATTATGGAACATATATCGATTTATATATTTTTAATTTAATAAAATTAAATATAAGATAAGGACAATTTTGATTAAATGGATATAACGAAACAAGCAAAGGAAATGCAAGCAAGAGTGATATATAGGGTTTTGATAATAATTTAGCTTATCACCTTAGGTCCGGACTTATTCTCGGTAGGTGAATGATCCGAACAAGCGTATTTTGGGTTATGCAAGATTTGATTTTGAAACTCGGCATATGAAGATATCAAAGACATGAGCGCTTGGTAGAGGACACGACCACTTTGGCACTAACATCTCGTTATGGTTTCTAGTGTCCTCGAGATGGAGTTGGATCTAGTTATTTCGTGTCACTTCTTGTCATTGTTAGCTCACTTTATTAGTCATGTCGGGTTATTTGTACTCTTGCTCACACACATGTACCTATAAAATAAACCCTATCTACCTACACAAGACTCAAGCACACATTAGACATGATGAAAATGTAAATGAGAGAGTTGTACTAACCCCAAAGTGGTCACCCCAATGTGATCTTGTTTTCAAGTGTTGCACTACATTTCAGACTCCATGTAGTTCTTATGGTGTGTGATTGAAATTATGTCTCTTGAGCTAGGATTCCCTAGTGTTATTCGCACAAAGAATAATGGCTACAACTACTACTTTTTCCCATTGCAAGAATGTGTGGTACGGAATTCATAATAGCCTCCCCTATGCAATGAATAGCCCAAAATGTAGTCCCTTGTGTTGTTCTTTGTATGTGGTAGATATAGAAATTGATAGCCCAATTGCCCCTTAGAATAGTTAGTAGGTTTTGTTTATATATGAGTTATTTGTTTGAATTTCAACACATACTGACACCAAAATCTGACCTAGGTCATGAAAAGAAGATAAGAAAATACCCAATGCCAAAACAAACCAACAAAGGATAAAAAAAATCAAATAGAGATGTAAGAGCCCAAAGGACATTAGCACTGGGTGCTATTGTCCTATTTGGGCGGTATTTTCCTACAACAAGTAAACAAAAACAAAGTAAAAGATAGGAACAAGGATCCCTATGACTCAACCAAAAATATGCAAATGCCAGATAGAGGATGTAAACAAATCCAAACAAAGCAAGAAAAGGACCAAAGAGGTGTCACCAATGCCTAGTTTCCAAACTTAGAAATCATGTATATAACAACATACTAGAGGTGTAATGTAATAGTAATAAGTACATATTTTAGTGACTATATTCTCCCCATTTATGCTATTTGGATGAAATTCAAGTAGTATAAAGGATACAAGAAAATAGTACCTGATGTGAGATGAAGGAGTTGTAGATGGAACGTGTCAATAGTAAGAAATACAAAGATGGCAAACCATGGACCGGCACTTTGATTCATGTGGGGTGACCTTTGTGTGTGTGGAGTGATAATGATGTGTGCATGTAGTTACTTGGAATGTTGTCTTTTTCGAGCGTGCTTGAGAATTACTTCATGGTTGTTGTGTGATTTTCCTTCATTGGGATAAGATAGGAGCTAAAAAATAAAACAAGTGTAATCAATGCTCTAGGTAAATACAATTGAACTTTAACTTAGAAAATATAAAAAAGTGGAAATGTGTATTGGAAAAGCTAAACCAAGGGGTTAAAGTACACATGGAGTGTTGAAAGAGAAAGGGGTAGAAATTTGTTCCTTCTTGTAGACTTGATGTTTAGGAGCTGGTTGGGAAGAGTCAAGAGTGATCGATTCTTGACCTGATTTGGTCATACTAAGGATTTGGGTGTTTTGTCGCAAAACTAAGGATTTGAGTGTCCCAATGCTAAACTTCAAATTTAGGCATCTTGTTGTTGTTAAGGAAAAGTGTATTGGGAGATCGGTTTGTTTTTCCTCCAACCATTAATGTTTCCCTACGGATAAGTGTCATTGTAGATGATCACAAACCCAATTTGTAACTTTCCTTGACAACACAAAGGCACTAGGCATATTGTTATCCTGCATATGCACTAAGTGTCATTCCCTTATTTAGTTATTGCTTTTGTTCATGTTTTGGTTCTTGGATTAGTAGTTAGTTCATGTTAGTGATTGATTACAATCAAACCGTGTGTAATTGTTGAAATTGAAGAAAACCATGATTGTGTAATTATTAAAACTACTTTGTGCCTATTTTTCCCCATGATAGGAGTGCCTGGGGACACTAAGCACCCGTGCATTCTTGTTTATTATAGGTGCTTGTTTCCATGTTTAATTTTGTGGCCAAATTTGTTTCGACCTCTGTCTGTAACTGATTTTTTGTTTTGTTCCTATTGTTTATGTTTCTATAATTGTTGTTTGTAATTTTTGGGAGGGTGAAAAAGTTCACTCAATGTTTTCCCCCACTTGTTTGGGGTGTGTGAGATGAAAAAAGTGAACGAAGCCCGAATGAGGAAGACTGAAATAGATGTCATTTGATATAGGAATCCTTCGGGGGGATAGAGATTATGTGTGGTAGTTAGCTGACACAAGTAAAACAAAGGGAAAATGTTAGCATACAAGTGTTAGTGACAAATAAGCAATGCACATTGAAATAGTAACTAGTAAAGGCATATAGGAAAATAAAAAACAAGGACTCGGCGAATAGTTGGTTACATACATGGGACACCACTCAAGATCTCGCAAGACAATCGGTGCCATCAAGGATTGTGCAAACAAGGCAATCAAGAAAACATATGGCATTGCCCATAAAAAGTGACAAAGTAAGTACAATCAAATCATACAACCATGATTGGAAGGAGTCTTACAAGGAAAATGTTACACATGAAGTACTTGTTATCATGTTAAGAAAGATAAATAGTATGCAACAATATAATATCTGAATATATGAATGAAAAGGTACAATATTGTAATGATAGAATAGGAAAATGTAGATACCCCTAAGAGCCTTGGTGGGACTGGTAATGGACAGGGCTAAACATCATACATCATGTAACAACTCAGAAGTGACATGCATTCACCTCAAGATATCATGTGAACGCGCATGTGTGTAGGAAAGATGATAAAGCATATTATGAATTGTAGTAACATGAAAAGAAAAGGTGCAACATATAGTAGTATAAACAATTAAGAATGCATCAATCAAGATCTAAGAAGAATGCATCCAATTAGGATCTAAGCTAATGTTTTGGATTTTTGATATGAAAGAGAACACCTAGAGGGAGTAATAAGGATGCCCCGGTATGGAATGAATATATAAGTGTAGTATTACTTAAGGTGCATGAAATTCATGGGAGTTTTGAGAGGCTTGTCAAGGAGGGTTACAAGAGGCGATAGACACCTTGCCTCAATCATCAAGTAATAACATGTGATCCAAGCCAATTAGGTTGAAACTTTCCTTTTAGAGAGGGGTCAGCATTGGTATTCTTTTTATTTTCTTTGAGTACTAAATCACCAACATTGAATTCATGGGCTCACAACTTATTACGATGAGCACGTTTGATACGATCTCGGTAAGCACGGAGATGTTCCAATGCTTGGACATGCCTAGAATCTAACATTTCAAGTTTGTATAAGCGAAGCTCATGATAGTCACTATCTTAGAGAATTGTCTTAAGGGAAACACATAAAGTTAAGATTTTGAGCTCTAGAGGGATAATAACCTCGATCACATACACGAGAGAAAATAGTGTGGCATTTGTAGGAGTGTGAACGCTAGCGTGGTAAGCCCAAAGAGCATATAACATTTGATTGTGCCAATCATCGCCACTATGGTCAACAATTTTGCAAAGAATATTGATTATCATCTTATTAATGGATTCATCTTAACCATTTCCTTGAGGGTAATAAGGAGTAGAGAATGTTTTTTTGATCTTATATTTTGCATTAAAAAATTTGACGATGCAATTTTTGAAAGATGAGCCATTTTCAGTCACGATTGCAGAGGGAACCCCATAAAGTGGAAAATGATATGGGTATTAAGGAATTTTTAAATATCTTCATTAGTAGTTCCAAGGGTGCATCTTCAACCCATTTAGTGAAGTAATTTGTAGTAGTAATGATGAATTTATGTCCTTTTGATGACTCGGGGTTAATCTTGCCAATGAGGTCGAAACCCCAGAGTGAAAAAGGCCATGGGGATGTAATAGGTTATAAATCATGAGTTGGTGCATGGTGTAGGTTGTTGTGGTATTGGCACTTATCACAACATTTGGCATGTTCTAGGAAATCATGTTCCATGGTTGGCCAATAATACCCTTGTCATAATAATTTTTGAGTCATAGCTTTGCCACTAAAGTTCCCACCACATGTATTATCATTTATCTGAGAGAAAGCTAATGGGATATCTTAGAGTCCTAAACAACAAAGGATATTACCACCAAGAGCGTGTTTGAATAGGGAACCACCGATGATAACATAGTGGATGGTGTCACGGCAGAGTCGTTGTCCCTTGTGTGGGGATAGGTCAGTGGGAATAGCTTACCAATAAAGGAAGTATAAATAGGAGTGTATCATTCCAGATTATCAGTGCTACGTGTAACAAAAAGAACTTGTAAAGCATGTATGTTATGGGAATCAATAGAAGGATGATGCAAGTGGTGAATAATAAATGTAGTGTGATCATTTGTAATTTCAAGGGAATGAGTGAAGAAGCACTAGCCATGGCATTAGCATGTCGATTGTCCTTGCGAGGGATAGCAATGATAGAGTGAGATTCAAATGTAGCAAGAATACCAATAACAATGGTATGATATGGGATGATTTTCTCTTCTTTGACTTGGTATGTACCATTAACTTGATTAACAATGAGTTGAGAATCACCAAATATATGAAGGTGGCGTATAGGGAGAGATTGAGTAACAAATAATCCTAGAATCAAGGCTTCATATTCAGCTATATTATTTGTGCATGAGAAGCCAAGTTGATAAGTAAAGGGCATAGGTTCACCATGTGGTGTAATGAAAACAATACCAGCCAACACTTGTGGCGAAACAAAATTTGTTGAAATACATAGTCCAAATATAAGAATCAATGGTATATGCAGTAAAATCATCATGAAAGTCATCACAGATAGGGAAAGGATCATGGATAGGAGCCTCTGCTAGTTGGTCAGTGATGACTTGGCCTTTGATAGCTTTTTTATGGAACAAATTTAAGGTTAAATTTAGTAAGCAACATGACCCAATGGGCTAAGCATCCAAATAGATGGGTCCATGAAAGCAAGTAGCGCAAAGGATCAACTTTTGTAATAATATGAATTTCGGTATTGATCATATAGTGACGTAGCTTGTCAGTGACAAATACAAGGCCAAGGCACACTTTTCAATATAGCTATAATTGCATTCGTAAGGTAAAGTAAGGTGTGACTGATATAATAGATGGCATATTCACGTTGATCCATATCATGTTGAGCAAGCAAAGTGCCTAAGGCATGAAAAGTGGTCGAGATGTACAAAAGTAATGGTTGATTAGGCATTGGAGGAGTTAAAACAGTGGATTAAGTAAATAAGATTTGATATCATCAAAGGCTTGTGACAATTAGCATCCAAAGAAAAAGTAGTGTCCTTTTTCATGAGATGTGTAAATGGTTGGGTCTTGTCAGCTAGTTGTGTTATGAAATAACAAAGAGCTTGAATCTTACCTTGTAAAGAACGAAGTTGATGAAGGTTTCGGGAGGAGGCATATCTACAATGGCGCTAATCTTTTAGGGATCAATCTCAATACCTCACCGAGAAATGATGTATCCTAACAACTTTCCAGTAGTAATTCCAAAGACACACTTTTTGGGATTAAGGCGGACATGATATTAGCATAATCATGTAAATAGTGTACGAAGATCTTGAGCATGGTCAACGCGATGTTTATATTTGGCCAAGATGTCATCAACATAGTCCTCAATGATCTTATGAATATAATCATGGAATATGTGGGTCATAACACGTTGGTATGTAGCCCCAACATTTTGAGACCGAAGGACATAACAATATAACAGAAGTGCCTCGGGGAGTATAAAGGTGGTTTTTTCTTGATCAGCGGGTTGATTTTAATTTTATTATATCTAACAAACCCATCCATAAAAGAGATCATATCATGGCCAACAGTGGAATCAACAATAGAATCAATGAGTGGTAGAGGAAAACTATCCTTAGGAGAGGCTTTATTGAGATCACGAAAGTCAATGCAACAACAAATTTTTTCATTAGGCTTCATAATAAGAACAATGTTGGAGAACCATTGTGGATAGTCCACACCGCAAATAAACCTGACATCTATCAAACATTGAATTTATTCTTTTACTAATAAGGCCACACATGGATGCATTTTTGTGGATTAGTTTAGCACTTTCATATAAGACAATGTTGTGCATAGCGATAGAGGCTCAATTCATGGCATAACACGATAATGACGAAGCAAATAACTCAAGGAAATCTTACAACACTTTTTTTATATCATCTCATTCAGTATCATTAAGGGAAGCAATGAGGAGAATGAATAATATGCGGGTCATCATCAGTGCCAAGATTATAAGGAATATTTTATTCATCAAGCAAGTTAGATTTGTCCTCAATATACAATTGAGTGGGTATAATGTCAAGAGCTTCGAGGGTGGGACATACTAGGATCACCCTCACCAAAATATGCAGTGGCATGTAACTAATGAGGAAACCCATGTACTCAAGGAGTGCCTCATCATTGTGAAATTCATCTAAACAAGGGAGATCATGAGAGGCATTGTCATCAATAAGATGTGGATGAACTAACTGCAACATGGAGGAATGGGAAGTAGCGCAAACTCTGAAAATAGGCATGGGTGGGGAGAAAATGGGTTCCCCAAAAAAGTGCAATAGTGGATTGAGGGACAAAATCGATGTCGACCTTATCAAGCTTCTCGGGAGAGAAATGGGCTTGGTGATGCCTTGGCCATTCTTGTCAAGTCCTGAGCCGGAAAATCCATGTCGAAGAAAATACTTATAACCAACACCATAGGTAGTATAATCAACAACAGGTGGGGTGGGAGGAGATGAAGAAGTGGATGAGTGGTCATTAGCATTACAATAAGTAAAAGGGGATGGATCGCTAAGACATCATAAACAATACCCTTAAAAAGAAATTTAAGCCAAGCATGGAGGTAGAGGGAACAACATGCATAGAATATAACCAAGGGTGGCCTAAGAGCAAATTGTAATTGAGATTATTAGGCATAACATGAAATGATACATTGAGGGTACATGGTCCTACTATAATGGGTAGGGAAATTTCACCTAACACTTGTTTGGGAGTATTATCAAAACCATGGATGCATAAAGTAGATGGGGTGAGATTAGTTACAGAAAGGCCTATCTAGATGTAAAAAGAAATATTGCATATATTAAGACCAGATCCATTATCAACCAAAGCATGCTTGACTAATACATTGTGAATATGGACTTGAATATACAAAGGGGGTGCATTATCAACTATTGTTTGGGAAGGAATATCATCAGAAGTAAAAGTAATATGCTCATGATTTAAAGACAAAGCTGAGGATACTCAATGAGTAACATAGGTGGGGATATATAAGATCGGATTAGGGTATGATCCATAGTGTTTTGTAAAGCATCAAGTACATTCTAGATGGGCTTGATAGAATGCAGTCAAAGAGATATCCATGGAGGAGCGTAAGGTCCGATCAATAAACAGGTTCACCAAATGATTTAATAAAATTAAATCTAAGATAAAGACACTATTTTAACTTGGATATAATAGTAAACAAGCAAGATCAAGCAAAGGAAATACAAACAAGAGTGATAGATAGGGTTTTGAGAATGACTTAGCTTGCCACCATAGGTCCTGGTGATTTTGGGCGGGTGAATGATCTCGAACAAGCGTATTATGGGTTGTATAAGCTCTAATTTTGAAACTGGCATGTGAAGATCTCAGGGATAGGAGCATCTGGAAGAGGTCATGGCCATCCGAGCATTGGCGTATGTTTTGGGCGCTAGTGTCCTCGGGATAGATATGGATCTGGTTCGTTTTGTCTTGCTTCTTGTAGTTGTTAGCTCACTATATGTCGTGTCGGGTTTGTTGCACTCTTGCTATATCACACGTGTACTGCAAAATAAATCATGTCCACCTACACAAGACTCAAGCACACATTAGATTGAATAAAAAATGTAAATGAGAGAGTTGTACTAACCCCGTTGGTCACCCCAATGTGATCTTGTTGCCGAGCGTTGCACTACATTTCAGACTCCATGTAGTTCTTGTGGTGTGTGATTGAAATTATGTCCCTTGAGCTAGGATGCCCTAGTGTTAGTCGCACAAAGAATAACAGGCTACAACTACTTTGTCCCAATGCAAGAATGTGTGGTATGGAATTCAAAATAGCCTCCCCTATGCAATGAATAATGCAGCCCAAAATGCAGTCCCTTGTGTTGCTCTTTGTATGTGGTAGATATAGAAAATGATAGCCCAATTGCCCCTTAGAATAGTTAGTAGGTTGTGTTTATATATGAGTTCTTTATTTGAATTTCGGCACATAGTGACACCAAAAGCCGACCTAGGTCGTGAAAAGAAGATAAGAAAAGACCCAAAACCAAAACAAAACCAACAAAGGAGAAAAACAAGCAAATAGGACAAAAGCGCCCAGAAGGACATTAGCGCTGGCGCTATTGTCCTGTCTCGGCGATATTGTCTGCGCAACAAGCAAACAAAAACAAAGTAAAAGACAGAATGGGGATCCCCACACGAACCGAAATATGTAAATGCCGGACAAAGGATGTAAACAAAGCCAACCAAAGTCAAAAAAGGACCAAAGGGTGTCACCAAGTGCCTAATTTCCAAACTTGAAAATCATGTATATAACAACATACTAGAGGTGTAATGTAATAGTAAAAAGTGCATATTTTAATGACTACACTTTTCCCTATAGTGATTATTGGTTCGTTATCAAAGGTCCTAGAGATATTTGCTTGGTGAATGGATTTATGTAAGGTTTCACCTATTAAGATAAATGTATAAGGATTGAGAGGGTCTTATTGGCTTAAACCTCTTATGGAAGTGAAAGGTGTTCCCATTTTCCCATTCGACGAAATAGAGAAAAAGCGAGTGTAGTTACAATTGTTTATCCACTCCACCAATGTGGGGTTGAAGCCGTCACTAGAGAGTACAATCGATCAATTTCCAACATCTACCAAATTATTTAGAAGTGTCAAATTTGAGTAGAACCCTTGTCTCTTCTACTTTGCATTGAATGAAGCAACATGTGGATTGCAAATATATTATCATGAATTCATATTCCATGAAAACATGTCGATTTTGTTGAGGAAATAATATTTTTTAGTATAGATTTGATTCTCATGGCTATTAATTTAGAATTTATTTTATAGGCCATATTGCCTAGTGCAATCAATCTATAACGATTCAAATCTTTCACATTTGATAATTTAATGATAAGAATCAATTTTGTGGTACTAAGAGTCTTGAGCATTTTCCTCCTACAAGATTCTCAAATAACTTTCAAGGAATGCGATTGATTATGCCCAAAATTCTTGATAAAAGAGGACAAAAAACCATCTGGTCCAAGGGCTTTATCTTGTTAGAATGAGTAAACAATGTTTTTGAATTCTTTTTCTGATATTGGCTTTGAGCATCCTTTGATTATCTTCTTGTGAGAAAATTTCATGTATATGTTTAACATTCCACTACGCACTTGATTATGGAAAATTGAATTGTGCTTACAGACACTCATGAAAATGTTTTGTAACATGAAGCAAATTATCTTTTATGTTTGAGACCATGGATTTGTCTTATTTCCAAATCCAAAGAATCATATTTGTTTTTTGTCTATTAAAACTTATTTTTGGAAGAAAAAATGTGTTAGTCTCCTTTTAACCACTAAAGGTTTGGCCTTTGATACAAATATTGTTCTCGTCTTTGGAGGACAAAGATTCTTAACGAGGGCTTGTTGCAACATTGCCTATGCATGCATAAACCCATTATCTCTAATTTACCTTTGTATTTTCTCAAGCTTACTTTTGATTTTCTTTGCTTTCAAAATAGTGTTGTCAAACACTATTTTATGTCATGTTTTCATTTTTGTTTCAGATATTTCATCTTTTCTATGAACATAAACATTCCATAACCGTGGATAATATTTTCTTCCACCAATTTGTTAAATTCATACGAAGATTTTGATATGAGCCTCATTTTTTTGAATTTGAGATGTATTGCTCCAAATTTTGTATTCAACTTTCAGCCTTAAGATCATAGGCCAACGATTATTAAGTGGATCACTAACTTTAATCTATATTACTTAGTTTAAACAAAATCATCTATCACAAACTATAATTCTATTCAATTTATTTGTTATGTAATATATAATGTATGTAATCCATACTAATATTCTAGATCCACCGTGGAGTTGAAGTTTGACATATTTAAAAGTGTTTAGTGTTGTATGCTTGATCCCATATCTTCTATCTTTTGCTTCTTTTATGGTGATGAAGTAACCTGTAAAGATGAGGTTTGGGGTAATGTATTTTGACAACCATGGTGATATTTCCATTTTAAAATTACTCAATATTTCCATGTGGAGGGATGTACATATAAGCAAATATTCATTGTATTTGTAATCCATTTGCTTCAAAGGCATACGAGGATGTATAGCATACTTGTGATAGTCGTATATTCTATGGTTTTTATTTTACCCTATGTGTGTCATTAGTAAACTGCAACTCCCATATTTCCTCTTAGTTATTAGGTGGTTAGTCTTAAGTACAACAGTCTCGGCCAAACCCATAGTCTAGTTATGCTACGACCAATAGGTAGGGCAACGTCAATCTGCTAGCCCCCATCAAGTTGGACCAATAGTTATACTAGGACTAGGATTGACCGGAGGAGCTCAATGACCAACCCCAACCCAACTATATAAAACCCAGAATCCACAATAGGCCAATGATATCTTATTATATATATTGGAAATTTTCTATTTGCTAGGACAAGCTATAGTTGATGCCTACTTTGGTTGCACCCAATAGATGAGGTTTTATTTCTCATTTTCTAACTAGTTTGTTAGAGCCTAAACTAAACTAGTGTAAGCCTATCTAAAGACATTTCATGTAAATACAAATTGATCAATTGAAATTCACTTGAAACCTATATAATTTCACATCACATCAAGTTTGAGGCTTCTTCTTTGCAAGGAATCTTTGTCACACTTTTTGAAGACAACCTAACTATAGAAAACTTGATATAGTGTAAGAAATGCCAGAAATGCCACATCATTGGCATCAATGTAGCTTTGCACCTGGGCTTCTACAAATCAAGGTGCTTTTTTCATAAGAGTTGTAGCTTGCTACCATACTCCTTTGAGTTTCTGCTTGCTACAAACATAACAATCCCTGACAAGCCTTACGGCCTCATGGAATTCTCTATTCCATAGACATGTCATGGGATGCTTTGATCCATAAAGTCTTTATACAATAACCCACATGGTTGAGACTTTATACATGTTTAAGACTTCTAACGAACTAATATAAAGTTTATTTCAAGTTATTGAATATATAAAAGCTTATCATTTTTAAAAATACAATTATTCTTATTTTTATTAATTTCAATTTTAAAAATGATTGGTAAACATTTTTGAACCAAATTGGACAAAAGAAGGATCCCAACTTTCGTCATGTTGCATGTGCTTTGAATACCATATTTATTGGAGACTCGAATAATTGTAGTAATATTTATTAATCAAAAGTAAAGCTCTTTTTATTATTATTATTATTAAACTATCATAATACTTTTTTAAATAATAATAATTAATAACTATATTTATATATTTATTTTGGTTGATAAAAATTTTCAGCCGGAACTATGAACCAGATACCCAACATACCTTTATCGAACCTATGACCTTGCATAATGTGGTTTACTCTACTCTAGAAAGCTTCTCTTTTTACTTATGAATGAGTATGATTTTCCCCTAGAATCTATGTTATGACACAATCTTCATCAACAATGATCACATGGCCCAGAGCTAAGTTATCGTTGTTTAAATCCATGTTAGCAAATCATTGAGGATAGGCATTCATTAGTGTTTATGCATCATAATATGCTAACTCCAGGAGAGGAAGATCCATTTGATGCAAAGAACTAAATTGATACACCAATTGATGCCAGATAAAAGATGATGGAGAAATATGTGTCCAAACACGAAGGATAATGAGATTGGACAAGTTTCTATGCTTAAATTCCTTATTAGAACACATTAACAAAAGCCTTACATAGGTAGTATTGGGTGCCAGTTTTGATATGCACTCTAAAATTACACGTTCTCATCCTAGTGTATATACACCAGTCAATTATCAAGCAAAATCTCATATGGCGGCATTGGACAGCGATTAACTAAAAATTAGAAGTCTCAAAGGCATGGCAAATGTTGTTTTCATATCTAGAAATAGTTGCAACCCATTATATTCCTGTCAAACACTGAATAATGGTAACTGTTGGGTTGACTGGGTCACCTGTCGTTGACGTGGTAAGACAAACTCTGTGATATTAAACTTCTACTGTCAAATTTTGCACAATGAAGAAGAATCTGAGTTTTCAAATGCAAACAAAACATATTAAAAAATGGCATCTATAAATACAGTCTCATATGGCCGGACATAAACATTCCCATGCAATGATGAAGGCACAAATGAAAGACAGGTGTTGTGTGGTGGTTTTTGTGTTAGAGATGATAATTTTAATATTCACATGTCAAGTGTCTCACACAAGCATTATTTTGGTATGTTATGATTGATCACATAACATAGTTCAAGCTTAGCAACCAGTAATGAAGCTAGTGCAGCCCTGGGATGTCTATCACCAATGCACATAGACCAAGATTTGAAAGATGTTATTGCTTCGACGATTTTGTAGGAGTGCCTATAGCACGCATGATTGACAAGTTTGAAAGGTTGGTTGGTTGAATTCCTTGGTGAATCAATCTTTTATGTCCAGATTTTTTTGGTTAATAGAATATTGGGAAGATTTCCAGTACTTTTATTCTCAGTGTTGTATATTTTGATGTGCTGAATGAATGTCTACCAACTGATCACTCATGTCATTTGTTGGCATTGGACCCCATTCTTTGATGTTATCTCCTTTTACTTCCTATTTCCCATTTATGGTATCACAATGAAACAATGTGGAGGTAAATATTCACTACTGTTTAGACAACAAAATTGCTGAGAATATGGAATGTGCCTGGTCTTTCAATCGGCAATCAAATATTTTCTACCCAAAGCTAGGGAATGCATACTTAGCCAAATATGTGGATGTTGAGTTTGCAAGCATGTTTTACTCATGCTGGAGCTTGTGTACCTTCCCTTTGCTATAAGCAATTTAAGAGAAGTATTTCTTATATGGTAGTTTGATTCCAGTATGTGCAGGGTAGCATAAATGGATTTAACACTGCTTTAAAAGAACATTGTCAGCCTCAGTTCAAGGATATCCAACTACACGCATATCAACAAGGCCTAGATGTACTTGAAAGGTATGGTATCTCATGGCCATTACAGATGAGGACCATCTAAGGTAGTGGAGAATAATATTCTCTTTTTTTGCATACAAGGTGGCAACTGGATGAACTTGTCTGAAGCTGGTTCTGGTTCTCATTTCTGATATGGACCGTAGGTCCGGTGTACCTTATTTGCACAAAGTCTTCTGCAAAAAGTGCTTGTCTGGTACCATCTATGCTGCCGATCTAGCCTTGTCGATTCAATCAGAAAATGCCAACTTAGAATGTAGAGAGGGTATGCTTTCGTAGATGTTTCATCATTGAGCATTAGAGAACCTTGCAGTACAATTGAGTTCTTATAAAAATAAAAATAAATCTTTATGCATCTCAATATATAGCAACAAATCAATTGAAGATGTTTTATTAAAGAAGTTGAAAATCCATTAAAAATTTCTTAAAAGATACTAGCAAGTTTGAGAGTCACTTCATTACACAGGGCTTTCAAAAATATTCGACAATTACATTTTCATAAATTGAAACTTAAATTAAAATATTGTACACAGTGCAAATAAAAGACTAATGCCTTACAGATTGCTCACCCTTGTCATGGTAAAAATTACACCAGCATCAAATATGTATCACTTCCAGAACAAAACTGTAAATCTAAACAATAAATTCAATTCTACATCCTGCAAAAAAATCTTATGTTCTGTACATACGATCCCATCTAAAGATCAAGCACTCCCATTAGCATGTGGAGAGTACCGTTACTCATTACCTCCATCTTCTAAGCCATTCATATCAAGAATGGATGAATCGACAAGCAACTGTCAGCAACAAATTAAGGCAGCATTACAGAGTAAAGAGGGAAAGAGAGAAAGACTCGGTGAAAATTGAAACTCAATCCTCACAAAACCGCAGACGTATGAAAAATTTTGAAAAAACAAATAGCAATTGCTAGAACACCTTACCTGTAATTCTTCCTCACTGCTTTTGATTTTTTCAGTATATTCTTTGATCTGTAAGAAACAGTTTTGCATCTGCACATCAAAATAGAAAAAGAGAAACATTAGATCCTATGTTAAGCTCAGGGTATAATACAAAACCAAGGTCAGTTGTGGAAGCCAACATGTCAATGTCATATATACTAAAATCAAAGCCAAATAAAACTGACCTTTCTAAACTGTGTTTCGCATTGCAGAGTTGCTTTCCTGGTAGCAGCAATAGATTCCTCCAGTTTCTGATCATGAAGAATTAATCAGTTGCATGCTTCAGTGACATTATAACTTTTCAATTTAGATCTTATAATTGCCACCAAATTTCACCTGTGATTTCTTCTGCATCTCAGAGATGAGAAGCGATTTCTTATCAGAATCCTCCTCCATTCTGGCAATCTATATTAACAGATATTTTCAATTAAACTGCAAAAACAGCCGTGTTGTTCAAATATTTACAGAACAGAGCTCAACTAAAGGATAATTTCCATTTCTAACGCAATTCTGATTGTCACAAATGCATCAAAAGATGAAAAAACAAGACATCTTTAGAAATAAAGCTGTCAGAATATTGATGCTTGGTTTGAAAACCTCTCCATAGCGAAGGAAATAAAGGATGAAAGAGGAAAAGAGTAAGCATTTGGATCCCGTATATTAGCAAGTAATTTCCTTACACTGATTCTCATGGTGGTCGACACCTAAATATTATTCAAATTTCAAAAGAAACATTTAGTAGTCTAACCAGGTGGCAAACAAAGGAGTATATCCCTGAAAAACATGCATCCAAATACATGAAAATGGAATATTGGTGCAAGAAAACCTTATGTAACTCAATTAACTTCTAATCAGTTCATAACTTCTTTTGATGCATTACTTCATTCGTTGGCTATAGCAAATTATAACACATTATGCGTGCTTGGCCAGCACTATAGATTAAAACGTATGTATAACATGAATTGATTATTTATTTTCTCCATACACCAATTATTGTAGGGAATTGTCAGAACAGCAAGATGCACTATCAACAACACAACAGTTTTGCTCAAGTTCAAATCACCAAGACTATTATGCGTGCTTGGCCAGCACTATAGACTAAAACGTATGTATAACATGAATTGATTATTTATTTTCTCCATACACCAATTATTGTAGGGAATTGTCAGAACAGCAAGATGCACTATCAACAACACAACAGTTTTGCTCAAGTTCAAATCACCAAGACTATTTTATTCTAACCCTACACACAAAGGAGACATTATATGTTAAAATGCTATTGCAACAGTAATCCTGAAAATTCTCAGTCATGCACATATAGTGAGATAGTCCAATGAAAGCATCGAGCCAAAACCGTCAAAATAGATTTACAAAGACAGCAATGTCTCTGGCCTATAACAATTCCTGGTAGCAAGATAAAGAAGACTATAACCTCCATGTCTACTTGTGCATCATTTTCCACAATCAGAAATCTAAACTAGCAATACCATTTACACCAAATTGATGAGTGCCAACAAGCTAGACTGAAACTAGTATCAGTTCTCAACCAAAAATATATACGTATATACACACACACACAGAGACGAGCAAAACTACCAAGAATATTCAAAGGTCGCCACCACAACCACCAGGAAACTCAGATTGAATATTTAATTAACACTAAATCTCAAACCACAGAAGAACAATGACATGAAAGATCACAAGAGATTTACCAAGCATGGGAATAAGGGAACCAGCACCTGAGTTCACATCTAGAGTGAGAAACAAGACTCCCACAAACGCACAAACCAAACACAAAGGGAAGACTAGAGGGAATATAAGCGACATAAAGCATTAGGGTTCCCTATGACTGACATAGGAACTTTCCGAACAGTAAATAAGCTATCTGTAAAAACTGATCAGCACAAAGTAAGCATGCTATGCATTGTCATGCCAGATAAATTCAAAACCATCAACAACCAAGAGTTAATTAGTTGATTAGATGAACTTGTGATCAAAGATTAGCAACTCACCTTGGAAACATCAATGAGATGGCCAGATGCCAAACATGTTATCAAGACAGTTAACATGGTTGTGTTTTCTGACTAAGGAGAATCAACAATATGACCATGAGTATAGGACATAATCTGGGAACTAAAACAGAAAAGGACAAAGCAATGGAGGAATGATGTATCACTGGGAAAAACTCTAAAAACCCCCCTGCCCTCTCCCCACCTCCTAAGCACACTAAGAAGCCATGGAATCGGAGGGGCAATAAATATGAGGAATGGCCAACGAATTGCCTGTCTTTCCCATCTACTGTTGGAAGCAATTTGTTGAAAAGGGTGGAAGAGCAGTGCATGTCCAGTAACACTAAAATTCCCATTGTGGCTAAGAACCCAGCCGTAGAAACTGCCTTCTCTGTGTGCCCCAACCTTTGCCACTCTGTATTCAGTTATGTTGTACCTGTAATTGAATTTAATAAATCTTAGATTACTGGAGGTTTAAAAGCCAACCTGCTAAACAACAAGGAGACCGTATGTGAGGAAACTAAGCCAATTACACAGGATATTGTCTTTATTAAAGGCAAACTGACCCCTGCTCCTGCTAATCCTAATGATCCTAGTCCTTACTCTCTTCTTGTGGGTAACCATCCAATGGTTGGGGTTCCTGAAATCTTTCTATCCAGTGGCTTTTAAATCTTCTCTGGATAAGATAAGATGAGATGAGATATCTATATATAGGGTATAGGGGAGAGGGGGCCTGAACTATCTATATGGCGAGGGAGAGGACTGGACGGCACGGCGATGAAGAGGCGGTGCCCACTGTGAAAAGGCGGAAAGGTCATCCTGACTGCCGCAACTATATCATTATTATATAGCCGCCTATCTATCTGCCCCGAACTGGATCTGAATTTCCCTGAATTCGCTTTAATGGAGCCTTCAGGCGCACTCGGCCATTCAAATCTAGTGAAAAGAGGAGTCTGCAGGTGATCAAGAAATAGATCTGTTCTATATAGAGTGCCTGGGTGGGGTGCCGAGGATCTATGTATCGGGATTGTCGAGAGAGGGTTAAGTTGGGTCGGAGAGTTGGGTGAAGAAGGTCAGCAGTGCCTGCCTCTAGAAAGATGGGGTCGGGAGGACCTTCTTTACTCCCCAACTCCCGAAGGCCCTCTATATAGGTATCTGTTTGGTCGGGCAGGTGAAGGCAGAGAATATTGGGGCCCTCCCCATTTATATAGAGATAGCGGGTGAGGTTCTTTAGATCTCACCCGAACCATTGCCACCAGAGACTTTAAGAAAATGAACAAACACAACTCAGATTTGAGAGAGGTGACCTTCATCCAACAAGAAAAAATTAACACCCTGAAGGCCACTCTGACTGAACACATCAAGAAGAATGACGGATCTGTGCAGGGGATCCATTCTCTCCAGGATAATGTTATCAAGGATATGAAAGATGGCATTATTATGTCAGCTGCCCAGCAAATGTTGTTTCTATGGAATTTGTATTAAGGAGCTTGTGCCATGGAACCTCTTCAGAATTTGAAACTCGAGCTTTACACCAATCCCTACATGGAGGAGTTTGTCCGTGATGAGGGGCCTCCACTGGAACCAAGGGGATGAGGACAGCCCACTGTGAAAATCAATTTGGGGCATGATAGCAGGGTGCAAATGTGGAGGCAGCCTATGCCTTTTGGTGGTTGACTTTTTTATTTCTATGCTTAGTTTTCGCATTTTGACCGAGAGAGAGGGGGTACATCCCCAAGCTATAATGTAATGGATTATACTAGACTTGTAAGTTTTTGTACTGCTGCTGAGATCTGTAGTTAAAGTAGTTTCAACTGTTTTGCTCTTTATGGTTAATTTCACTAGATGGGTAGTCTCCTGCATTGGCCTACTACCTGGTTAATCATGTTAGGTAGGGCTACTTGTGCAACTGATTGTTGGAAGAGAGCAAGACTTATGCTTTGAACTGTTTCCCTTTTAATTAATATATTAACTTCTGCAAGTTTTAAACAAGAAAAGTAAAATTTAACAATCTATTAACCAGAGAGCATAATAAATAACAGAGTACAGAATCGCAGATCAAACACCATGGTTTCTTAGATAAAACCATTCAAATTAGGCTCTTGCATTAAGACCTTAGGGGCTAAAAAGATGGATAGAGTAATTATTAAAAGAATTGCACATTATATCAGAAGTCCTAATGTGAAAGAGGTGTCGATGATTGGAAGGACGATCATATCTATGGCACCCAAATATAATAGGATGTATCACAGCACAAGGAATGCACACATGAAATAGACAAACAGAATAAAAACAATAATTAATGCTTGACTGGTGATACATCTATTCTAATCCTAATTTAACTAATGAGCTAGATATTCTACTCAATTTTGTAGACATCCATTATATTTATGTGGGAGGAAATTCTCCTTTCGTCTTGGACTCTTAAACAACATACAAACCAGGACACAAAGGCTTCAGTAATCTTTAATGGGCTCCTAATGTACCAGCATAAGTATATAATGTACCTCATGTTTTAGATCATCGCGTCTTTGAATGGCTTTCTCCAGTTCTTCTTTAACCTGAATCAAGTAGCCAAACAATAAACACAACACCACATTTCAGGAACGTATGCAAATAGTTTTTTCATTGCAGAAACAAAACCTTTTCAAAAATTACAAATTTAGAAAATTGAATCAAAATACTGCCTTATAGGAATCACCTTCTCCAAATCCTTATCTTTCGATGTACTCCTCACCCTTTTCCTGTTGGAATTTTCATCAGCCTGTATACTGTTGAAAAACAATAAAACATTATCCAGTCAAAGAAATTTCACCTGTTAATAATCGATATAATAGCAACCATAAAATTCAAGTAAAATACAAAATATGTCTGGAGTGACTCTAGAAAGCACTGATAAAGCACACCGTTCAGATCTCTTAGGGGATGGAGACATGGATACATCCCGCTTTTTGCCTGAAGAACTTCCTGACAGACTTCTTCCTGGTTAATCAATAATGAATTTCAGTTAACCAAGAGATAGTTTCAAATAAAAGTTTGATTTTAATATAGAATCCATGGCAACATAAAGACTCTGCACCTCTTGGGGATCTGCCCTTCTCATGTAAAGTACGTTTCCTTGCAGAATATAGAGTTGTAGGAGATAGCTTCCGTTTATTGGTGAAGAATTGTAGCGTGCAGCTCTGTACACAACAGAGTAACCAGAGTCCAGGACAACTTAAACTCAGATGTGTTATATAAGAACATTCCAATCTGAATAGCCTGCTGCAGCTCATGGCTAGATTGCCAAATATTTAATAAAACCAAGTCAGGGCTGCAAGTATTATCCAAGAAAAACATTAAACACAGCTTCTCAAACTTTAAACAAAAATATCAGTTCCTGGTATTTGCAATTACACATAAGGCATTCATAATTTTGAATACGAAATTGACTTAAGACAGAACATCATGACCACAGAACAAGACAATGAACATACGAAGCATTTATAAGCTGGAATGTTCAATGACAAAAATCGGAAAAGAGAGATTATATCCGCTGCCACACCCAAGTCTGGTTGTGCTCCACTGAAAAAGCCTTCAATTGGGAGGAAAAGCTGAGTTTTTCTGTAGAATCTGGAGATGAGCTGAGTTCCGTGGAGTTCTTGGCATACCTCCTGTGGGATACCCACTTTTGATGCCATTTGCTGAGATGCATAATCTGCTGATGCTTCAATGATGCACTTGGCGTATTAGAAATGAATCTTCACTGCAAGAAAAAGAGAGCCCAAACCCTTGCCACTCCAAATGGTTCAAAGTTGCAACCATGCGATCTTCCCAGGAATTTTCCATGTCAACATGGAAGAAACTTTTAAACACACTGTTTACAAGTTGGAATCCTGTCTGCATATAATCCCTGACAGATAAAGACTCAAAGAGAGACATTAATCTGTACAGCCTGTAGCTATGTTCCTTAGAAGCGAAGATCCCTCGACCAAAAACACACCAATGAAGCTAGCATGTTGAGGTATCATTCTCGTCTTTAGGCCATTGGTGCCCCCGTGGACACATTTTCTCAAATCCAATTTCTCTCTGGATGCTCTTCCTGACCCCTTGCCAGTTGAGAAGAACATTGTGGTAATTAAAAAGAGACTATCAGGAGTATGTTTGTGTTAAATGGATCCTGTTTGTCATGAGAAATTCCTCCATCAAGAACTTTGGCAGTATCGTCCCAAGTGTCAGAGTTCCCATAGGATAAGATGCAGCAGGCATCTCACACTGGATCAAGGGAGATTATCATTACAGATATATCAGGCATAACTATAAACTTCACTTCTTAAATTTTAAGACTTGGAATACTCTTGTTCTTTATGTTTAATAATTAATGTAAGACCAAGGAAAGTCTCACCTACAGACAAAACTTTATTTTGTAAAACTAGAGCCTTACTTATAACTTCTTTCATGCAGCCATCAAACCTACTAGTGATCGATAGAGCAAAAATTTAGCAGATACACATATTAGCAGAGTTCCTCACTGGCCTAAAAATGCTTCTACAAACATTAGCCCTAGGTAGAAGCCAAATTACTCCTTTCTTCAAGCCATCCTTCAAATAATATTAGGAATTATTATTGTTAGTACTCACATTTATAATTGAATGGGAGTATATTTGTAATGTGAGAAATATTAGGTTATTGGTTGTTACAGGTGGTTGAGAGCACCTATTAAAATAGGCTTGTTAGAGAGATAATAGAAGTTGTTAAAGTCAGTATTGATTAGCTTGGAATCCTTAATTTTAGGAATTCAACAAGCTATATGTAATATGTTTTACGAATTATATAATGAAGCAATATTATTTCAGGTGTGAGACTCTGTATTGAAATCTTCATTTGGTATCAGAGCTGGTTGCTACGACTCTTTGAGAGATTTTAATCTCTGTGTTCCTTTAAGCTGAGTGTTTAATTAGGAGAAAGGGCAATCTTATTTGTTTGTTGCCCCACTATGAGAGATTAGTTTTGAGAGAGAGATTCTTAGATTATCTTCTGCAGTGTTTGTAGCATGCTGTTATAACAGTAGTGTGTATCTGTTTTTTTGGAGTGGAAGTCTACAGTCATTTTTATTGGCACCTAGCATTGGTGATTAAGGCATACTAAACATTAACTTCAAGCTGCAACCTGTGTTGGTTCAGACTTGTCAGTATTGATTGTTCGTAATAACATGATTCGATAATCAATCTCCACGTCTATGGCCTCCCCAACAATCAATTTGATTCCATCCACAGGCAGTTGTGCAGAACGCGTCACACCTCCATATGTTTGAGCAGGTCTGTGTGAATTGATATTTACACGATGATATTGCCTTTTGTCCAAACCCGAATGGAGGCATACATCTGCAGTTTCTGTTAAAGATCTGTCAAATCCTGTGCAAGCATTTGTCTAGTCTCCTACAAATTACTCAGCTACTTGTGCATCTCTTGAGACTCCCACATCACGCGCAGTCTGGCAATAGTGTTTAATATACCAAGAAAAGCTTCGACACGTAAATATAGAATAGCTTCAAAAGCATTGAAAGTCTCATGCACACCAAAAGGCGTCAACAAATATTTTAGGATTTTTATAGTTGGTGTGTTTGTTTATTGAATAGAGGTTGTCAAATTAGGTTTAAAATCAATAATTCAAAAGTTATAATTTGTAAGATTTTTATTCATTTAGTTTGTTGTTAGTTTTCTTACTCTCAGTCTTTTGTTTAGACTATTAGTGTGTTAATAGTCTTATTTGCATGTGTGATAATTGTCAAAAATTTGCACAGAAGTTAATTTGTGTCCAGTGATGTTATTGTCAATCAAGTTGAGTCTTCAGTGTGTGTTGTAAAGAGTCAAATGTATATTTGCGTCAATAGTCAAAGACGGTTAAAAGTCTCAAAAATAATTTGCCTCGCGGACACATTTTCAAGAGAACCCAACATCCAAATTGTGGGGGGGTTGCATGTAATTAAGTTTTAAATTCAGTTCTAGTATGTAAGTAGCCAAGACACTGGAGGATGGAGGCAACAGAGGAAGAAGGGCAATCAGCGTCCTTGAGTTCATCACTTCAGAAGCTGCACAACGTATTAGTGACAAATCTTTCATTTTCAATTTATTGTGTGTATAAGTGTGTATGGTTTGCTAAAAGTAAAACAACTACAAACAGATGAAAAGGAGAGCAATAGTCTACTGTGTATTTTCTGTTGCGTGCTTCTGCAGTGGTTGGCCAATGAGAAGCTCAGCACTCACTGAACGTGAAAGCGGGAACAGTTGTGTCCTCGTATGTAGGTGATCGTTGCAAGTTATGTGGTTGGCGGTTAAAAGCCCAGCATTCACCGGAAGTGAAAGCATGAGCAGTTGTGCTTCCATATGTAGGTGATCACGTGCAGCAAATATCCCTAAGTAGCAGAGTGCAGACCTATATGGACTGCATTTCTGTTTCCATTTCCTATGTTGTGTTACTCCCCCATGTTCATACTAAGGGGGGGATGTTACGAATTATTATTGTTAGTACTCACATTTATAATTATATGCGAGTATATTTGTAATGTGAGAAATATTAGAACACCTATGAGAAATAATAGTTGTTACAGGTGGTTGAGAACACCTATTAGAATAGGCTTGTTAGAGAGATAATAGAAGTTGTTAAAGTTAGTATTGATTAGCTTGGGCTCCTTAATTTTAGGAATTCAACACTATAAGTATGTAATATGTTTTAAGAAATAATATAACGCAGGATTATTATTTCAGGCATGAAACTCTGTACCAAAATCTTCAAATACAAGGTCAACCTTGCATGGGTCACATTCATCTTCCTTATCACGGGTTATCTTCTGGACATGACTACATGAAACACCTCCATAGCCACAGAATTGTTACATGGTTCTCAGGAATGCTCTGGGGAAATTTCTGCTGACTGATTAATAAGAGTGCTACTGGAGACTTGTCACAATAGTTTAGCACCTCTTATCCTGCAATTGTACAAGACACATTGTTTTATGCTTTATTAAATGTACTCCCATATTTATTTTCTATGTACTTACCTTGGAAAGGCCTTACCCACCTCCTTGTGATTCAGTTATAGTTCTTAGAACTTACATAATTTCCTTCCTTTTAAAGCACTCTTCACAAATAACATCATTTGAGTTGCTCGGCAAGCAAGTCCAAAAGGTTTTTAAAAATTGTAGCATGATCAAATTAACATCACATAAGTTTTTACTGAGATGGAAATTTTCGTAATGAATTCTCACAAATGGGCAGAAATGACAAAGTGATGGAAAAAGGCAGACATTTCCAACAGGAAACCGTTATAGCTGCACATTGTATAAATATGCATATAGTAATGTATATTATTATATGACAATTTTTTCATATTACAGAGTTGTGAACTTTAAAATGATCCAAAACATGCTGAACAACTGAAAATTTTGAAATGGCCGAGAAATGGCCACATTCCAAAAGGGCCAGCATAGACACAATCATTTCCAGGCAATTTGGAGTGCGTGTTTTTAGCATAAAGAACACAGCAACAGCCCTCTGAGAGTCTGAATACACATTTCCCAGCATAGGAAACAAAAATAGGGATGTACCATTCCATTTCTGTCAATTTCATCAAGGATAAAAAAAAAAAAAAGATATGATAAGCCTATTCCCTGGAACATGGCTACAGGATTTGCTTCCTTTGTTTTTGAGTTTGCCTCAACATAAGGGCTAAGCCAAGGACCTTGGTTCCATGATAAAGGCTTTACAACCTTATAAAGATGGTATAAAAAAGCACTCAAAAATATTGTCTGAATGCTCTTTGTAGAATTTGTTTCTTCAATCACTCTTGTTGTGATGGCCCTTATTTCCTAAAGTCCATGGTCAATCGTAGCAGCTAAAAGGTCAATCCAAGCTTCACGTTACAAGTTCACTAGAGTAAAAGTAATATAGTACTGGCTTTGTTTGTCAACTATTAAACATTTTAATTACTAAAATCAAAACGAAAACAAAGAAAAAGATATAAGCAATTTGCACACCCCAAAACCTCTAATTAAACTTCCACAAGAGCAATGTGATAACAACTAGCATCTATTCTAGCAACAAGTGGTTACAGTATGGTGGAGATGTTGACATAATGATATGACCACAGCCAAGTCTACCCAGGACCTAGTTCCCACATAAGCAGCTGTGTTAATGAGGCCACTCACAGATGAGGCTGGGTACAAATACTAACATTCCACAAAGGCATTGAATAATAAAAGGTTTGTAAGATAACCTTCCATAAACCTTCTGACATTGCTATAGTGACAAAAGAATCATGAAACATATCTTAACTTAGCTCTTCAATATGGCTTTGTGCATCTTAAAGGTTGGCTCACTGATGGTTGGTTAGAGAGATTCTATCAATGGCAGCTAAACTGCGCGGAAATGCCCTAGACCCCTTGTACCAGGCTGGAGTACGTGCACCGGGTACAGGTACGGTACGTCCCGGGTACGCTGTGGGTATGTATCCACAGGCCCTGGGTACATCCCGGGTACAGAAATCCGTACCCAAGAAGTACCCAGGGCCTGTGGGTACATACCTACAGAGTACCCACAGTTTTTTCTTTTTTTAAATGGAAAAAATAAATAAAACATGAGGGCTTTGATTGGAATTGAACTTTGGAAAGTTCATGTGAGATTCAATATTGCCAATAGGCTCTGAAGGGTCGAGAGAGATGAAAAGGACTTCATTTGGTTGACTTACTATTTGGGGGCTTTCTTGTTGCTCCTCATGGGTCCTTTATTCTTCAGTCAATTTGGAAGGCATGGGAACAAGTGAAGCACTTGGTGGTTGGGCAGCCTATCTTCTCTTCATTTGACATTAGGTGCCAAGCCTACAAATCAATTTCGTCGAATCAGAAATATAATGACAAGATCCTTGCCCTGCCCTCCTTTGGTTTGAGAAAGGAATTAAAATATTTCATGACTTTAAATGTTTTTTTAATGTCCAATGAGACATCTAACTCAAGCTTAAGGCATTAATAATGAATTATCAAATCTATAATACAGTCTATGTTATTAACTATTATGTTTTGAGCATTATGAATCAATACAAACTCAAGTCTCAATTCTCAAAGTATTGGAAATTTGTTTAAATGTTCTATGAATGATTTTAAGTTGTTCGAGTATTAAATTTCAATAAGTATGCAAGGGATGAGTATTAAATTTCAATAAGTATGCAAATGCTTCTTTAAATTTATAATTTATATATATTTATATATATATATATATATATATATATATATAAAACGTACCCAAAAGCATACCGTACCCAAGGTTTTTTAAAAATTGCCGTTTCAGCATACCAAACCCATACCGAAACAGTCTTGATTGGCAGGAAAGCAACATTATCACAGGCAGGTCATAGACCAATACTTAAAAAGTCAAAAGAAACAACCTCAGCAACTATATTCATGGCTTACTTCAGGATTATCAAATTGAATGTGAATGTATGATTGCAAGAATTTGAATATAGGTCTGAATGAAAACTCAGAGAGAGAGAGAGATGGTGGAATGAAAGAAATCAATTATATTTATGTCCACGAATATTAGTGCCATGTCTGATTTGGGCACCAAGAAAGGTAGTCTACTTCTGTGTCAATAAAGTGCTATAAGGCTATTTAGTGGACTAAGCACACTGGAAATCAACACAAAATACCAAAATTGACTTACATTATTCTTGTCAAACAGAAGTATCTCCAAACCAAAAGATTCAGCAAACAGAAAAATTTACATCAGTGCCAACATAAGCACTGATTGGCATTTCTCCAGAAATCAGCTGACTGAATCCCGGATGGGCTGCAATACATGACCTTGCTAAAGAAATATCAATGCTCTACAGATATTGACGGACAACCTAGAACATAACAACCCATGTTACATGATGACCCTGACATTACTATAAATTCAGAAGAAACAGGCATGCGATACCAGATCTTTTGCGATATGCAATATATATACCAAAAACATCCAGAGAATATTGATCTTACCCTGTATGATTTCTGAATCTCAACTCTCTGTCTCGATCCCGATCCCGATCTCGATCCCTATCTTGATCTGTGCCTCTGGCTCTGTCTCTGTGTCTCTCTCTGTCCTCATCTTTGTCCCTGTCTCTCTCTCTGCTGTCTATCTCTCTATCTCTGTCTCTTTCTCTAAAACGGTTATCTCGAGTAAAGGTTGTCCTCAATGACTTACTCTTTACTTCATTCACTCTCACAATCCTCCCACCAATGGTCTAGTTAGAGGAAAAATAACCATCCGTTAACATAAAATCAAAGAAATGGAAAATGGAGAGAACAGCAGTTTAATTTAAAAATTCAGGTACTATAGCTACTACTGTCAAGTGACCAAAATATAATAATGGTAATATCCATATTATGATAATCAAACTCAAGTAAAATGATCAAATACAAAAACATGGATCTCCATCCGCACCCTGCCATCCATATCTTTGATTGCATTGACTGCAGCTCTGGGATTAGTAAAAGTGACAAACCCGTAGCATTTTCCCCAAAATCTCGGTCATTCACAATCTGCAAGACAATTAAGCAAAAACAATCAAGAACAATACTTTAATAGCTTCCCACAAGAATAAGAATGAGTACTCTTATAAAAACAAGTTACAGGAGAAATATAGAAAAATTGCTAGCGTCCACTCGCCTACCAAAGTAGGTCAATGGACTCAAAAAAATAGCAAGGTGCTAGGCTAAAAAGGAATCCAAGCCAACAAGCAAAATATACATCTAAACACTAAAACAATGTAAACACAATATAATTAGGATAACAGTGCCAACATAATGAAAACAAGAAAACAATGACTGTGATCAGCAGGCCTGATGATGCTGGCTATTCATCTGAGTGCCTGTCCAAAGATGGCAGACCTGACAGAGGGTATTGGGCCAATCCTTTGTACTGCCACTTGGTCGGCCTGGGTAGTCCAGATTTTGGGGCCTGTTTCACAGTCCGGGGAGGGGGAGAGAGTATGATATCTCAGACAGCCAAAGCAGTTCCCAACCTGCAGGCCATCTGCCTGGCATGTGCTCCCTCCGCATAGATGACCACAATTTTGTGCTGCTAATCACTGTTCAAATGGGTGTAGCTTTCAGAGAGGTAGGTCTGCTATTAACAGAAGATCCTCAATGATACACCCTTCTCATGTCTGAAATAGAACACATCTTTTGGGTTCAGTACCTGCATGTTGGGGCATCACAAATAAACTTATAAGTTTTGGGATGCCCCAACATGCCCCTTCTTGAGCTGCATCCTAGGCCCGAGCCCAGGCCCCCTGGTGGCCATTGGCTCTTTGCTCAAGTGTTGCCCCATTTTGCTAGTTGGCTAACAAAATTACTTTGGGCTTTGGGTCAAGAAAAGTATAGCCCTTCAAACAACCCACACAGGCTCCTAGGGGATTTTCACCTCAGGCAGGGAAAATCCTGACAGCCACCAAGATGTCCCTAGCACAGGGTTTCACTTTCCCAGCCTAATTGAAGTTTCTACAACTGGAACGAGACGATCCTTCCTAAGTATGGTAGCAGGCATCCTGAAAAAAACAACCCTGGTAGATTAGCTGGTGTCTAGCCTGCGGTCTCTGCTCTCACAGACTGGATCAGAGATTCAGATCTACAATAGAATCCACAGGAGTTGCAACTGTTAACTTCCTGCCAAAGGGTTTCTTCAAAGTAACCTTTGCTCTGGAAGCCATTTGTTCTTCGGTGGCAGTGGGCGACCCCTGGTTCCCCAAACATGCAGGACTAAGTTTGTGTCCATGGGAGCCACATTTCAACCTCGCTAAGGTTGTGAACCTAGTGACTCTAGGATGGGTATGTCTATATGGTCTCTCCCTCTCTATTGGCGTGATTGCATTCTTGAAAAGATTGTTACCCTCACAGGTTAGTTGGTATCTATAGACTTCAAGGACAGTTCACAGCTAACATATTTTTGCATGTGTTTCTCTAGACATCTGTAAAGTGTAAACCTCTTCCGGAGAAAATTTCTCTCAGGTACTCACTTGGTGTTTGGCAGCAGCAGTTGGACTAGTATGTCTTCTCTTCCATTGCTTTAAATGCCCACCATATTGGCCATCTCAGACATTTTTGCCCTGGTCCCAAAACCAAGATTAAGAAGCCATGTTTTCCCTCCCTTGGCTCTTGTTTCTCTTGCTCCCCCTCCTTGGACCGACTCTCCTACAATGGCCCCTAGTTTTGGGCAACCATCCTTGGATATCCCCCATCCCCCGAATTATCCTTGCCTCCACCTTTTGGCTTTTCCCCTCGGGTCTTCTCCCCTCCTTTGCCCCAGGCTTCCCAGGGGCACTTCAGGGTCTTGCAACCTACTGCCACTCTGATTTGGAAGACCAAGATGAGGTTGACCCCCTCCTGAACCCTAGGGATCTACCAAACAACTACTAGCCATTTGACCCCAAATGTTAAACAAGCTCTCAAGGAATTCGAATTAATAAAATATCACGAACAATAAGAAATCTCGGGAATGAAGAATCAAAAGATACTAAACTCGGATTTCTTACGCCGGAGAGAGAACCACCAATGGAATGCCTATCAAGGAATGTTAAGGGACTCTATGTTCCTAACAAACAAAGGTTGGTCAAACTTCAGCTTCGCATCATGACATTATTCTTTTACAAGAAACAAAAATGAAGGCATCAGACTTCTCGGCCTTGTAAAACAGCATTGAACTTTCTGGAACTCACTGGAAGCGGATGCTGATAGGTCCTCAGATGGTTTAGGTTTCTTGCAGGATCTGAGATCAGTTCGGTGCTCCTCGGTTGCAACTAGCAAGAAGTGGTTATGTTGCGAATTCAACAGGTATGGTGAGAGCATCCAGGCAAGACTGATTAACATGTATGGGCCTAATCATATTGGCTTCAAGAAAAGAACCTAGATAGAAGTAAGTTCCTTCCTATGGATTCAGGACCGCACCAAAATCTTGATTGGAGGTGACTTTGATGTGATCCTCTCGGGGCAGAAAAAAGGGGAGGAGGTAGAAGCATTATGCAGTTTCAAAATACATTGCCTCCATTGTCGCCAACTGTAGCCTTATCATCTGACACACAATGAGGGTCTTTTCGCCTGGCCTAATAGGAGGACAGGGTTATGTGGTATTGCAGAATGATTAGATAGGTATATGGTTTCAGATTTGTGGGTGGAGGCAAGTTGGATCTCTCAATCCAACATTCTCAAAGTGTCGGGACTGATCATGCTCTAACTTGGCAGGATGTTTCAACCGATGGCTCTCCGCTTTGTTGTGCTTTCACTTTCGAACTGAAGTGGCTTTGAGATGCACAACTTCCAGGAAAAATTAAAGACCGGTGGAAGGAGTGCCCCAAAACATAGGGCTCGAAGATGTTCTGCTTTATAAAAGAACTGAAGTACCCTAAAAGTTGCCTTAGAGACTAAAACAATGCTCACTTTGAAAACATCTTTGTTCAGAAGAAAAAGCTAGAAGAGGATCTAGCCCTTCTTAATGAACAAATTAAACTCTTGCATCTCTCAGATGTCTTCTTGTCCCAAGAAGTACCCTAAAAGTTGCCTTAGAGACTGAAACAATGCTCACTTTGAAAACATCTTTGTTCAGAAGAAAAAGATAGAAGAGGATCTAACCCTTCTTAATGATCAAATTCAACTCTTGCATCTCTCAGATGTCTTCTTGTCCCAAGAAAAACTACTGCTGCAAGTCATTGAAAAAATCTACACTCAAGAGGAATATTCTGAAAACAGAAGCCCCGGAAATCTTGGTTGTTATAGGGGGACAAAATAGTCAACTTCTTCACCATTCTACAATAGCTAGGTGCCAAGTAAATTGCATCAGCAGAATCCGCCTGCATGATAACCTCATTCTTGAGGACCCATGTACCATTTGGTTGGAAGTGAGCTCTTTTTTTCAGAAACTCTCTCAGAACAATATGCATGTTCCCCAAGATCAACAACTAGAGTTTCTAGAGGATATCCCAACCTTAGTAACCCTGTAGCAGAATGATTCCCTTTGGCTCACTTTTCTCATGAAGAGATCCAGTTGGTGGTCTTTGCAATGCAAGGAGAGAAGGCCCCGTGTCTTGATGGCATTCCTGCTGTGTTTTTATCCCTCTTTCTTGTAGGTGGTGGGTAGGGAGGTTACGGCAGTGGTAAATGAAGCAAGAATATAGAAAAAGATTTTCAGGGATCCTAATAGTAGCTTCCTGGTCCTAATTATAAAGAAAGCTGCTGCGAAAAGGCTAAAGGCAATTCTTCCATCTCTTATTTCCCTGGAATATAGGAGCTTTCTGCAAGGTAAACAAATTCAGGATGGGATGGTGATTGCTCTTGAAACATTACACTCCTTATATTCTCTAATGCTAAATTGATGGTGATCTAACTGGATATCAGCAAAGCTTATGACCATGTGAGTTGGGATTTTCTCCATTTGGTGCTAGAAAGGTTTGGTTTTCTTTGCAAACTGGTGTGTATTGGTTGGAGATTGCATCTCCTCAATCCACTTCTCAGTTCTTGTTAACAGTAGTCCTGCAAGTTTCTTCTCCAGCTCTAGGGGCCTCTGTAAAAGGGACCGGAGTTCCCCTTGTCTATTTATTCTAATGGTGGAAGCTCTAAGTAGATCCTTGCACAAGAAAGTAGCAAAAGGGCATCTACTTGACCTGAAGATGCCAGTAGGTGCCCTTGCAATTTCTCATCTCCTTTTTGTCAATGATTTCCTACTCTTTGGAAAATCATGTCGCAATGAAGCACATGCTTTTCAGAGTAAATTGGATACCTACTCTCAGATTTCAGGGTAGCGGATCTTTGAGCAAAAATTCAGGATCTTCTTCAGTACCGCTACCGAATATCCAAGGGTCCCCTTCTATGTGCTGGAAGGAAACCTCTGTGGACCGAACTTCAGGACAAATTCAAAGCCTGTTTGTCCTCTAGAAAGGGAGATGGCTTAGTCTACTGGGGCACATCCTTTTTTGAAATTAGTCCTGTATTTGAAAACTTCCTCAATCATTTTGTTATCCCTATATCGCAAAGTGAGCGACTTTCTTTGGCAGGGTTCGGATAGCAGGAGAAGCTCTCCTATATGTTGGAAGAAAGCTGGCACAACTAAGCAATATGAAGGTGCCAACTTACCAAATCAAAATTTTCAAAACTCGATTTTGGGGACAAAACTGGTTTAGTGTTTATATTCAGATGCTGATCAACTTTAGAGCCGAGTGATCAGGCTAAGTATTTGGACTCTTTGGATAAAGATCGTCTCTTCTAAGCAACCTTTTTGCCTTCCACGTCTGACATTTGGAACTGTATATCTTACTTAGGAAGTGAACAATGATTCAAAAGTGAACTTTTGATAAGGCTCCAGGTAGGGAAACCCTCCCCTATCGTTGAGGGTGGACATGAGTGAACTTAGAGTGGAAGCCACAACGTTTTGGGGCAGATCCCTTGATGATTACATTTGCATTGTGGATGAACATGGCTCCCGCACTCAAAAATGAAAGGATTGGAACGTGTTGCATGCACCCAATTTCCAAAAACAATCAATGAAAGCCCTAATGGAAGGAAGATGAGTCTTAGTCATCCAGCCCGATGACATCCTTCTATGGGTTGGCTTGCCTACTTGGGACTACATAGTCAGGTTCGGTTACACCAAGACTCGTCGTCCGAGGCCCCTAGTTCCGTATGAGCATTGTGGATAAGCATGGCTCCCGAACTCAAAAATGCATGGATTGGGATGTGTTGCGAGCACACAATTTCCAAAAAAATCAATGAAAGCTTTGATGGAAGGAAGACAGGTCTTAGTCGTCAGCCCAATGACGTCCTTTGATGGGCAGGCTTTCCTACCTAGGAGTACACAGTTAGGTTAGGTTATACCAAGGCTTGTCGTTCGAGGTCCCTAGTTCAGGCATGAATTGGCCAAGTCAGTAAATATGGTCAAATTTGAGTCTTCCTACAACTAATGCCTTCGTATGATTGGCATCCCAAAAATTCTCACTTTTGACAAGCTACAAATTAGAAGCTTCCAAGGGCCTAGTAAATATGAGTTTTGTAAGAAAGCAAAGGAATCTAAGAAACGTCCTTTACTCTGTTTCCCAATTGCTAGAAGAACCTCATACTGGTTGTCGGGGTTACTTGCGCTAACCTGGGTCTTACCCTGTTCTATTGCAGCCCTGTTGTTATCCTGGCATGCCCCCTTCTCTTCATCATTATTGCCCCTTTGCACAGTAACACCGGCCTTGGTTATATGAAATCTATGGTTGGAGAGGACCACGCATATTTTAAGGGGACAAACCCTCTCTCTTGGGAATGTTTAAGGGGACAGAGGTACTAACAATGAGGTGGAAGCTTGGGCACTTATGGATGGGCTCAAGCTTTTCCTTGTCCTAAAGAGTGGTTAAGTTGGCTACGACACCGACTCACAAATCATCATCCATGCCATGATTAAAGGAAACACCTCCAATTAGAAGTTGAACTATGTTGTAAGGAAAGCACAGAAATTGTGTGGGAATTTTCAGCATCTATCCTTTACTCACTATTACCAGGAGGCTAATCGACCAACATACCAATTGGCTAATGTGGGACTCAACTAAGGGTATTCTCTAAGATTCAAAGATCATTACCTATGGACTGGCCCAACATGGAAGAGCTGCTTTGTCTAGAGACTTTACCATGCCTCTAGGAAGCAATGTTAGGAAGCTTGATTTTTTTCCGCTCAAGAAAAGGTGCAAAGTAAAGTAGTGACTCTATGCCATAAATGTAATTTCACTTCAAATTTCATGTTGAGAGCTAGCAAGTTTTTTATGATATATGTATCTAGAGGATCCATGCACTCAACACGAGGGTAATCAATGTGTGTTTGTGTGTGACCCCTTAGACAAGCTATTTCATGTGTCATCATTCCTTCCGACTTAAGCATTTTCCTTCTAACCCTTGCATCTCACCTATCACTGTCTCTGATCCTAAACTCTCTGCAAGTAATACAATGGTGCCCTTCTCTAGGTTCTCTCAAACTACTACAGCATTTGAGGGTGTCATCTTGTCTGTAAGGTTGTTACATTGCTTTGCAATTGACAAAGGCATGGGGGAAGATTTTGTTAGGCATGTGTTGCGTGTTCATGGTTGAAGATATTTCTTGGGTATTCATCCTTGCAAGAGAAATTTTCTTCTGAATCTAGCCACTACCACCCCTACCTTCTACACCTTCCAATTTTTAGCAAAGGCTCCCATCCCACTTGATTCCCCTGCTCCTCTTTCTAAATTAAAAAAACCCTTTAAGCTGCTGTTCGCCTTGTTGTTAACATCTCTATGGTGGCTAGGGACGCGCAGATTCTATCTCTTAGGCTCTTGCTCAAGTCTTTCCGACTAGCACCCAATTCCAATTTCATAATGTCACATGCAAGAGATATTTGGTGAGGATGAGGTTGTGGAAGCCAAGTTGTGTGTGAATCCAAGTTGTGTGTGGTTGAGAGCAACGTGGAATCTTGTTTGTTCCATTGTAAGGAGTTGTAAGATTTTGCATGTCATTCGGGATTGAGGTAAGGGATGGTTGTGTTCTTTTGGTCAATGTTGTGGTGAGGATTTTTAGAGTCGTAGAAGCAATTCCAGGATACACTAAAGAGACATATCCAACTCGAGTAGTAAGGCGTATATTTAGAGGTAATTTTACAAGTTTTTTGGTTTTTTGTAGCCACAAATGAGGAGAGAGGAAGGCCAAGCAAGCAAACATACTCATCCCACAACCAATCAACCATTATGTTAGTAAGAGGGCCACTTCCATTGCGGCGTCACCTCTTTTGGCATAAAAATCATGATATATTTGGATTTATATGCTACCACGGACCAAGCCAGCCAACCAACGCGGGATTAAATTTTAGATTGAGGATTCTTAGAGTTCGTAGAAGCCATTCCAAGATGCACAAAAGAGGTATATCTGACTTGGGTAGAAAGGCGTGTATTTAGAGACAATTTTACAAGATTCTTTTTGGATTTTTGCAGCCACAGAGGAGAGAGGAAGGTCGAGCAAGCAAACATACTCAACCCGCAACCAATCAACCATTATGTTAGTAAGAGTGCCACTTCCATTGTGGTGTCACCTCTATTGACATAAGGATCAAGATATATTGTGGTTTTAATGCTATTGTGGATCAAGCCAGCCAACCAACCAATGTGAGATTAATTTTTTGATTAAGGATTTTAAGAGTCGTGGAAGCAATTCCAAGATGCATTGAAGAGGCATATCCAACTTGATTAGTAAGGCATGTATTTAGAGACAATTTTTCAAGATTTTTTTGGATTTTTGCAGTCACAGAGGAGGAAAGAGGAAGGTCAAGCAAGCAAACACACTCATCCCGCAACCAATCCACCATTATGTTAGTAAGAGGGCCACGTCCATTGTGGCGTCACCTCCATTGGCATAAGGATCATAATATATTGGGGTTTGTATGCTACCACAGACCAAACCAACCTACCAATGTGGGATTAATTTTTCGACGAAGGATTTTTAGAGTCATAGAAGCAATTCCAAGTTGCACTAAAGGGGCATATACAACTTGGGTGGTAAAGCATGTATTTAGAAGCGATTTTACAAGATTTTTTTTGGATTTTTGCAACCACAGAGGAGGAGAGAGGAAGGTCGAGCAAGCAAACATACTCATCCCGCAACCAATCAGTCATTGTGTTAGTAAGAAGTCCACTTTCATTGTGGCATCACCTCTCCTGACATAAGGATCATAATATATTGGGGTTTGTATGCTACCACGAACCAAGCTAGCCAATCAATGTAGGATTAATTTTTTGACTGAGAATTTTGGAGTCGTAGAAGAAATTTCAAGATACAATGAAGAGGCATATCTAACTTGGGTAGTAAGGCATGTATTTAGAGGCAATTTTACAAGATGGTTTTTTGGATTTTTGTAGCAATGGAGTTGAGAGGAATGCCAAGCAAGCAAACATACTCATCTCGCAACCAATCAACCATTATGTTAGTAAGAGGACCACTTCCATTAATTGGACCTCCTCCCTCTCTCTCAAGAGTGAGCAAGAGGCTCTAAGTCCGAATGTTCATCTTATAAAGGGAAACATAGGCCTAGGTTGTCTCTTGTTCACATAATGGATTGGGGAAGGCAAAGGCCCTTGTGATATTTGGTTAATGTTGATTGAGCTACCTTTGAAGATGAAGCAATTCGTGCATACGGGCATGAGCACCACAATGGCCTCTCATATGAGCTTCATTTTGGCTACAAAGGACAATATGCCCGAGTTTCTTCAGCATTAGGAGAATTTCTTGGGACCCCGATGCAAGATTGTTTTTAATGGGTTTGTTCCCTGTCACCAAGTCGCGAGAGGGGTGGTGATGGTAGGGTTCGCGATGGCCGAATTCTTGGAAGCAATGGGTTGAGGGAAGTTGGTGGGTCTCATGTGTCATGTTGCTTGGGCAAGAGTCAACGTCCCAATGCCCCCTCATTCTTAATCTTTATTTGGTTCTTCGTTGCCCCTGATTGCAGTCTGCCTTAATTGGTGGGATGCGGGTAGTATTTTGTTTGGTTGGTTGGTTTTTGTAGGGTAGTTTTTAGGTTGAGCTAGTGGGCAAGTTGTTCCCTATTTTCAATCGGCGGTGGGTTGTTGAAGGATGTTTTTGGTTGTCTGATGGCAGAGATGGTGAGGTGGTGTGGTGGCACGTTGGAGGTTTGGGTGTTACTAGGGGGCTAACTTGGAGGGGCACTATGGTGGCTTGTGGTGGTGGTTGGGTAGGTTTCAAGATCACAAAGGCGGGTTGCGGTTGTTTGCTGGTTGCTTGTGCTTTAGGCTGGTCTTTACCTGCTGCATCAGCAAGTTGACCAGCACTTTTGGGATCCTAGTTGATGGTGGAGAGTGAACGTGCATGGCCACCCTTCCGTCCATTCCTATTATTTTGTGTATCGGAATTCTAATGCATTTTTATGTAATGGACTCCAGGGGCGAGTGGTCATCTCATGCAATGTAGTGTAATCTTTATTTCCTCTAAAACAGGTGAGGTCCCCAATAGAACCCCTCATTTTAGCTATCAAAAAAATCAATGTAAACACGACAGAAGAATATAAACTTTATATTTGAAACAACTTCAATATCCTAACAAAAACTGTAACCTTTGATCAATGGCATCTCTGTAATTAGCAATTTCTGAATTCATCTCCATTTCTAAAATGCCTCTGCATTTTTTTGAGAATAGTTAATAAAGATGAATCGGCGTGTGAATCAATAAAATCCTATCTAGCCATTGACAACCAAAAATATATATTTAGGAATAGAATTCTTTGCAGTGGTATATGTGAAGAATTGTCAATTTAGACTATTAGGGGTTTTCAAATAATGTAAAAACTAAAAGCATACACGAATAATGATACAGTTACAATTGTGTGTTCCATATTAAGTCTCACAAATCAAAATATAGCATAGAAGCAAAGTCATTGGATCTCAATTATGGTTCTTTTAGGATTCGGGATTTGTTTCTTTCAAGGTATTCTTCATTCTTCCTTTCTTTCTATGGATTTTTGTCTTTTTCAATTAGATCTGTGTAGCAGCCATGAGCAGAGACCAGATTGGTCTATGATTTGCCCCAGATAAAGTCCCCTGACACGGATTGATTAGGAAAATGATTCAGGATAAGTCCTAGAATGGAAACATTTTGGGCTCAAAAACAAACAAGTTAGCCAAATCAGATGACTCTGGCTGTGGAATATTTTAATACTACACTCTAAGGACTGTACTAAACCTTTTAAGGGATACTTCAATGCCATACAATATGGTTATCAACCAACTTCAACATATATGATCTGAGGCAACCTTGCATACAATCCCCTCTCAACTTGAGGAGAGTTGAGAATTTTATGCAGGATTTCGTGATGCATATCAATGCAGGATTTCGTGATGCATATCAATGCAAGATTATTTATTTCTGTACAAGTATAAATTCTCTCTCCGGGAAAATGCTCAGATTAGGTTTTTTCTAGACTTTATAGAATTGAGTTTTTTCAATGTAATGCATGTTCAGCTGATGTAGCTTTCTTATTAAATAGTGTAATACAAGATGCATTTCTTCCCAAACAAATATCCATTGGTATAGATATTTTAAGCATGAAAAAACAATAGAAGGCACCTCATCGATCAGCTACCTGTAATAATTACAATCTACAAGTATACAAAATATTTTGAATAGAAAATTTTTTTGACTTAACGCATTTGTTCAGCTGATGTAGCTTTCTTCTTATTTGGTGTAATACAAGATGCATTTCTTCCCCAAAAACATCAATTGGCATAAAAGTTTTAAGCATGAAAAAGTTAAAACAATAAAGGCGCCTCATTGATCAGCAGCCTGTATAATTACAATCCACAAGTATACAAAATATTTTGTATAGGCTAATTCATAGACACCTGCAGCACAGTCAGACTTTGCGACTGTACAAAAATGACCCAAGGATCTTGGGGAAATTGTTACAATATATATTTTTAGCTAAGTAACCAAACGTTTTGGATACGGGAGCGGGAGCGGAGTATCCGATACGTGGAAACGGCAAAAAAATTGACCCCGGATACGGTGTAGGATACGGCAGTACAAAAAATATATAAAAATTAAAAATATATAAATTTCAGCCTTCTAAATACATTATATACATTTCTTAAAAATTAACATTATATACATTTCTTAAAAAATTAACATTATATACATTTCTTAAAAAATTAACATTATATACATTTCATATAAATAATTTGTAAACCTATACGAACCACATTAAAATAAAAATGTTAAATTACATTTATATAATAAAAAACTATAACATAAAATATAAAAACCACATTAAAATAAAAACGTTAAATTAAATTTATATAATAAAAACTAAAAAAACTATAACATAAAATTATAAGAAATGAGTTATATTCTATAAGTTATTAAAAAACTATAATATCTAAATTATACGAACTGAAATCCCACACAAATATTAATACTTTATAATCTATTAAAAACGTAATAAAATTTTCAAAAGTTACACAAACAATTGAAAATCAGTTTACGGATCATGTATGCAATGTTCCTTTAAATGTTTAGATTCAAGAAACGTGAATTTCTTGTTTCTAGGCTGTGCAAGCTCTTGGACACACTCCATAATTCTCCCAAGGCTTTTTGCATACCCTCTTCCAACAAAGGCCACTCCTCTGATATTGATCCCCAGACTTGGATCTTGTATGCCAATACACTTTAGAATGTTCCAGATAAGTCAGTTGCCCAAATCTCCTCCCCTCTAGCATTGCATCATTTGTTGTTTATCAGAGACATCAACAAAGCTATTCAGAAACTATGCATGGCAAAAGCAACTGCTGGTGAAGGCATTTAAGCAGAGTTTCTCAAATATGGCATTCAATCACAAGTCTTTTTGTCACAGATTTGTTTAATAAGACTGTTTGCCCGTGGTTCCATTCCAAGCAGTCCCAACATGTCATTCACCCAATTCTTCAGAGTGGGTTGCTTCCTTGACTCGCCGCTAGATGAAGATAGTGGTATTGTTCCAAGACTAGTATGCTTCTCTAGTCTATCAGCATTTCCATGGACCGGCTCATGGTATTCTATTTTGGGCAGTTTCTGCAGATTGTAGATGGCACCGTCATCAGTCCCAACTATATTCAGTGACATTAGACACGTGGCCTCAAGATCCCTCGTGGTAGTTGAGGGCGTTTCTCACCAGTTGCAGACTTAGATTGATTGCCACATTCCCCCATATGATAGGAGTGTCTTATTTTCAGGTGTCCCATCTATTATATGATTTGTAGGAGATATTATTTCTTTTACAGGGATAGAGAAGTCACTTGTTACCTGTTTCTGTTGTCTCGATCAGATGTGCTTGGCTCTTTACCTCTATGAAATGGCCACATTCAATTGTCAGGTTTTGCAGAAAACCCAGACTACTACATTAATAATTTAATTAGCTCTTTCCAAACTATTTCAACGGTTAGGGGTATTAAGTGCCGTTTGCATGCTACAAAAGCCACACCACTGGTGATAGATAGGTGAAGCCATGTCCTCCATGTGTAACTACCAAGGTACACTCATCCTCCATTTCTCACAGCATAAGTGATAGTTTCAATCTAAGTCACCAGGTTCGTGTTCGTGTTCGTGTTCGGCGAGGATTAAATTCGGATTAAGTTCGGCAATGATAAAATTCGGCAAAAAAATCGTGATTAAATTCGGCTGTTATAATTTTCATTTTTTTTTAAAAATAAGATATAAATGCACAATTTTTTCAAAATAGCTAAAACATTATTATATAAACTTGAAATCTATATAATAACTTGTAAATTATTTATAAAGTATATGTAAATACTTTATAAATAATTACATTGATAAAGTATATGTAAATATAAAAACTAAAGTATAATTTATAAAGTAAAGTAAAACTATATGTATAATTTATAAAGTAAATGTAAATTATTTATAAAGTAAATGTAAATACTTTATAAATAATTACATTTATAAAGTATATGTAAAAGTTAAAACTAAAGACTACATAATTTATATAACTACAGTCTACAGTCATATAAATTCAATGACTACATATATATTTTTAAATATTTACATATTTACATATAATTTATTTATACATTATACATTATAAAATATAAAATATAAAATATATGTAAACCTAATCGAACCATCTATAAAGTATAATATATATTTTAAACAAAATCAAACAAAAGAAAAGCTCGAAAAATACCTGGCGGCGCTGGTAATGGAAGATGAACTGTTCACCGAGGCCACGAACTGGTCACAGAGCCCACGAACTCGCCATAGAAATCGCAACAGAGGCTACGGTCCGCGGAAGTCACAAAGAGGCCACGAAGTCACGAAGAGGCTACGGTTCTTGCAGAGGCTACGGAAGCAAACGGAAGGCCACGAACTGGTCGCAGAGGGTTTTTTTAGGGTTTTTTATAAAACGTTTTTTAAGATTTTTTTAATACCGAATAATAACGAATATTCGGCGATTTTTTGGGGATCGAATGAGGTTCGGCGATTTTCGAACTTCATGTCCAAAAATCGCCGAACCCTGTGACACAGTTTCAATATTCCACATTTGAAGAGCTTTGGCTTTATTGCCAACTTCCTTTCTACTACTAGAAGATCATCCACAATGGACGCTAGAAGTGTTTATGGGAGACAATCTTTGCTCCCAAGATCACCCAGTGTGGCCAACTTGAGCCTTTGCATTCTCCCATGCATAACATCGACAGGAATGGGAGCCTCTGGGGGCAGTACCACTGTACTTGTAGTGTAGTTTTATAATAATAAAAGGAGGTTAAACTCAAAGAACTTGGACATGTACACATGAATACCGGAAAAATGATTGATACCTTGCACGATAATGACATAAAATTTATTCTAAAACATAAAAATCTAATGTTAAATGGGTATTGACATTAAGATGTATATTAAGGAAGTTCCTTTCACAAGCTACACCAAAAAAATGAATATCTAGTCAAATGGACCACCGTCATCAAGCCAATAAATAATGAAATCTAGGAATGAATGACCCAATGAAAATGAAGTATTGCAGTAAAAGAGACAAGTAGTGGAAAGAGAACACTTCTATACAAATTAAAAGAAAAAAGAAAAATTAAACCATGAAGAAGAGGATCTAAACTATGGAAACATATGATCAAATGCAATATGTTTATTACTAAATAATGAAAGAAATTATCATCACAACAACCAAATAAGGAAAAAAATGAGACTTCTAGGTAGTTTTGTATATCAAAAGAACCCTATATAAAGAGATATCTTCAACAATGAGAATCCTATACAAGGAAGAATGTTAACAAGGTTACAACTTCATATACAACAAAGAATGGGAAAAAGATATGGATAAATATCCCCATTAACCATATTAAGCTGTATAGAACTCCAACAAACAACATAACCACCTTCCTACTACTTCAATGGACCATATCTTAAGAGTATAATGAGTATGAAAGTTTACAGAACTCAGTACACAAACTTCAAAACAGCAAAATGATGTAAACAAATACATAAGGCGCTTAAGATGCTAAAATGGAGGATAACAAAGGAAAATGTAGAAAATAAAGAACCATCCCCAAGGGTCTACATATTTCTCTAGGTACAAGCCCACAAAAAGTCCATTTGAAAAATAAAATAAAATAGTGCGGATGGAAATGGCCAAGTCGGTGTAATCTTCCTAAACATTTAGCAATGAATGTAAACCACATATTCTAAATGGAGTGACCTAAGCAACCAGGATACGAATACAAATAAGAATAATGATATGGCATGACAGTTTTCTGAAGACCTTCGGATATAGTGCAACATGGATATACATGCACAAAAACAGCTGTATTTTTTTTTAATACACTAGAATTAGATATACAAACGACATTGAAATTTTAGAACATTGTAGGATCTCAAAATGTCGATGTGTGACATTTGCTGATAGTTGATACTGACATATTGGTGGTTGGTCGCCTGACTCCCTTGTCAATAGTCACCTTGTCTACAGCTAAAGTGTCAATAAGTTACTTATCGACAGGTTCTAAGTTGGTTATAAATCCATAAGATAGCTACAGATTAAAACAGCTCATGTTCTGTACAAATATTTATGAGGTCGAATGTAACCCAACAGTGTTATTAATAGTCATGTTATCCTATTGAAAGCATAATATTGTAAAACATCACTCTATGGATGCATACATATTTGTCTTCATTGATGACTACCATGACAATTGCATATTAAATTGATGCTTCTTTTGAACAAGACTACAATAAACACTTGAGCAATAAGAAGAGTAGACAGAACATTTATTTGCTGTAAAGTTTTCCAAGGTGAGAATGAATTACAATCGTTAAATACAATGGATACTGCCCAGATACAATCATTCCTGTCCTGACACAACCCAAATATGGTAATACTGTATCTGGGCTGTATTTTGATACGTTGCAATTTTCGGGGTATTTGATAAATACATAACAATTACACCAGATATGGATACAACAAGGGTACCCTGGAGTAAAAGTTAACTTAGGTGAGTAACCAAAGCAGGATGTATGTATATAGAAAACTTTACCCTGATAAGACAATTGATCACCAAATCAAATATGTTTGTTGTGCTAGTCCAATAACGAAATCAATTTTGAGAATAAGAAAGCAACATTTGCTGTGAACATGGAAAACTAAGAGAACAATGAAGACAAGCATAAACTCCACATTTGGAATACAAAAATCATTTGAGCTGGCAATGAAATAGTAATGTTGCACACTTCATAAGATTAAATATTAAGATTATAGGTGAGAGGTATCGGACAACAACATAAACATCATCTTATGATCAATACATGCACCGCATTTAAAGCTTGAAGAAATGGCAGTCTTCATTTTTTAACAAACGAATAGAGTAAACAAACACCTAGAGGCATCTCAAAGAAAGAAAGATTATATCCGTCCACAAGTGAACAAAGATAATTAGACTCATAAATATATCCAAATACAATAGAAATGTACTAGGGTAAAAGAAAAGTCTAGGAGCTGAAAATGTGACAAAGAATTAAATAAATGAAACCAATAAGTAGTGGAGATAAACCATAACATACAAGTACAAACAAACATAAATATTCACATGACAGGCGAATCCCTCAAAGGGAAACACGGAGTAAATGAAGATCAAATTTGAATACAGAGGTTGGAAACCACTGTCGTTAGACATCTGTATTAACACTCAACAAAATAATGTTCTGAGCCACTATCGCAGCGGGACTAATGCAAGATTAGATAATGTCCGTAAGAGGTGGTCTTGGACCAAGGGGCCAAGTTAGCAATCCTAGGAGGAAGTAATCCTAGGAGGAAGCAAGATACCGGTGGTATGTGCATGTTCTTGCAGCCTAGGTTGTTAGCATGGAGAAGTGGAAGGTCCACAATGTCAAGTAAAAGTACATCAACAGTTGGCATGTGAAGACTGGGACATCCTATTAGCAGTATAAGAGGTGATCATGCAATAAAGAGGTAATTAGCTTGGTAACCTTGGAGACCCCATACAGTGTACTACATCTATAAGAGACAACCCCTTGATGGAAAATGGCCAAGCACCTGAGGTTAGGATAATAGAAGAAAGTAGAACGCAATGACAAATTCTATCATCATGGGGAATTTTTATTCATAACAAACCGGCAAACTAACCAAGAGAAAATCATGGGCCATGCGACCATAGGGAATAAAGATAGTTGGATTGGGCAATAATGTCCTCAATATTTTGTGAGAAATGCTTGACATAGAAAGCCAACTTGGGTTGGAGAGGCTATGGGGAGAGGTCAAAAAAAAATGATATATTTCCAAGAGCATGTCCTCCCTAACAACTCTATTAATCACATCTTCCAAGGAAAAAAGACGAGGTCAGGCATCTAATCACTATTTGAATGGAAGAATCAAGCTAACCTCAAAATACCAACATCGTTAGTGCCTAGTGAAACCTAAGGAGGAAAACCTCTCTAAATAATAAAGTGCCAATCATGGCTCTCACAACCTCTAGTTCAATTGCCTAAAGACTCAAGTCTATGAAGAGAAAGTGAACCTGAAGATATTCTCCAAAGATGGAAGTTGGACTCAAATTTTGCCTAAACAATAAATTGTGGAATATTAACGAATCACTTGCTGAAGCATGATAGTTGAAAATCCCTCTCAATACACATCCAAACCATGACCAGTAGATTGGGGACCTAAATGCTTTACCAATAAAATTGTGGGCTTAACGAAAACATTAAACAGGGACATCTTCAAAAGGAGATCCTGCAAAATGAAGTGATCAAAACATGATGCAATTTACAACCACCACCAAACTGCATACGCTATAGAAGTTAGTCCTCGAGCTGTTAAATGCAAATACCCAAAAATATGGTAAGACGGCCCTCATGTGCTTGATTTATAGTTACCAAAGTAACAATATTCTGCTATTCTCGTATTCAAATGTGTAATGAATTACAGTTACTTTGTTTTCTACTGTAAGCTATATAACTCAGTTATTTACTAGATAAGTTATTGGGTTGTAATCCGCATGACCATCCTAGGCCCCATGGTATGGATCATCATGCAAAAAAATGTTTAAAACCACAAGATGATGTTGTAGACCTAGTGAAAGAGCTGCTAGAAAGAAGGTTTGTTTTGTTTTTATGTGGGGTCCCTAAAAATGGAAAGTTCTATTAGTGAGTGAGTTATGACTACAAAAACAAGGGTTGGACAGTTAAACTCACAAGAGGGATGAACAAGGGTTATATTAGCATTCATTTTCATAGTCCCTAATCAGTTACTGTAATTTATAGAAAGGGTCATGGACCATCAAAGGTCAGATGACTAGTCTTTCGATGTGGATCTTTGGTTGCAACCCGAAGGACCTTCACAAAACAAGGTATTCAATGTAGACATAATTCCCATCTTTAAACATGGCCATTAGAACATTCCTACAAACGTAGTGAGCAAGTTTGCGAGAGAAATTTCTAGTTACTCAAGCAAATGATATAATCTGATGGTTTTCCCTAAGGTTGGTGTTGAAGCGGATCTTGGACAGAAATTGCTGAAGGAGATCAACATTTCTTACACTAAAGAATAGAGGTTAAACAAAAAGATATCATCTGAATAAACAGAATGTATGCTTTGAATGTACACAGATGGACAACTTATTAAGAACTGCCCCAAATAAAATACACAACAGGCATTGAACAAACAAGAACACACCAAATCACAAATTTCCCACTGAACGGTGAAAAATGATGTCAATCTGGCTTACGCTAATGTGTAAGGCTCGAAAAATTATTTCTGGTGGAAAAAAATAGGCTCCAAGCTCCACTGTACGGCCAAGATATTATGATTTTTTAATTGACTTTTCCAAGAAAAAGGCAAATAATCTTAGTGACGGTCAAATGAATGTCAAATTTAAGGTCAAAAACACTCACACAAATTACAGCCCACCACCAACCCCAGCTGCCATTGTAGAATGCCTCTCGGCATAAAAAATTTATATGAACGCATAGTCCAAATGATTTTACAACAAGAAACAGTTTTGATATATACCTCCAAAACAAATATGGGCCAAATGCCTCTCAATGATGTTTGATATTGTATAATGGAATGTGAGGGGTCTAAACATCACCTTGCATGATTTTGGTGAAGCCCTTTGCTTAGACAAATTAAGTCTTTCTTAAAATAATAAATTATGATCATACTTCATCCACATAAACCGCTAGTTTTCACTTGGGAGTGACACTTGTTTTTGGAAGGTGAAGCTATTAATGAGGACTGCAAACAAATTATTTAAGAACTTAGAAGGCAGAAGAAACGGCCTTAGTTGAGTGACGGACAGATTGGAACAATAGAGCCATATGAACATCCCTCAAAACTCATGAAAGTTGAATTGACTTTTATTACGTCTACACACTCAACCAAACTCATTGAGGAAAGTAATTATGAGCTTGGATGAACAGAAATATCCCTTTGCAAACTGTATGGTTGGTGGAAGTTACTATAATAGAACATCGACAAGAGAGAAGTTGGTTCCAAGCTGTGACATTAAGCCTCATGGAACACACTAAAATGTAACTTCAATATAGAGTATCCTAACTGAGAATTGCAGGACTCAACAGAACTGGCATAGTTTACATTTTGCAATTGTAGAGGCATGGAAGAGACAGGTGTAGATTCAAAAGAATTTACTCGAGTCTCAACATGATCCGGAGGACATTTCGGAGGACATAAGTTCCCGAGATCTCCTAGAACCTGTTCAGCACGGTAGATGTCTTCAAGATCTTTCCAACGCATTTTGAATGGATCAAAACGGACACCATGGGCGCGAGATACCGCTGGTCAAAGTTTGGTCAACAGCTTGTCAACAATGGTCAACGGAAAAATGGATGATTTTGAAATCATCTAGAGTCATCACCGTTGCGTAGAGCTCGAGACCTTTCCGATGCATTTTGAACGGACCAAATCCAAGTCCGTATGAAAGTTATGACCAGTCAAAGTTTGGTCAATAGGAGGTCAACGAGATTCAACAAGCGGAGGGCGAGCCATGGGGACAAATGACATCTTGACACGTGGCAAAGCTGCATTTGATCAGGTGGATGTATTATTTGGACATGTGGCATTAAAAAGTGGGTTTATGTTAACCCACGTGAAAAAGGTTTTGAATCCTTTTTTATAAAATTAAAAATAAAAGTCCATGTGGAGGGATTATTATCCCAAGCAATAAAAAGAGTCATGCTATGTGGAGGATAAGCCTATTAATAGGCTAAGCCACGTGAATGTGGCACATTTAAATGCTAATCCGCATAAAAGGTGGAATGGTCAAACAAGACCACATGAAGAGTATGCCGAGCATTTCCAACCACTTACCCGCCACCTCCAAGCACGGGCGCCTCACCGTTCCACCAAGCATGGACAGTTGAGTGGATTGCAGGCCAGCCGCTATAAAAACAGTATGTTGGCCGCGAATACGAAGGGGAAGGGATTGGAACCCCTGACCCGTCGGAGTAAAAGTATGAGCCCAAACCAAGACGCCATGCTTCAAAGACTATATAATGGAAGCGGATAATGTATTTAAGCGGATTTCTTGGGTCGCCCTTGGCTATAAAAGCCAACCTATCCACTCCATTTGAATACACAAGCTCCTCAATGCAAAGCTAAGAGCCAAGAGGAGAGTTCGAAGGCTTAGGGTAGTTAGGAAAAATATGGCCAAGAGAAATAAAGGCCATTTTGGAGCCAAAAAAATATAAAGGCCTATATTATTCTTATAGGCGATAATGAAGCTTCAAGCTCTCTCCGTCCAAGAAGCGACTCCAAGCCCGAGCCGAGGAGGACGACTGGTGAAGTTCGAAGGCATTTTGTGGCAATGTTATGGAGATGGAAGTCCTATTTTATTATAGGCATTATGGAGAGATATAAATGCTTATATCGTAATAATATAAGCATGAGGGCCTATATTGTATTAGTATGGGCACAATGGTTATTATGGCCTATATTGTAATAGTATGGGCATGAATATGACCTATATCGTATTAATATAGGCATAAGAAGATATAAGACCTATATCGTACTAATATAGGCATCTTCCACATTATGGTTCGGGAGTTATTATTTTTAACTCACCGATCAAGAGACTTCTCAAGTTGGAGCCCGAGACATCGTGGAGCCGAGGGTCGTGAAGAAGCACAGAGAAGCAGTAGAGCTCAGAACCTCAGTACGTTGGACGAGTCATCAGACCGTTGGCTTCGAAGGAGGGTCATTATTCAATATTGAGCTCGTTGGCGATGATTGTTGTCTGCTGACATCTGGAGACTTAAGCACCGCACAGCGGGAGCGTGGAGGTTTCTGGAAGAATACTTAGCACCATGCAATGAGAGGCATTGAGGTATTCATTATTACGAGAGTCGTTATCAACTCACCGGAGATATTGTGGAGCCTGGACTTGGAGCCATAGGGTATTCTGCAAAAGAAGATCGGATCTACTGCATAAGTCGGGATATTGTCACTCGGTGGTCGTGGAGGAGGTTCTTGTTCTTTAGGCTTATTGAGCCACAACTTCAAAGTACGTAATGTCGGAAGACCGACCAGGGAGCCATAGGGCGTCGTAATAGCATCTGGAAGACCGATCGGGGAGCCATAGGGCATTGTACCATGGAGGAGAATATTGGATCGAATCTGCATCATAAGCCGGGGTAACTATTCGGTGGTCGTGATAAAGATTCTTGTTCTTTTGTATTCAGTATTATCATGCTTTGATTGTAATTTTGTATTAGAATTGCAGTCATTAAAGTGGATAATATATTGGTTCTATTGATGAACCCAGAGACGTAGGCATTCTGCCGAACTCCATTATCAACCTATGTGCAGTGTGTTTTAATTCTTGCATTGCTTTAAGTTGATTTTAATGGGGTAAGTTCGGAAAGAATTTAAAGCCTATAGGGGTCCGTGGTCGAAAAAAAATTCGGTCAATTTTCGGATCACAACATGCAAGTAAAGGATAGGTGACTAGGGTAAGTAATTCAAAAACATCATGTGGGTTTATTGATTAAATATTACAACATTTTATTACTTTGATACGAGTTACCCTATAAGCTAAAGCTTTCACACCTTATGAAACCACAATGTAATATGACACACTATCAAGCCCCGAGAAAATCTCCATCCCAAGATCCCCGGCTCACAAGTGAATTTTTTGGCGGGAAGTTGCAGTTTAAGCACCCATTAAATCTGTAAGGGGCCATGTAAAGGAGGTTTGGAGATTTAAGGAATATGCCAAGGTTTTAACACCTCAACAAAGAGACTCAATCTCAGGTTGGGGCTTCTTAAACGTAAATCAAGCAATATGAAGCTTATCGAGGAAAGGTTGAATTTATCGGTGAAGGAGATAGCATTACTAATCCATTCACTCAAACACAAATAGGAGGCAAATAAAAACCTACTCTCCTAACTACCAAATCAGATGGTAAGTACCAAAGCCAAACCAAACAAAGAAGGCATATACAATATTAGCACCTCACCCAAGAGGAGGCCATTACACATGATGTGGACGCTTACATAGAAACATTAAAGAGATTCCATCAAAAACATCCCATTTGAAAGGCAACAACTTGAACCACCCCTACCACCAAACGAGTTGGAACTCAATGGTTTTCTAGATGATCTGGGGAAGATATCACTGCCTCTACAAGAACTCAATCAACACCCAATCTACTTTCTTCAGATATCCTGACCAGCAGACTCTAGCTCTTTATCTTTGTAAAGCAGTCACCCTCTGACGCAGAACCCTACAAGAGGAGCCTAGAGGCTCTAGAGTCCCCATGTTGATCACCTCTTTCTTCCAGCCCATCCAGGCGATTGACAACACTAAGTGCCCTTTGGACACTGGTACATCACACATCAAAGCTGATAGATCAATTAGGTGGCGCTTCTCTCAGCCTATCACTACTATTAAGATTACGCGGATCCCTATCCTCCTCTCCCTTGGCATCATGGCTCTGCTCCTTCCTGCCAGCATGGCTCTGCCCCTTTCCAACAACGTGGATCTACTATTTATCAACCGCTTCCAGACTACATGGGCAGACTCATATTATGAGTTTCTTTTCTATTACAGGAGGTAGACTAACCTTGGATGTTAGGGGAGATTCTAGAGGAAATGCTTTGCTTCCTCCTAGGATCTCCCTGCCTGGCCCCTCCTAAATTAAGTACTCTCCAACAAGCACTATCAGATATTTTCATTGTGATCAATGATGGCTCTAATAGCTCTTCCACTTCAGGCATAAACACTGATATTCTATAAGATCTTCCAGTCTTCATCAGCACATGCTTTTTGGGACTCTTATTCGCCCTTTATTGCTATTGTTTCATAATCACCTTTGTCAGTGGCACACTCTTTATTTTATCTTATATACTTTTATTCCTTTATCAGGCTTCTAGGATTCTTTCTTCCTATAGTTTTTATTGTTATTTGATGTATCTTCAAGTCTCATTGATCTACTTTTGGTCATCTGTGGACATTTACATAATTTCTCTTTCTTTCTCTCTCTTTCTTTCTCTCTATTTCTTCCTTTCTATGGTATGCATTTGTGAAAAGGCCTATGACATACAATTAAATCTGACCTTTACAAAGTCCATTCTGAAGCAGAAGGAAGGACACTAGGAGAGTTAACCAACAGGGGAATAACAAAGGTAATTCTCAGCGAAAAATAAAAAGATCACATAGCAGGATCAAGACGGATCACCAAAATGAAATTGAACTTCTAGGTGGAAAGGTTTACGGGAAAGGACTGACAGACGAATTCCTTCGAAGTTAGATATATCAGTTAGAAAACATCTTTCTGGCAGCTTGATATTTGAAAGGATTGTATATCTTCTACAGAACTATTAGGCTTGACAAGATGTTGGAAACGGCCTAAAATAGAGGAAAGCTTGAGTAAAAGGGGCAACAATACAACTCATAATCTTGCAAGGCACCACTAGCTCCTTCCCGTGAAGGAAAAGTTCCCAAAAGATGGAAATAACCTCACTCTTGAATCTCCCAGCACAAAAAGGTAGGAGAGCTTGGAGAAAGTAAGAGAAAGTTCTCCCCAAGTGTGAGGCATAAGACAGGTATTCAGGCTATTCCAGACCATATTGATTGTAAATTTAATGAGAGAGGAGGGACCCAAGACAACAAATATATGGTCTCTTAACGCTACAAGCCATATATAAAACCAAGACAAGGATAAAATCCCAATTGTAAGCTCGGAGAGTCATTCACCATAAAAGCACTAGTAAATGACAGGCTTACTGAGTTTCACATAAGAGATGGAAGGTGCGCCACCGCCATTTCAGCGTACTGGAATCTATTCAACATGCAATGCAGAACTACAAACATGTTACCACCTTTGTTAGTGGCATACTCTTTATTTTGTCTTGTATACTTTTATTCTTTTATTAGGCTTCTAGGATTCTTTCTTCCTAGAACTTTCTATTGTTAACTGATACCTTCGAGTCCCATTGATCTACTTTCGATCATCACTGGACATCAATATAATTTCATTCTTTCTTTCTTACTTTCTTTTTATGGTATGCATTTGTGAAAACTGAAAAGGCTTGTGACATACAATTAAATCCAACCTTTACAAAGTCAATTCGTAAGTAGAAGGAAAAGGACACTAGGTCAAGGGAATAACAGAGGTAATCCTCAACGAAAAATGAAAAGATCACATAGCAGGATCGAGACAGATCACCCAAATGACATTTAACTACTAGCTGGAAAGGTTTATAGGAAAGGATAGACAAATGAATTCCTTGAAAATTAGATATATCAGTTAGAAAACTTCTTTCTGGCAGCTTGATATTTCAAATTGAAAGGTTGTATATCTTCTAAAGAACTATAAGGCTTGGCAAAATGTTGAAACAGCCTAAAATAGAGGAACTTGAGTAAAGGAGCAACAATACAGCTCATAATCTTGCATGCCACCACTAGCTCCTTCCCATGAAGGCAAAGTTCCCAAAAGAAGGAAATAATCTCTCTTAAATCTCCCAGCACAAATAGGTGGAAGAGCTTGGAGAAAGCTATGTCACAAGGTACACAGGATTTAATGGTAAATGTTCTAACTCTAACAACTTTATCCTCATCGAACATGAACTCGAATTTTATCCATTATTTTTACATGGGATGTTTTTGACATGCTTTGGCACTATTTAATAAATGTGTATACATACATATATGAAGTGAAGGCGGAAAGCGGAAGTTTCTCTCTGCTTAGTTCCTCTAACATATTTATGCGCGCTTTTAGGAAATTAAAATGAAAAAGAAAATTCTTTTGTTCAAACTCAAAGACATTTTTTTTTCTAAAATTAATCTATTGGCGAACTTGAACCAAACGCGTTATCCTCCTCGAACATGAACTCGGACTCAGACCTTGTGACTTGGGAGAGAGCAAGATAATTATCCCTAAGTGTGAGGTATAAGGCAGGTATTCGGGCTATTCCAGACTATATTGATCGTAAATTAAATGAGAGGTGAGGGACCCAAGACAACAAACAAGTGGTCTCTTAACTGCTATGAGCTATATATAAAACCAGGATAAGGATAAAATCCTAATTGTTTGCTTGGACTCTTGGAGAGTCATTTACCATAAAAGCGCTAGTGAATCACAGGCTTACTGAGTTAAACATAAGAGATGGAAGGTGTGCCATTTCGGCCTACTGGAGTCTATTCAACATGCAATGCAGAACTACAAACATGCTACGGCTATTTGGAAGAGGCTGCAAGATCGTATTCATGCACCATGATTTTATAGCATATAATTGCTCTAGAATCTAAACCATGTCTGGAAACCATATAGAAAGTGAGGCAGTGGTCAATCATTTGTCAATAGTATCTTCAAGAAGATTACAAACTGAAACACAACGATTATATAGATCACAGAAAGTAAATTTGCAATAGACGGTAAAGACTAGTTGAGTTGCAAGCATAATGCAAGTTTAGGAACTTCAAAATTTCCGAATTCTGCTATCAATAGGTCCTTCTATACTGAATTTTCCCACTGAAATAAATTTTGATATTCTGCTTTAACGAACTGGTTTTCTCGACAAGGTTTCCTATTTCACACATTCCGCTTTCTACTTGCTATCTTATCCAGGTTTCAAAATACTCTATGATGACTTCTCTTTTCCTTAAAAAAATTCAGCAACTACTTTCTTCCTCATAACACGCTTCCACATATCCTCACAGCTCATACTAATCAATGGCTCTGATACTGCAATTCGCAAGCATGCCTATCCGAGAATATAAACAACAACATAAACATGACAACAACAATAGAAATAAGATAGATTAGCATCAAAGAGCTCAAGGTTTCCATTAGAAAAACATATTAAATATTATTTACAAGATATCTTTGACCTTTCTACATATCCTGTGAATTCACAAATTTCAAGCTCTGTGATTGCTCAATCACCCCATGCCTCTTTACATTTTGCAATTTACAACGAAAAATAATTACAAATAAGACAGATTAACAATTTAGCATCAAAGAGCTCAAGGTTTACATTGGAAAAACATTTGAATATTATTAACAAAATAGTTTTGACCTTCCTACATATCCTGTGAATTCACAAATTTCAAGCTCTATGATTGTTCAACCACCCCACGTCTCTTTACATTTTGCAATTTACAACAGAAAATATTTACAAATATACAACCCATTATTTCAAGATGATAATTACTCATAATCTTGATTTCTTATCATTTTGCAATGTGCGGCCGGCAGTGTGGAGTGCGCTTTTGCAGGTAGAAAGACACAAGAAGAATTTTTGCAGCTAAAAAAGAGGTAGGCAGCAATGGCAATGCTATAAAATCCTATTATATAACTAATCTGACTAAATTATAATGCTTAAACATTCATACGATACAGTTATATAGCCAATCCAACTAATTTGTCTGGTAGTGTTTTATAGCAATTCCCACTTGATGTCCTTTTCAACAAGTAAGAAGCACATTCTCTAAAGCTAGAGTACGGTACATAACCTCAAACTAGAACATATGCTTGTTTGGCATATAGCAGTGCCTTCTCTTTTACAGAAAACAATTGAGAACACTTACAGACATAAAAAAGAGTGACTAAACACAAATAATGAAGAAATTGTAAATAGAAAGAGCAAAAAGAATACACCAATAATTCCAAGAGCCAACTTTCATTGATAAGAATCGAGAAAATGCATAAAGAGCTGTTCCAAGCTATAGATTTCCTTTACATTATCATCCTTAAAGGCAAACTAATCTAGAAATAAATTCTTCAAAACTTACCATCAAGCTCTGTCGCCAGAGTGTTTAACACAAGCTAGACAATAAGGATCATAAATAATAAAGGATGGAAAACTTGGTCTGCAGCCCAAGATTCCCTGAAATATCGAAACCTTCATAATTTCTCACAATGCAGTGTATAGTGACTTTGAGATTAGTCCCGGCATGAGGGTCCACCAAAAGACCTAATAAACGATAAAGGTTTCTCCAACAGTAACACAACCGCATCGCAAAGTTGGAAGTAGAGTCCAAATTACGCACAATTGCAATAGTAATGAAGTTTATATATCCGAGAGGTCCAGAAGTACCACCGCTCAAATCAAGATAAGCAATATGTTGCCGCACTAAAAAGCAATATTGAAGTAAACATATTCCTGGTGATAATGAATAGTTCATACGTAGAAGAGGTGTATTCATGTCAAATTCACATCTGTAGATGCCCGGATATCTTGGATAAGATGTATGATGAAGCATATCTGGAATATGAATATCTGGACAGAGCCTCAAGATAGCCAAAAAAATACTTTAAACAAAGGATGAGAACAATTTTTTTAACAGAGGCAAAGAGCATTTTAGTCATATTTATTAACAAACCTGAAACAGGCGAACCATAATGATACGCAAAACAACATGGAAACAAATTACAGAAAGAACACGAAGTTTGGACCCAACCTTTACAGTAATTACAGTGCCATACATCTCAAAGGCTCTACGAACAGAATCTTCGGTAGAATCATATGGAAGACCGCCAACATATACTGAGTTCTCATCATCAACCGTCATCTTCCTGATACTTCAATGCTTTACAACTAAGACGTGTTCACTTCAAACTCGAAAGAAACGAAGCATGTAAAGAAGTATAATCAACCAAATTAATGAGGGGTAGTTTCAAATAAAGCTCTTCAAGGTGCCAGATGTATTCGTAGAAATTGGGAGTGAGAAGATTTTTCCAGGATATATTTTAGTACGGATTTGGAAGAGATAAAGGTCAGCAAAATAGAACTAGTCACCGGCCCATGGTAGTCTTGCTAAATAAATTATCTGAAACTGGATCATCTAAAACCAGCCAATAATAACAATAAAATCCTTCCTGAAGTCTGCTCTCATATTGATCTGAAGCTTCTTCACCCCAAGCTTTCTTCTATATCTGCACACAAAAAAAAACAATTAGATGCAATAACAATTTAAGAGCAAATTAAGATCATATTTAACTCCTAAAGAGGCCTGAAATCCTAGTCCATAATTACCATCACCTCTGGCATTAAGCACTGTGTCTTTTGTTCAAGTCAAACTACTCAGCAGGATTTCCAAACATGATCCTTAGTGTGTGCATTGCCAGCACCAAAGCTAGTAGGAGAAAACGCAAACACTTACATATAAAAAAATAGTGTATATACATACCAACAGAATGCCAAAGCATTATTATAATCAAGAAAACCAGTAAGAGATCAAATTAGTAATCTATTAACGCCAAGAAACGGAGGCCCAACCCAAACTGCAAAAATCACATATAGCTTGCAAACAAAACCAATTAGAGAACACTTACAAAGTCATATTCTTGTCTATTAAAATTGTTCAAGATTGGACCCACATCTGAATTATAATTAGAACAATTGGACTATTGTCTAACATGTCGTTTTACTGAAAGCTCCAAACATCAGTTGTGAAACGGCTGTACAAAAATAATACTGTGTACTTCATTATTTATTAATCCTGTCATATATTGCATGCTTGATTACAATCAGTAGGTATTCAAGCCACTTTCCTCAGTTCAAAAATTACAGTAAAATTATTTGAGTTTTTGGATTAAATATTTGCAGAATGCAATAAATGCAGTTGGGAGAAATGTGACTAAAGGGCATTTCACACAGCCAAATATACTATTTATAAATTAATTAGATATCTTTAATCATTTGAAAATATCTTCAGCTATTTGTTCCATGTAGATTCTCAGCTACATGAGAATTGAGTAAAATATAATTCAAACTGGATTGAAAATTACCAGAAATGCTCATTCATAGATTCCACTGTGAATATAAATGTTTATAAATAGGTAATTGAACTTGGTTTATATAGGTCACAGAAAAATGGTCCTAATAGTTATTCAAGAGCTACATAACAATTGTTCAAACAGCATGAACATCCATAGTGAAGAGAAATATTAGATATGATTATGAGACATAAAATACAACGATTGATAATAGGAGTGCAATGTCAATATATACAAGCTAAAGGGCACCATCAAGGGCAGAAAAGCAAAAACTCCTTGGTAGTGACTCTCCAAAACCCTATTAAGTTCACAATCAGATATCCAGGCTGGGGCGAAGCAATTACTGTTTTGCAATAGCTGATGTACCTTCAGCTGGAGGTTCAACAATCGCTGGGTCACTGTAGTTGCTGTCAAAACAAATCGTCTGTCCTGATCCACATGCTGCAGCCAATATTCAGCTGTCGTAGCTATCTCCGCAATCGCTTCTTTTTATCAGCTTAGTGCCATTCTGCATTGCTGCGAAAAGATGCATAGAATAAATATTTGCTGCACTTGTATGCAGCTCTAATGTTGGCAGTCATTGGAATACAGGTATGGAAGCAATCTGAGCTCCTAACCAGTCCACTTCTCCACTTTATTCAACAATTCTCTATTTAAATCTTCCTTTCCCTTAGCCAAATCAGTATATTGTAGGGAGAAATCATTATTGCAACTCTAGGCTTCTGCGAACAGGGCATCCCTCTCTGCCACCATATCTTCTAGCTAATGATTTTAATTTTTCAAATGACAATTTCGTTATCCTCTCAGCAAGACTTGTAGATATCTTAAGTAGTCATTGTGTCCCTTTCTGTAATGTCCCCTCTTTCCGAATGAGCTTGGACGAAGACCTTTGGCCCTTTTTGTCTACCCGACGGCCAAAGGAGGTTTCTAGGGTGACTAAGTTTTTATTATTTTATTATATTGTGCTCATGTTTTTAAAATAACATTATAAGTTGCACATATAATAAATAATAAAGCTTATTAATAAATTAAAAATGTCAATATCAAAATACAATTAAAATTAATTGTATTAGAGGAGGAAAAGTGTGACTTGCCTATGGGAGTCATAAATAGGGAAATGTGTCATTAAGCCCATAGGGAAAAATGCGACCAGCATAGGGAAAAGAAAGAATGTGATTGGCTGGTTTAGAGGTGGTGGTTGGGCTGTTTTTCCTTTATATGGGCAAGTCGACTTGCTTAGAGATATCCAGATTTTTATTATCAGATTTTGCATTGTTAAGAGCTCTTGCTTTTATCAGAAATTCCAAGGACGAAAACCCTTGTGAATTAAACCTCTTGTGGACGAAAACCCCAAGGGATTGAGAGGGGATTTCACTCAGAAATTTCCAGCGTTCTTATTCAGATTTCCAGGTTAATTTCAGCAGTGTTTGTGAAGGTGTTTTTCAGTGGTTTATGACAGCAGTTGGGTCGACTTATTGTGGATGGTTTTGGCAACATTTCAAGAGGTATTTCCTTCAAAAATATTTGTCAAATATTCTCCATATTATTGTAAACCAGATCGCTGTAATTTTACATTTATCTGAAGTGTTATTTTGAGGGTTTCAGGCAGATTAATAATCAGATTTCAGATCTGATTTCTGGGTTGTTTTGGCTGCAATAAATTCTGATTTTTGCATGATTTGATGTCTAAAAATACCAGTAATCATTTGGGATTGACAATATAATTTTTGAGTGTTATTTGCATTGAGATCCAACTCAAACCCTAGTCGCATTTTCTTAATTAAATTCAGATCTGCATTAGGGTAATTGCCATAACATCCATAAATCTGTAGTTGTTTTTATTTGGTTTAAAATTCATCGGAGTGTTAGGGAGACCCATTGGGGATCTTTCACTTTCTTCGCTTTACGAACTGCTTTTTTATCATTCTCGTAATCCAAAGCCTTACGGAACAAAAGAAATATTCCATCTCTCAATTCACGAGTCTTCATAATAGTGTCAACCAGAAACTGAAACTTCTTGACCTGTCGGTCTTGTAATTTGTCAATCTAATTTCAGGCTCCAAACAACTTTGCAGCGTGGAGGAAAAGTATGGAAGCCCTACACTTTCTTCGTTAAGTATAATCTTCTTCATTTATCTTGTTATTCCCAAAACTCCGATAAATTCTACACTTTGTACTCTCTCAATTCATGAGTCTTACTAACAATGTTGACCGAGAAACCGAAAAGGTTTGCCATGCTTGATCCGGACCGAGGAGCAACCCGGTGGACAACACACTAACAATGGTGCTTAATGTGCTATAACAATCAAATTCACAATGAAAGAGTTGTAAACACAAACAAATTTTATTGCAATTCCAAATGAATACAAATTGGCAAACTCCATAAGAGAGATGTATGCCCGAGAGATCTATCTTTTTATTCAAAACAAGTTGCTTTATAGCTATACAATGGAGAATATGAAAATTGTTAAAAATAGAATATGAAGGGTACCGAGAGGGGGAACCAACGGACCATCCTTCATGGAGACCATTTGTATCCACCTTAGAGATGGATTCGAAAAGACAGAAGTCGAAGAATTTGAAATCTATCCTATTATTACTATTATTTTATTTATTGCTACTTGTTGGGGTCATATCTCCTAGCCCATTGACCCGTTTTGTGAACCACAAGATCCATTGGAAAGATAACAAAACAAACTTGTAAAACATCGCTACGACCATGGCACTTCGGTCGTCATCGTACAGTCCGAAGCCTAGAAATGCTTTGAAGACCCCAAAAATGCAAAATACTAAAAGCCATTGAAAAATTGCTAAAAATAGATTTTCAAACTTTCCAAAATAGATTTTCAAAAATCCTATTCGGATCATTCGTCCATCCTTAAGAAGCAATGGGCCCCATTGCTCCTAGATTTTGACTAGGTGTGGGAATGCTTTCTCAATCTAACTCTTGGTGAACCATTTCCCTTGGTGTGCCATCTGCCCTGCTTTCACTACATGGTAGAGTGTGATTTGTTGATGCTTCGTGTCCTTGACCACTTTGTCAATGATCTTATCAGTGTTCAATGGTGTCGCACAATCTAGGTTTAGATTTGTACTCTCTGACTTGTTCACCAATGTCTGATGTATCCAAAAATAGAGGAAAGTATGGGCAAGGCAGCTCAACATTGAAAATTGGATGCAACCCAAGGTAGGATGGAAGATTGAGCTCTAATGTATTCTCACCAATTTTTGTGGTTATTGTGTATGGCCCATATCATAGAGGTCTGAGTTTCCTATATGGACCCTAGAGTCACTCTTTCTGGAGATGTAGCCAAACCTTATCCCCCACTTGGAATTGATGAGAAACTTGATGGGCATCATGACACTGCTTGTACTTCTGGCTGGTTTGTTCCAGATCTCATGAACTTGTTGAATGTGTTGAATTCGTTCTACAAATTTGGTTGCCTTATCCACTTCTTTTTGCATATGGGCAAATTCTTCTTCCAACATAAGGGCAATGCTACATCAATGGGAGCCAATGGCTGGAATCCAAGACATACCTAAAATGGGCTATGTCTCGTGGAGCTATGAAGAGCTCGGTTGTAGCTATGTTGGACATACACAAGACTTTCATCCCATGTGCATGGATGTTTGGAGTGATACATCCAAAGAAGATGCACAATCATATGGTTGACTACCTCTGTTTGCCCATCGATTTGAGGGTGGAATGCAATGGACTTGTTCAATTTTGTGTTTATCATGACCATAGCGCAAACCAAAATACCCCCACAAACCTAGAATCCCGATCTAACACAATACTTCTTGGAAGGCCAAAATGAACCCAAATGTGCTCAAAGAACAACTTTGCAGTCTCCTTTGCCAATATTGTATTCTTCTCTGAGGTGCCACGATTGCCATTTTTGAGAACATGTCAACCACCACGAAAACACAATCATGGCCATACCTAGTGAAAGGGAGACCTAGCATGAAATCCATCAAGACAAACTCCCACGATGTTCCTAGAATTGGCAGAGGGGTGTAAAGGCCCTACTTTCGATTGGCTAGCTTGCAATCGATCACAAGTTGTGTAGGACATGATGTATCTGGTAACATCATGATAGAGCTTTGGCTAGTAGAAATACTTATGCAAGACTGCCACTGTTTTCTCTACTCCAAAGTGACCTGCAACCTGACTGTAGTAGTGAGCCTCCCATATCAATTTGCAACGCTCCCCTGCAGGAACGCAGAGGTGTCCCATGTGGCATAGAACCCCTTCCTGTAAATGATAGTCTTGGAACATTTTTTCCATCCCTCAGCCTTTGATATATGTCAAAAAATTCAGGATCATGTGCATACATTTGAGGCCACTCTGATGTCTCATGCCCACATGAGTCAAGGATTGTTGTCAAGGAGGTGATCGAGGGACTCAAATAATCAATAACTCGGTTGGCACTCCCCTTTTTGTGCAGATGTTGAGATGGAATTATTGTAGATAGGTGGACCACCTCTAATGATGATCATTTTGTAACTTGCTTTGGGTTTGCATGAATTGCAAAGGCTTATGATATGCGTTATGATAATTTCTTTTCTCAAAATGTAGTGCTTCCACTATTTGCAGGCTTGCACAATGGTGTACAACTCCTTGTCATATGTCGTACCTACACACTATGTGTCGAGAAGGTCGCACTTGTGGTATGCCACTGGATGCCCATGTTAGGTGAGGAGGCTCTCCAAGTGCGTATTCTTGAAGCATATGTTTCTATCTCAAATGATTGTTGTAGATCTGGCAAGACCAAAATTGGTGCAAAGTAGAGCCTCTCCTTCATTCATGCAAATGCCTTCTGTTGTGCCTCTGTCCATATAAACTTTGCTTTCGCTCCTCCGTGTGTCACCTGATTCAAAGGCCATGCAATGTGAGAAAAACCAAGTACAAACCTGCGATAGAAGTTGGCTAGTCCCAAGAAACTTGAGTTCGGTGACAATCTTTAGTGTCGGCCGAGTCTCGGATGACCTAGATCTTTTCCGGGTCAACATGTGCATCGTCCTTGTTAATGATGTATCCCAAGTACTAGATACTCTCCATGTTAAAGGAACACTTATCTATGTTGGGATAGAGCTTGTGTTGACACAAGGTCTGAAGAACCTATTGAACATGTTGAACATGCTCCTCCCATGTCTTACTTGAAGACCAGAATGTCATCCAGGTACACAACCACAAATGAATCAATGAATGGTCATAGGATGTCATTCATCATCCTCATGAATGTTGCGGTGCATTCGTGAGCCCAAAAGGCATGACCAACCATTCGAACAAGCCCTCCTTGGATTTGAATGCAATTTTCCAAACATTTGTGGGATCGATGGGAACTTGGTGGTACCCTGACTTCAAATCAATCTTCGTGAAGAACTTAGCCCCCCTGAGGTACTCTAGGAGGTCATCAATTCATGGAAGCGGGTATCAATTCTTCACGATTATTTTGATCAAGGCTCGATAGTCAATGCAAAGCCACCATGTCCCATATTTCTTTTGGCTTCCCACAAGGTGATGCACTTGGTTGAATGTGCCCCTTTTGAATCAGCTCCTAAATTTGACACTTGATCTCTTCATTCTCAAGTATTGCGCTTTGTATAAGGGCCCATTCGGGAGTGGTGTCCCAGGACCAAGTCAATTGTATGCTTCACCTGACAATGTTGAGGTACACCTGTCAATGGTACGAATACATCCGGGTCTTCAAATATCATTTGATCCATCTGCTTCTGCCACATAGATTGGCCTCGTGGGACCGCTCTTGTGGTCGGTACAACTTTTTGCCTCTCCTCAAGCCGGATCATGAGTAGGACAAAGGTCCTAGTTTGAGCAATCAACCTTTGGCACTACTTTGCACCGATCAGGGCCACTGATTTCCACGTGGTTACCTCCAGGATGTTGTAGCGCTTACGACCTAGAGTAATGATGGCACTCCTAGGCCTTGCCTCGTAGACACTATGGTGATCCCACATGTATGGTTGTCCAAGAAGTACATCACAGACATATCTAATGGTGCAACATCACATGCCACCCCATCTTTGAATGGTTTGATTGAATAGGGAAGCGACACTGTCGCTTCACACGGATGTCTCTTCCTTAACTAACCCAACTAACAAAGTATGGTTGCGGGTGAGTTGTTTACTGATTTAGCTTTTTTACTATTTTTGCAGCTATCAAATTCTTTTGACTAACACTATCTACAATATAGTGAAGCAGTCATACCATTTACCTACATCCTGCAAGTGGAATAGATGTTTTGTATTCTCTTTTGGTGGAGATACTATTCGTGAAGTGGCAACAGTGGTATGTGGATCTGCATCCACAATCAGCTCCTCTTCTTCATTTGTACCTTGGTTCTCTCTGGAGGCTTCTCCTACATCTGGCTCCCACGACTCTATTAGCAAAGTTTTGTCGACAATTGGACAGATCCTTCGTGTCATGGTACTGCTCTACTCTTGCGCTTCTCACACATCCCTACGTCTTTTCGTGGCTTTTCTTTTCATGCCTCGCTTCTTGTCCTATCTCTATGGTGGTGCATCCCTTCATTCCTACTTGGTGTCAACTTTCCCTTTCTTGGAATATGGAGTGTTTTTATTTCCCCTACATGTAGACCTTTCTTCAATCTTGATTGCATATCGGTAGGCTTCCCGAGAGTGTTGATGTTTGCAAACTCCATCTCTTTTTGGATGTAATATCATAACCCGCTGCAATACTTGAAAATTTGATGCTTCTCGATGTCCCGTGCGCCCACTTTTGCCGATAGGGTATGAAACTCATTGGTGCAGTCCTGCATTGTCTGATCACGACCTTGACGCAACTAGTGCAGTTTCTTGAACCGATCCTTGTAGGTCTTCACTAGATAATATTCTTCTTTAATGGCTTCTACAAAACTGCCCCATGTTTCTGGAGGTTTCGTATCGACCATTGCATAATCATTATCACCCTCTTGCAGAGAGTATGATTCTCACCATTTTTGACATGAAGAGATGCTTTCAAAAGTGCAAACATTATCTTTTCACCATCAGAAAAAATATTGACAGAAAAAATATGATTCTAGTTGGTCGAGCCATTTATCCAATTCATCAACATCAAATTTTCCTTCAAACTACAGAATGTCAAAATTTACTTGTACCTTGAATAGTGTCGGCCTTGCTTGATGCGTGTGCAATCGGAGATAGGGCCGGTTACAGGGACGACCTGAGAGAGGACATCAGCGAACTGTGCCATCATCTCCCTCCTCTACTTCTCAAGGGCTTCATCAAGCAATTCTTTGAAGGGATCTCCCATTTCCTCTTGTGTTGCTTGAGATCATTTGAACGACAAGGAAGGTAATCCAAAAGATCGCAAGTTTGGACACTGTGCTTTTGGTATTCTGACCTCATGCATTCTGATATGCAAGAGTGAAAGAACCTAGCTCTAATACCACTGATCCGAATTGAGGTGCAACCCGGTGGACAACACACTAACAATGGTGCTTAATGTGCTATAACAATCAAATTCACAATGAAAGAGCTGTAAACACAAACAAATTTTATTGCAATTCCAAATGAATACAAATTGGCAAACTCCGTAATACAGATGTATGCCCGGAGATCTATCTCTTTATTCCAAAGAAGCTGCTTAATACCTATCCAATGGAGAATATGAAAAACTGCTAAAAATAGAATATGAAGGGTTTCGGAGGGGAACCAAAAGGCCATCCTTCATGGAGATCATTCGTATCCACCTTAGGGATGGATTCAAAAAGACAAAAGTCAAAGAATTCGAAATCTATCCTATTATTACTATTATTTTATTTACTGCTACTTGTTGGGGTCATATCTCCTAGCCCATTGACCCGTTTTGCGAACCGTAGGATCTGTTGGAAAGATAATGGAACGAACTTGTAAAACATTGCTACGACAATGGCCAAGTACAGTCCGAAGCCCAGAAATGCTCCAAAGACCCCCAAAAATGCAAAATACTAAAAGCTGCTGAAAATTGTTAAAAATAGATTTCAGGACTTTCCAAAAATAGATTTTCAGAAATCCTGTTTTGGATCAATGTTCGCCTTCTAATTTGTGAATCATAAAGTTCAGGCTCCCCACAACATTGGCTGCAGTGTGGATGGAAAAACCCAGGAAGTCCAAAGTTTTCTTCTTAAAGCATACTCTTCTTCATTTATCTTGTTCTTTTTCCCAAACCTTATAAATTATGCACTGTACTCATATTTTCCCTTCTGTATTCTTGAGATTGAAAGCTTTCAGCAAATGATCCATGAGGATCTGGCACCTTGAGGCATAACAACAGTATTCGGCACCATTCTGAAAACTCAATTAGCTTCACAACAATCTCAAAAGTCCATGATCACACCAAAAGTCCTAACTCTTCATTCATGCCACACAACTCCAATAGTGTTAGCCCTGTTCAGCACAGCTATACAGCAGCCTTCCCATAAAACAACAAAACAGAGAGTTTGAACATCACATGATGTGCAGTTGTGCCTCTTGTAATGCCACAACCATCTCTTCATCCTCCAAAATTGTATAATAATATATTCTACTTATTCTTTACAACATGTAGTGATGTTAGAGAAGACCCTGCGACATACATCCAACCAATTGGATCATCATACAAACTTACAAAGCTTTGCATAGTATAAGATTGCATTTATAATTCTAGCCTGTGCAGGGAGACGATTATCCAAGGAGAAAACTAGATGCTATCTATAAAAGCCTAAAAGATTTGTATTGAAACAAAAGAGTATGAAGCACATGATGATGATGAGATGGGCTTTGCTGAGGTCCTGCACATCCTGAAACTAGGGGAAGAAGAGCCTAAGAGGCAAGAGCAAATGGAACATATTGAGGTCCCTGACTCCAGCGAGGAGGAAGGCAAGAAAAGAGGCTGCTTGTTAAGGAGTAAAGGCTGCTGCTAGGTGAAGAAAATTTTTCTTTTTAAGTGTTACTGGATTTTAAGACTTCTCAGTCAATGCACTTTCATGATTTAGCAGCCTTTTGATATCTGTGGTGTTTCCACTTGCAGCTAGTACTATGATGGTTGCTATTTTGGCAGGCAGGTTAGCAGTCACACTCTGGCCCAGCAAATGGATATCGTAATACTCAGTTGTATGCATTCTGGTGCATATTGGGATGCAGAGAAATGTAGACCTTGAAGTATACTTCTTTCTTGGCAGCATAATATGTTTGCTATGATGATAATTGTGTTGTGATGGGCGTAAAAGCCTCCTTTGATATGATTTCGAGTCTTCAACTTTATGTAGTGAATGGTAAATTCCCTCAGCTGGGAAAAGTTCCTTGTTGCAATAAGATTGCATGAACTGGTCAGAAGATATCTTATTCCTTAGTATGGGCTATATAGAACAAGAGGGCAGGGATGTATTCAGTACTGATATTGACAAATGGAAAACTGAAGTTGATATTACTTTTGGCTATAAAATTTCCTATTTCCTCTCCCTTAAAATTTCTGGTTTTAAGGAGTGTTTACAGTTGCCTCCTGTTTATGGGTCAGTTTGATCTATGAACTGGATGTTTTTACCCGTTTATCAGTGGGGCTGGAGGAACCTTTATTTAATTCACCTATCTTAAAAAATGATATATATATAAATGTCATCTTCCAAAAAAAATGAAATTTCATTCTTGCCCTTTTAATCATCCCTAGTTTAAGAAGAAACACACTACACATTATACTCATAGTTTAAGCCTTAATGTATTGTTTGTTACATAGACATGAAATTGTATGAAAATTAGCTAATATCATCAAATGGTCTCTAAATAGTCTCACCTAAAATTTTGAACCGTTTAGATAGGATATAAAGTGCTCACATTGTGTTTCAGTGTTTGGAAACGGACTTCACTTACAAAACCATATCTCAACAAGACATTATACACATTTTTCCTTCACAATTAAGGTGACAAACCAGATTAACATTTTCAGGATTTTCATTCCTGTTTCCCAAATATACTGATATAGTTTGATGTCAAAGGTATGTTATCAACTAGTAGGGTTTATGGAATGGAAACTTTATGGGATGTATTCAACTTTACGGTGATATGAACAATCTCTAGAACAATGTTTGTCACTGTAGGTTTTTATACATTATAGCGAAATCCTCCACTGCACTGAAATCCATGACATCATATCACATTCACACGTCCTGGCCCTATTTCTGTTTTCTATTTATGTCCTTTGAATTCATTTAGTTGAAGACAGGCTTATGATAGTGGAATGTTTCTGTATTTTCCAATTATTTGGAATGTTTGAAAGTAAAATCTAATACCAGGGTATCAATGTGCAAAGTTCAAATGACAGCAACAGAAACACAACGATAAACAGGATTGGGAAAGGTTGCGTATGAGAAACAGGTGTTCTATAAAATATGCATACACATAATTTTTATTCAAACAAAAAATATAAATTCTGCCATATTTTAATTTTTCATATTTAATTTTTTTAAAACTTTTACTATTAATATTTTAGCTTTAATGTTTTTTTATTTAAAAGTTTAATTATTGGAAAGAGGGACCTCTCCCACAGGCTATGAAGTGGGACAATTCGAGACCTCATTCTACTACCTCTGAAGCAAGTCCACTGGCCATGAATAGGGCTCCCACCAACCATGAACAGGGACCTCACTCTCACACTAGCTATGATATGATTCAAAGCTATGACTAAAGGCCCTGGAACAATATGAAGCGGGCCATAACTGAAAGCCCTGAGAAAAGGTAACTTCATGATTAAGTTTCAAAATTTTAAACATCAGAAACTTAAAAAGAATGCCATGCCACTGCTCCAAAACACCATGTCAGTCACATAGGCATATCAGGCTGTTTTAACATGCAATGGCTGACCACTGTTGCCTTTCTTGCTACAGGGATTTCAATTATGTTTCACCAGTTACCTATAGGGTTGTGACATAGTTGTAAAGTAGTGTATTCATAAGCGAGTGACCCAGTTCTAAATCCCCACACCACAATAAAGCATCTCATAACTCAGAGGGCATGCCACAGAAGATGTAAAGTGTTCAGTATGTGTGAGTGAGGATGTGGAGTATTGAAAAATTGGTATATGGGGATGTTAGTGACCCAGATTCAACCCCATTCCATAGCAAAGCAGCCCATAGCCTAACCCCCACTGCCACAACATTCACATTCTCGGTGCCAAACCCTAAGTGAAAAAACAAAATTTCAACAGTAAGGAAACGTAAAAGTACAATCTGGCATCAAACCATACTCAAAAATAAGTCTTGCTTGAACATAAACCTATGAGCCCAGCTCAATGCATACCAGAGAATTCCATAGAACAACAAAAGCAAGCTGCTCTACTTGTATGATCATTAGGGTTTCATTCATCTCCCCTTTTTCCGCACAGTATAAGCATATTGATATATTTCACACATTGACTGTAACAAACTTGAGGTCTTATATAAAATTCTATCTCCTTAACATGAGCCGGGCTCTAGATACCAAATTTCCCTGAAGAATTTACGAAATTATCAAACACTATACCATTTTAAATCGGGCTAAAATAGGGTTTCTTGAAAACCCCGAAAAAATATATGTACATCACAACTATTCAAGGTCATACATAATGCATTTAAAATAACTGTATTTTATTTGTTTAGTTGATTTCTTGTTACAACTCGAATTTTTTTCACAGAAAACCTTTAATGAAAGCAAAATGAATGCTTCAATGCTGGCAAGGATTCAAGGAAAACAGCAAAAATTAAAAGGCAAAAGAAATTACTGAGAATATAGGAAATTATGGCATATGATAGCAAAAGGGTGGGAATTTTTGCTTACAGAAGAAGTCTGCACTTCTGATATCGACGTTAGTACTGTTCGAGTAAAATACCATGCACGGGAAATACTGAATTAAAATGGTAAGACGTTTCCGGAGGCCCAGCGACTAGTAGAGCTTACTTTTAGGTAGCGGTCCCATGGAGGGGCAAGGCGCAAATTTTTAAGCGGGTATCTATTCCCACTAAATTTTAGAGATGCTTTTTAAAAATTCTAAGATAATTTCTAAATTTTAGGTATCGATATAAATATGATAATATATTTTTGGTAAAATATAATTAAAAAATTAATTTAATTAATGTGTAGTTGACATTTTATAAAAGAATCCATAAAATCTACAAATTTTAAGTGTTAATAGCTAGTTGGGGCTCATATTACCTACTCCTCCTAAGCAAAATGTGTTCCAAACATTTAGAAGAAGATTATTATTTATAATTTTACAACAAAAAAATTGCATGGGATCGCTTGTAACATAAATATAGAAGCGGCACCCCCTCCATGGGAGCTTTGCCTATATGGGTCCCCTATATTATAAATATGACAATGTCTTGTCATTAAAATATAAATAGCTCGACACAAATAATCATAGTGTTCACCTGGAGGGCTTGGAGGAGCTAGGGTTTTGGATCAAGCAAGCCATGTTGGCTTGTGGTGATTCTGGAGAATCGAGATGGTGAAGGTTCAGGGTGTTAGCGAGGTGGTTCAGCTTGATGCTCTCACTTTGAGTCTTGCGGAGTGCTACATGGAAGAGTTGGTTTTGTGTTCCGGCCCACTCGAGGAGAGTCTAGCTATGGGGCTTTTGGAGGAAGCCAACCGTTTTGTTGGGTACATCCTGAGCCAGGATGTGAAGGCCTTTTTATGGCTATTAGAGGTAATCAGTCCCGTTTCTATTACTCCTTTTATGGTAGCTTATCTGGTGTCTACTTTCGTCAAGATTCATTCTTGCTCCCTTTACTCGTCGTTGGGGTTGGAGATTGAGCCTCTGCACGAAGGTGCCTCGTCGTTTTACGGGGTTCTTCCGGTGGAGCTAGATATTGATTCGAAGTCGGTTTAGCCTCGGGCCTCGGTTCTTTTACCTGATCTAGCCCTTACTGATTTTGCCATCGCTGGGGGTGCCCAGGTATTGAACGGATCTGGGAAGAGTAGATCGTTACTGGCTTGGGGATATGTTTCCATGATGGTGCGACCGCGATGGAGGCCCTCTTATCCATTTCTCAGTTTGGTTTCTTCTCGGTTCCATCTAGCGAGAGGGGTCGTTCTTGGTCGCGAGGAAGAGCTTCGACAGGGCCCCAGTCGAGATGGGGTTCTTCTTTCCTTGGTTTTTGTTTAGAGACCAACTGTCTTGGTTTCCCAAGCGTCGTTTCAGGAAGAAATCACAACCATTATTGGTTTTGCAGTTGTTTGTCTTTTCCCTTTGCTAGTCCTGGCGTTCGCAATTATTGGTTTTGGGCTGTTGTGATCCGTGGTGGTTTCGTTTGTGTGTGGTTTCGGGTTCGGTGTTGCCTCTTGGTCCTGTTCGAGTGTGGTTTTAGTGGTGGATGGTTTATGGCTGGTTGTTACAGTTGTTGGGGTCTTCGGTCTCGAGGCCGCATATTGTTGGGTTTTGAAATTGTTGGTTTTGAATTGTAGGGTGGCTTTGCTACTTTGGTTTCAGGTGTTTGGGTGGTTTGGTCCTTGTCTGCATTTTGGTTGTGGGTGGTTTCAACTTACGTTGGCTTCCTCGCTATCTTGGCTATATGGTGGTTTGTTTTTGGCCTATCATGGGCTTATGCGTGTTGATGGGTGGTCTGTGTTGGTTTCGTTAGCCCATTAGTTTCATCGCTTTTGGTGATGTGGGTCTTTCTGTTAAGCACGTGGTTTTGGTGTCTTGCGAGCCTTTCTTTCTTCATCTGCCCCTCTAGCACAATCCCTGTTCGGGGTGGTAATGCATGAGGGCGATCGAGATCTTGTGTGTGGGGCATGGTAGCTTTCATGGTTGTCGTGTCTTCGGTGGTTCCTGGGTTTTTTCTGGTGTGGTCTTCATTGTCTTATCTTTTGTATTGGGCGGGGTCCCGCAACACACCTATTAAAAGCATTGAATATATATATATATATATATATATATATATATATATAGTAATGTTCGTTGATGTGAGATCCCTTATTTAACACTGCAAGTCGACACGAAAGTGCACTTTGTTATAGTCCCGAGTTCATGTCTACGAGATGATTTAACAAAATTAGATTTTTTGTATAAACCCTAATTACAAAGTAATTGATGTAAACTATGATAAGCAACTACTAGAATATAGATGAGACAAGTAATAAGCTAGATAAATATGAAACCCTAAGTGCAAGAGAGGGAAAGAATGACTTAGTTGATTTTGCGTTATCCCTGGAACCGATGTGGACTAAAAAATTGATGAAAAGGAAGGCAAGATTGTCACACACCGTTGCACAATATATTCTAGAACTATCATATAAGCTGGACAGGCGCTGCGTGACTGGGCGAGGCTGCCAGCGCTAGCTTAGAGACCTCTACTAAGTGCACAGTAACTATGCAGGAGCTCGAAACTGATTTTTTTGGTGTCGCAAGATGGTCATTGGTAGTCGCTATTGGTCATTTGTATGTCGCACTATGATCGCAGAATTCACTTGTAACCTGCAAAGAGATGATGACTGCAAAACCCTCAAACTACATCAAATCCCAAAAAGAAAAGATGCACGATATGGGAGTTAGGACCACCACGACAATTACCCGACCGAGTGAACTTATGGTGAGTGATGTACTACATCTCAAACTCCATGTAGTTCTTGTGCGTGTGTGATAGAATCGTGCCCTATGAAGCCCTTGTGCAAGTGCACGTGATAGCAGACGATAGCTAGATGTACCAATGTAAATAGATGTGTGGATGGCAAAATGAACTTCCCCTTCCTATGAAGTGTATACAAAAATGCAGTCCCTTGTCCCTTGAATGAAAGCTAGATGGATGTCTTTAATGCTCTTAGATGCCTTTGGATGCAACCTTAGGTGATAATAATAGATGTTTAGAGCTTGGTCCTTTATTTTGGTCACATAGCTTTGTATTTATATGATTCCCTTGGTTGAATTTCATAATTGACAACTAGAAGGCCGACCCATAAGAAAATAAGATGCCCAAAAGATAAAAGAGGCCCAAAAAGAGCGAGTAAGATAGAAAGAGGTTGGGGCGCCCAGAGGGGACGAGGCGCACAGGCGCGTTGGGATCTTGGGCGGGTCTGGTGTTCGAGGTTATGAAAGATGAAGCAATAAAGTTCGGGACTGGATCAGTAGGGTGTGAAAGACTCGTAAACAAAGCAAAGAGGCCAAAGATAGTTGTCAATTATTAGTTTTCTCGCTTAGGAATCATATGAATGCAAGTATGCTTTTAGGACCTAGAAATGTGATTATGCTAAAATGTAATATTCTAGCCTAATCTAATGCAATTTTGTAGTAAATAAATGAATAATAAAATACTGAAATACTACCCAAACAAACTAAGCAATGAAATGTAGAAACCCTAATGTGCAAAGAGGGTTGGAAGAGCCTTAGTTGATTCGAAGATGTCGCGGGACTATATTGCGGTGGATATTAGGCTGAACAAGAATGGAAGACCATCACACAGAACCTAAAAATGTAGATTTGAGTGATTTGGCTAGATTGGGGCACTGGAAAAGGGATTGGAGTGTCGTGAGTCAAAATCTGGCGCACGGTCTGTGAAAATAGCCAAAACCTAGTTCACAGACAGGTCATAGAGCTTCACACTTGTTTTCTTCTTATCACATGTATGTCGTTGAACTCTGTTGGATGTCACTGTAAACTTGTAATAAAGGAATCACCTACAAAACCCCAGACAAAACATCAAAACCTAAAAAATAAAGATGCATATGAAGGGGACAAATTGTCCTCACCACACATGGTGCACTTACAACTAAGCATTGCACTACATCTCGGACCCAATGTAATTTGTGTGTGTGTGTGTGTGCAAAATTGTGCCCTACATTGTTCTTGTGCATGTCGTGCTTGAAGTAGTGAGCAAGTAGCTAGATGTAGAATGTAAATAATGTATGCATAAAATAGAATAAACTCCCCTCCTATGAAGTGTGATGTAGAATAACTAGCCTTTTTCCCTTGTGATGGAGCTAGATGGATGCAAATGGAGCAATAAAAGCCTTGATGGATGCAACCTTAGGTGGTGATAGCTAGTGCTTAGTGCTTGGTCCCTTATTATGATCTCATAACTTTATATTTATATGATTCCTTCACTTGAATTTCGTAATCAACCCCGAAAAGGTCGACTACCATAAAGATAAGATGTTCAAACGGCTATAAAGGACCTAAAAATTGAGAGTAAAGTGTAAAGAGGATAGGGGTGCCCGAGAGGGATGAGGGTGCACAGCGTTGGCATCTTGGCTAGGCACTCTAGTCCAAAAAAGGTAAAACTAAAGTATTAAAAGACAAGTCGGGCCTATAAAGGTGCAAGACTAAAAGTAGCAACAAAAAACAATGAAATATGGCCAAAGACATGGGTTAATCAGTACTTTTCTTGCTTATGAACCATATGAATAGTAGTATGCGATCAAGACTAGATAATTACCCAAAGTGTGTGATTTTGTGTCTACATTTGCCCCCACTTTATGTTGGTGAGCAAAAATCTCGATAACATAAAGTAGATAGATATGTGTACCTAATATCCATGTAGATTTATGTAGAAAGCGTGTTGAGGGACTAGACAAAGCGTGGAGTGATAAAAAGATGGAATGTGGAGACTAAAGATGCAAAAAGTGTAAAAAGGTGATGAGAGTGAACCTAGGGCGAAAGCGCGTGTGTGAATGCCAATGTGTGTAATGTACACTATTACTTAGTATTGATGTGTGTGTTGTTGTTGTTTTATTGACTGTTTGCTTCTCATACAGATGAACCTATAAAAGAGAAGATGATCAAGTAGTCAAATATGCATGTATATGTATAAAAGCATATAAGGAAGTATGTAAAAGAAAATGTCAAAAATGTGAAAAAAAAACATGTGCACTTGATCTGTGATGAGAAAAAGGGCGTAGAAAGGATCTTATCAATGAAGTGCGAGTTTTTTGGGCCATCTCATGCCACTGGTCGAAGAAGTGTAAGGAGGAAAGTTTGATGTATCCTCCAACCTGTAACCACTTCCCAAACTGTAAAGATCTCTGTATTGTCTAGTTTTTAGGTGATCTAACGCCACGAAAAAAGTATTGTAGAGAGGAAAGTTTGGTGTTATCCTCTAACCTATAATTGTTCCCTAATATAAAACACCACTGGAGATGATGTGTACCAACACATGTGTTAAGGACAACCTACCTATAAAAGCCATTGTGTAGAGTTTTGTAGATTGTGTTGAACCATGTCGTTGTGTGATATGCCCCCTAGTCTTAGGTAATCTAGGTAAGGTCGTTGTGTCATGGACCCAAGTTTGATTCTGAGCCCAAAATATGAAAATTGTATTGTATCGGTATTGTGTTGTGTTGTGTATACACTATGTGGTCCTTTGTATAGGGTGATTGATTTACCTAAATGATGTCCCCTTCTTTGGGGCACATGAGACGTCGTTATAGGAGGATGCGGCCCTAAAGAGGACCAACCAACAAATTATGCCCTAGAAGGGGGGATGTGCTTGTAAAACCAAGGCACATGCAAACAAGTGGTTGGGAAACAAGTGTTAGTACAAGCAAAGACAAACATGCATGTATAAGATGAAGTGTAAGCTAGAAAAACAATGTGTAATCTAAAACACACAAGAAGACAATGTAGATTGCGAAAAGTGGGTTACAAAAATGGGACACCACTCACGATGTCACAAGACACTCAAGGCCGTAATGGCCACAAAAAACAAGTGTGCATACAAGACAAAGGGCAATGCCCGCAATCAAAGGCATACAATGACAAGCAAAGTACAAAAATGTAACAAACAACCATGGTGACAAGTAATCATGTAAAACAAATGTTGCACATGAAGCACCCATTAGCATGTTAGAAAGATAAAAATGTATGTCAAAGCATATAGAATCGATAAAGTGGTGGGTTATGAAACAATAGCACTTGTAGTGTACAAAAGTGATGCCCCGGGAGCTCTTGTGGGACTAGTACTAGAGCTCTTGTGGGACTAGTCTTAGGAGCTATTGTGGGACTAATACAGTGTACTACACCAAACATCCATGATGCGTAGAATGGATCTGTAGAGTCTGTGATCACAACTAGAAAGCAAGTAAATGCGCATGTGTGTATGATAAAGATAATGATATACAAGATATATATCTAGCATGTGTAATAAAGTGAACATGTATAAGTAAATGCAAGCGAAGAGTAAGTACCCAAGATATGCAATATGTTGTGGATGGACAAAATAGAATGCAGAGTGAATGATAGAAGTAGCATGCCCCAGTGAATGGAGTTATATGCAGTGAGGTTCATTTGTTTATGCCCCTCAATAGTCAAGAATGAACCACAAACAAGAGTGCGTCATCGGGAAATGGTCAAACTATGTGTTGTGTGTAACGCGATGTGATGAATGTGTAGTGATGATATGTGACATAAAGATGAAGTGTGCGATGATGTATCCTGAGCGTATATCACTAAAGGATGATAAAAGAAGTGAAGATGTAGCCTATGGTGTATATCACTAAATGATTATCAGAATAAGTGATGATGATGCTAGATTAAGTGACGATGTAACCTACAATGTATATCACTACAAGATGAGCAGAAGGAGTGGTTATTTAGCCTAAAGTGTATACCACTAAATGAGGTAAGCAAAAGTGATGATGTAGCTTATGACGTATATCACTAATCGAGGAATGACACATGGAGAAGAGAATTGAATGGTTGAGTATGGGAAAGCAATGTGGTCCATTTGTGAAGTATACCCTCAATAATCTAGTATGGATCGTGAGACTAGAGTGCGTCATTGGGTAATGAGTGCAATGGGTAAAAGTAGATGTGTAGAATGTGTAAGATGTATAGTAGATGTGGTGATGAGAAGTCATCATGTGATGTGTAATGTGTAGTGTATGATGTAGGATGTATAGTATGTAATGTAAGATGTTTGAGGTATGTGTAGAATGTGTATGATGTATGTATGAAGCACAAGATGTACGATGTATGATGTAAGATGATAAAAGTGTAAGATGTGTGAAGATGCACCATGTGTAGTGTCTATTGTGTAGTGTGTGAGGTTCATGTGTATAGGATGCCCTCAACAGTCAAGTGTGAATTGAAGCATAAGAGTGTGTCATCATCGGGTAACATCGATGTTAAATTATATATGCGAGATGCATATCTTAGGAGTGTGATGGATGATGATGCAAGTATGGGAGATGTGTTGATGTTAGGGGGTGTGAATGCAATGCCCCCAAATGTGTGTATGATGAAGAGCACAATCATGTAATGTCATCTAGAAGGTCATCAATGTCATGATCGAATCCAAATGGGGCGAGTCGAGAGGCACAGTAAGCAATAGTGTCAGTTGGTTGTATAACAAACCATTGTGGCATAGGTTGTACATGCCCATAGAATATTCCTCATCAGTGAAAGGAGGTAATGGGCATCCATGGTTTTGTGTATAGCCAAGAAAGGAGTTGTTGCAAGATGAACACATGACCAAAGGGCATAGGGAATGAGATATCCATATGATCAGGGTCTAATGTGCCCCCTATATAAGTAAGCCAAGACTTCGCCTTAATGTGAGTGGAGAAGAGCAAGGAGTGCATGAAAGGTAGACTATGAGATGGAAGACATGTAGACCATAAGCAACAGTGATAGTGATGAATCCATAATATAGATGAGGATCATGAGTTGGAGGATACAGGTCCTCGAAAGTAAAGTCTAACGAAGCTAAACCATCACGTGAACATATAGTAACATCACAAGTAGGATCAAATGGAATATGTTCCCAATATAAGTCATTCATGAAAAGCATACATGTAAATGGTGGGCGTGTTAATGGAGGTGGCACATGTGAAGGTGCATAGGATAGATCTTTGTCCATGAACTCGACATGCCCCGATAGAGAATCATAGCATTTAGTAGTAATGTAGTAGATGTGGTGGTGTGGAAGAAACAATATCTATCATGCAAATAACACCTTTGAGTGGTGGCAATGAGGTGGTTCATCCATAGGTTGAGGGTCGTTAGTAGTATAAGTTCGCGGAGTAGGAAGTGTGGTATGAGGATCACGATCGCAATATTTGTATGGATGAAGGTCCTGAAAAAAACAATATATTATATGCCTTCATGTATGAATTTGACACAATGATGTCTCTGTAGAGGTGACGACTTGCATACCATCGAGCCATGGTCTACCAAGTAAACAATTATATGATATGGGAAAGTCGTGTTAAGGATTTTTGGCCCTATAGTGATAGGTAGAGTAATGTGACGTATGCATGGACAAACAAAACCATCATATGCATGAAGGGAAAGACATGATGGACTAACATTAACAACGGAAAAACCTAGCTTTTGATGAATGACATATAACATAGGTTGAGCTCAAATCCATTGTTAAATAAAGTACGCTTGACACCCACATTGTAAATGTGAATCACGATATGCAAAGTTGGGTCATTATCAAAAACATTAAGATCGGCATGTGGGTTAGGCAAAAACAACATGTTGAGAGTGTTTTACCCGATTCTAGATTGTTTCTTCGAATGTTGATGAAACAGATAAGGGTAAAGGGCTAGGAGGAATACCTATCGAAATATTGGTTGTAGGTTGTTGCGCGTGTATGACTTCTTGATCCACAGCTGATCATGAGAGCTTACGTTTTGCTTGGAGGAACTACACGAAATGGAAAACAAGACCACCAAATGAAAGTTAAACATGTATATTAAGTGGACTGCTAGTGTATGCTAGATTCGAGAAGTGTGATACTCCCTAGCGGTACATGTCAATCCACTATTTAAAATAACTTAATGCTAACAATAAAGGAAATCCTCTTTTGTAGTTAAAATGATTTAGGTATCTCATTCGTCTACAATAAGAAAATTCGTTCCTCACAACAGCTAAGCTATGATTGAATCGAGGTCAAGGTATTTATCGAGTCTTGGTATTGGTTAGGGTCAAGTTAAGGTTTTTTGGGTATTGGGTGGAAGTTTTAAGCTTTATTCTTGGTCCGAGGGTAAAACACGAGACCGACGTCGATCTGATAGGACCAATGTCGGTTTAAGTGAACCAGGCGACGGTTGTGGGTAACCGGCGTCGGTGTGTGTGGTTAGGTACAGAAAACTCAATAAATTTTTAAGTGAGGCTAGATCCAGGGCTAAATGAAAATGGAGAGGGCTATGACAGGGTTTGTGTAGGTCTTAGGTATACTCAAGGGTGATTAAAATCCAAGTATGGGTAGTTCAAGGGTGGGGTGAAGGAATGGTCAAGTTTGCATGGAGGCAAATGGTGGGGGAATGGAAATGGGAGCAAAAACTAATAACAAAAGTAAAAGAATCTACTAAAAATGGCAATGGACAAGTGTTGGTTAATAAAACACTTACTTGTTGTATGAGCTTGATGTTTGGTTGGTAATGGTGGGTGATCAAATGAAAGGAACTTGGTGTGGTGCAGGCGCTTCCTCGGATGCTCCCGTGAAGGCAAATGGCTCTGTGGTTGCTTCAGGTGTTGGCTATGGATGCTCTGATGCATGTACGAATGTTGGTTCTACTTGCATATAGCTCTGGTTTCGTCTCTCACTCTTAGAAGATGTGCCAACCTCTCAGAAATGTCCCAACCTCGAAATAAGATTGTTTTAGGGATTAAATGGTAACCGAAGGTGATTTCGAGTTGACCGGCAGCGGTTTAGGGTAACCAACGTCAGTTAGGGTGGGATTTCCTAGGTTTACTAAATTGGGTAAATCTTCTTGATTTTATGGGATCTCGTTTGTTTTACTTCGCGGATTAGAATGGAAGCTTCCTTCAACGGCGTGGAATGTGCTTAAGGGAATATAGGCTTTGATTTTTAGGGTTTGGGTAGGTCTTAGCTAGTTATGGCAACATACTAAGAATAGGTCTTAGGGTGAGGTGGCTAGATGATGTGTATAGGTGAGGTGGATGGTGTGGGCATTATCCAATTAGGATATTTTATTAATAGGTATTACGAGATCAATGAATTAATTTAATTAAATTAATATTAGAGTGGGATGAAAGGGGCCATGGTCAGGTGAATGTGTTCAAGGTGTTTATTTGACAAGGGACCAAAGGGAGTGTGACCCAATTTTGGTGTCTACATTTTGCCCCTTTTTGTTGCGTAGCTTGTATTGGTAAGCGACGTTGACAAAAATAAGATGTGGTTGCCCCATGTGTGGGTGAAGGTGATCCCCCTCAAACCAAGAATTGATGAGGCAGAAGGTAGAATCGGTGAGTGGTTTGATAAAAGGTGAGTGCGAGGAGAAGAAGGTGGGCAACGGGGTAAAAAGGTCCACTTGGGTAATCCAGGTAATGGGTCAGGGTCAAAGGTAGTAACATTCAAATGCACGCACACACATATAAACTGCAGCAAAGACGGTACCAGGTTGAAGAGTAGGCAAACTCTACATTGTCTAAGGTCGATAGGTTTATCCAAACAAGGTTGAAGTGATTATGGTATCCAAGGTATAGGATATGGTCAGGAAACACAACGTAGGTTAGGTGCATGAATGTTTAGGTATGTTCCGGTACACCAAAGGTTGGGTCAAGATAAATGGTCACGGCAAGAGGTAAGGTAAGGTCAGTATGTCCATCAACATAGGTAATAGTGCCGCAAGGTATAACAAACACATGAGGTCACAGGTCACTAATAATGTTCCAGGTCCAAGTATCTAGGTCACGGAGCAGGTAAGGCCTAGATATGGGTAAAATAACGAGTCCCAGAATGAGGATGAGGTGAGGGGTGAATGATAAAGTTAGGAAGATAAAGTGGAGTGTCTAAGTGAGGCGTGGGTGAGGTAAAAAGGATTCGAGTCAAAAATTGGGGTAGGGGGTAGGAAAAAGTCTAAGCAGGTAAATCGATGATGGTTTGAAAGGAGGCCCGATCTTGATCAAGATGGACCGACCATGGTAAGCTAGGGCACAGGACCGATGTCGGTCAAGTGAAAACCATCGCCGGTCAAGTCGGGTAGGTTATAAAAGAAAAATTGCCGTATTTTTCAAATCATTTATCTTTTATCGAATTGGGAAAATGAAAAAGAGAGAGAGAAAAAGGTGGAAAGTGATAGAGTGAGACGGAGGACTGAGTTGGTGAGCCACGTGACTAGGGATAGTTGGTCGATAGGTGGATCCACAAGCTGGGTTGGATTGATTTGATTGGTTGGAGAGCGAGAGGTCATTTGGTGATGGCAGAGGTAGGAGAGGGATCGGGTGGACCACCGGTGCAGCGACCGACGTGCCACCACATGCGGCGATAATGTGATGAGGTAAGAATCAATCTTTTTCTTTGTTTTGTTTATTAGATTGAATTAGAGGTCGGGTGGGTGAAAATGGGTTTGGGGGAAATGAATTTTGAAGTGTGGGAGGGAAAATCAGTTAAAAGAGGAATGAGGAGAGAGATGATTGGGTGAAGGAGGGGTGGGGAAGGGTAGAGGGGGATTTGGGTAGGATTGGGTGGGTAGAAGGGAGAAAAAGAGAGTTTGTAGGAAGAAGGGGGTTTGGGCGTCGCGATTTTTAACGTGACAGTGATGACCGGCGTCGATTAAGGGTTAGCCACGTTGGTGGTAGAAACCGTATCGGACACGAAAAAGGTGACCGATGTCATTTATGGGGGACTGGGGTCGGTTATGGGTAATCGGCAGTGCGATCATAAATTGGGGAAAAAGGGGCCAAAAGGTGTCCAAGGTTGGGTGGGTGAGGTAGGTAGGGGTAAGAGAAGTGGTTTCGGTGAAAATCATAACATAGGTAAGGGGTAAAAATAGGTAAGGGTGGAGTTGTTAGGGAAAAATGTATAGATGTGTGGGAAAATAGGTAAGGTTGGGGAGTGGGTCAAAATGGAAGTAGGTGAGGGTCGGGGTGTGTGTAAATAGGTAAGGTGATATTGGGTTGGGTAGGTTTAGGGTAGGTAGGTCGGTTGGTTAGGGTTGGGTTGGGGTGGAGGGTAGGCCATGGGATAAACGGGTAAGTAGCAAGTAAAAGGGGTAGGGTAATGGGAAGGGGTATGGGTGAATGGAGATATGGTCATGTTTTAATAATGTGATTGTTTTGTTGGATGCAGGTGAGAGATCAGTTGAGGATGCGAGACAGGTGCACCCCTCCTCGTGATGACGATTTTGGGGGCAGTGAGTCGAGCCGAGGAGTGGAGGCATGTCATTGATGTGGGCCTGATTGGGGTCGATGCTACCTAGCATGTGGTCTCAGCTGAAGGCTAAAGAGCTTGATGGTCTCTCTCATCGATAGATGGGATTCCGTGACCAACACGTTCCACCTACCGATGGGGAGATGACCATCACCCTGGAGGACGTGTATAGGATCATGTGATTACCTATATTGGGGATGCAGGTATATTCGATCTCCTCAGAGGATCTGAGGAGTTGATGCTAATGGTATTTGGTGAGGGACTGGCAGAGATGACATTCCATAGCGCCATCCTGAGTTATGGAGAGATGTACCTAGCCCATCTAAAGAAGAAACGAGGCTAGTAGTATTATTGATGGAGGGAGCGGTAGTTTGTTTGCACTTTGCCAGATGCGAGAAAGGGTGGGAGACTCCCACTGATCATTGATGGGTCCTCCTACATGATATGATGATGGATAGGACCTGATTTTCCATGGGCACCAACATTCCATGTAAAGTTATACAAAAAGCTATGGGTGTATGGGCGGCTTGCGAGTTCGATCTATGTTGCACATTGTTTTATGTTGATCTATGAGCACATTAGTATTCCTCGCATACCCAAATGCATTTGAGCCAAGTTTTGTGCGAGATGGGTATAGCGATGGGTTTCTGATGGGAGAGCGGTGATCGAGCATGCAGGCTTACACATGATGTAGTCTATTACAGGCGACTATTGAGGGCTTATCTAGATGGACATTGTTTGGAGACCATATGTGGTTATCCCTCATACAAACAGATGGTCAATGAGCTGAGAGATGGCCTTCACTACTCGAGATGGATAGAGGGCATGCCATGTAGGAGAGCACGAGATGATCCCCGTTGATAGGGTTAGATGGCAGTTTGGGCTGCCACATGATATACCTCCACCATTCCCATAGTACAGGAGAGATGACGTGGAGAGGCCATTGCCTCCCACATCCGGCAATATACCTATTAGCGGGAGAGCGAGTAGTGATAGACCGAGTGATTGATGATTTTGGAGTGATAGATAGATACGAATAATGGGGGCTACCCATTTATGAGTAATACTCTCCCGGCCAGGCAAGCAGCAAATTTAGCCATTATCACGGTGCGAGAGAGATGCCCTACGAGGGCGGTGGTGACCCTAATTACCTAGTTGGGGATGGTATAGGGGTATCAGCGGCTTTCGAGAGGAAGAGGTGGCCGCATTACATGCATGCGTAGATGGTCATCTAAGCCCAGATGGCCCGTGGAGATGGAGAGTGATGATGAGCGAGTGGCCACCACCAGAGCGGAACTTACTGAGGTTGTAGAGGGCCATTTAGCCACTAAATAGCGTAGATTCGGGCATTACAGCTCGAGATATAGCATAGGTGTGAGGCCATGGCACCTCCACCCACAGACGGGACGAGGTCCCGATTCATGGTAGGGGTGGGACAGGGTCCCAAAGGACAGTATAGGGGGGCAGAGGCCGATGGGGCCACCATAGACAATACCCATATCTAGGTTACGGGATGCCTTAGTCGAGGCCAGATATTACTAAGATCAATTGATGGTGGTCGAGATAGATTTTCTATCCTATGGAGAGTACAGGGCACAATAGGCCTCGAGTGAGAGGACCAGATCCCATACTCACAACGTGGAGAGCATAGGGGCCATCGAGCCCGAGACATGATCGAGGTGAGGCCACTAGCACACGAGGCAAGCTCCATGTGATGTACCAACAGGGGGCCGACCACGACCTTCATGGCTAGCGATGAGAGGTTATCATGTCGTTGAAGCTAGGGAGTGGAGGAGGAGATAGAGACTGTATGGATGATATCTGATATGATGATGCTTGATGCACATCCCTCCATTTTGATGTATTTTGGTCATTTTTGAGTATACCAGCCTATGTGCCAAAGAGAATGAGGGGTGTACGAGAGTTTTGAGATTTTGATTATACCCTACATAAATATGGTGAGGTTATATGAGATTTTGAGAGTCTTATATATACGAAGATATTTGAGAGTTATGTATATGGAGACACGTGTTTGGATATTTTTATTTATAGAGATGATGATGATTATGGTCATTATGTGTATACATGGTTGTGGTTATCTTGTTATTTTGATGTGTATATGTGATGAAAATAAGCGTTAGTGTAGGCATGATAGAGTCAAGTCATAGGCATGGATCGAGTTAGGTTGTGGTGGTTGAGTCAGGTTGTGATCTAGGCATGGGTTGAGTTAGGTTTTAGTCATGGTGGAGTTGGGTTGTTAGGCATGGATGGAGTTAGGTTGTGGTCTAGGCATGGATCGAGTTAGGTTGTGGTCTAGGCATGGATTGAGTTAGGTCATAGGCATGGATTGAGTTAGGCATGGTGGAGTCATGGTTGAGTTTGTAATTCATTAATTTGTGTAATTAATGATGAGATGGGCCATGTTTGAGATGTTGTTATAGTAACATGCATGATAATGGTAAAGAAATGGTAGACATAATAAATGTATGTTTGATGATGATATAGGTGGAAATCAATTTGTTGTTTGTTGGTTTAATTCCCAAATATTGATATAAAAATAAATATAACAAGGGTAGATTGTGATTTAGGAAAATGAAAGGTGAATTGGTTAGGGTAGAGAGTGGCCGAGCTAACCTCCAATGGCCCCATGCCCTCGGAGTGCTGCCTACATAGTTCCCCAATGAAAAGGACCTCAGGCCAATGTAGTTCTCCCATAAGCTAGGGAAGAATGCGAGGAGGTATGAGTATGAGTTGGTAGGTTATAGGCATGATTGAGTCTAGGTTTTTTAGGTATGGGTGAATTATGGGCACATTGGTATGGTGATGTTGAGTTGGTTATGGAAAAAGAGGAAAATTACCCAAAGATAAGTGTCGAGGATCTAATCCTGTATAAGGTAATCAATATGTAATGAAGAAGGGGAAAAGACAAGAGGAGGTGAGGAGCCACCTAATTGGTAAGGATCATAATGAGTAGGTCATACCTTAGATAGTCTAATGAACATAAGACCCTAAAGACATTACATGATTGATTATTCTAAAGGTGAAGAAAAGTCACATGATCACCAAATGTCACAGTTTCAGCAGGTCCCTTGAGGTAGTAGGAAGTGAAAGTGTGAATGGTGAGAGGGTAAAAAGTGGTTAATTTTATTATGGTACTAGGTAGCATGCCTTTTAGCAAGATATCCAAGGTCACAATGGGCAAGTCCATGATGAAAAAGTTTTTTGTTTGACTTTATTTGAGATAGACTGATCGATGTAGGAAGTCTATATGGGATGAGGAAATTAACTCCTTGAGGTCTTCACGAAACTAATTGATGCGGGAAGCTTCATATTCTCTCTCTTTTTTTTTGTTTTTTGTTTTGTTTTGAAGTAGGCTTTACATAGCTATCCTTCGAGGGAGTAGTCTATTTATAATAGCAATGTAGAGAGAAAGATGTCCTTTTGAGGGAGTCATCTTTTTGTTGGAAGTTTGACTCGAGGAGTTGGATCCCGCGTGGACTTTGAAGTCATGGACAAGAGTTAAGGTGATGAATTGGATTCTTGTTTATAAGGCAAGGTGAAACGACCATGGGATCTCATCTAAAAGCAGATGAAAAGTATCCATGAGAATCATGCTCATGTTGCACAGATCGTGGTACACATATTTAAGAGAAGATAAAAGAGTGATGGGTATGCACATGATTCTTATTTAATCATTGGTGATGGCATAGGAAGTGGATAGCGCTCAAGGGACGAAGAATGAAAAGAGGTAAAAGTGAGGTAGGACTCAAAGTCAACAATATAATGGTCGAAGATGTAATGCATTAAGGGTTCAAGTTCGGGTTTACCATCTAATGAAGATAAACGATAAGCACCTGATCCATAAGTATGAGTCATGATGTATGGTCCAAGCTAATTAGGAGAAAATTTGCCCCATTTACTTTTTTCTACTTTGGTTACATGTTGATTTTCTTTCAGGACAAGGTCACCAACTTGGAAGGTTCGTTCATGGACGCATTTGTCATAGGCACGTTTGATACATTTTTGGTAAACTTGAAGATGGTCAAGAGCATTAAGACAGCGTTCATCTAATAACTCAAGTTGTGTTAAACGGTCATTGATGAAAGTCATCATCATTGAGCATGTCATGGAGAGAAATGTGAAGTGAGGAAATCTAGACTTCAGAGGCAGCACAACCTCTATGCCATAGACCAGAGAAAAAGGTGTGGCAATGGTGGAAGTGTGAATACTAGTGTGGTATGCCCATAGGGCGAAAGGAATGTGCGTATGCTAGTCCTTCCTAGTATCATTAACCATCTTTCATGAGAATTTTGTTCATGGTTTTATTAGTGGATTTGGCTTGGCCATTGATTTGTGGGTAATAAGGTGATGAGAAACTAAGCTGAATGTCGAAGGCATCATAAAGTTTCCAAGGTTTTATTTTTGAATTGCTTGTCGTTATCAGTGATGAGGTGATGTGGGACACCAAAGCGACAAATGATGTGATGATTGATGAACTCACATATTTTCTCAGCTTTCGTGGAGATGAGAGGTATGGCTTCACCCATTTTGTGTAGTATTTGATAAGCGGTGATGATCCATTGATGTTGATTTGTTAAGAATGGGGATTGATCTCGTCTCATGACGAGATCCAAACCCCATTGAGAGAATGGGAGAGGAAAGTCACTTTGACCAGTAAGGCATGGTCACGAAATATGATGAAGGTTGGCATGTTGTTGGGACATTTTACAAATCCTTAACGTAGTCGCATAATCATGGTTGAGGGAAGGAAACAGCCAATAATAGCCTAGTCGAAGAATATTCTTTGACAACAACAAAGCCAATGCGAAGTGACCTCCACATCCACTTTCATGAACTTCCTTAATGTTATAAGGAATTTCAAATTTTGGACTCTATGGTAAGGCAATCTAAGAGAATGCCATCGAATGCCAAAAGCTGGTTATATTTTTGAGAAAAGAGTGATGGCTTCCCATGATGATGTAAATATTGTCCGATCTTTTAAGAAAAGCACGTCATCCGAGTATGGATGTTGATTTCGATAGTTGATTCATTCAACATTGTTTATGTCTCATATGGTAATGACTAATGAATATATGAGTCTTCAACACCAAGGTAGGTGAGTATAGACTCATCATCCTAACATTGAACAACGTTAATCGAAGGTGTATCATCATCAATCATTTCAGGATATAGGAAGGGAAGAGAGGAGGGAGCCTCGCCCTCACATTGATAAGTCAGAGGCCCCAAGGAAATGGTGTTTATGAAAAAAAAGTTAGGAGGAATGGATTTTGGATCCATCGACTTTGTCGGCGAAGGTGGTGAAGAAGGTGGAGTGGGTGAAGAAGGTGGAGAAGGGTTGATGTCCTCAATGAGTTCAATACGGGCCTTCTTGGTAGGTGGTTCAACAAAGCCGATACCACTACGGTTGTTATGTTTGTGGGTAGTACATGGAATAATAGTATGGTGGCCTTGCTTGTAAAAGCAAAACCAAAACCCTTCCACACACATCGGTGTAGGAAGGTGTGGGCAAAATAGTGATTGGTGAGTGACTAGAAGTCAATAGAAAATGGGCGGGTTTGTGATGGTGGTTCGGGTGTGTAAGTGGTAGTATCAAGTCCCCCATAAGTGAGATTGGTACGAAGGTGGGAAGGACCATAAAGGAGGCACTCTCCTATACGGTGATCATAGTGAGGGTGTTGGTGAAGACTTATGTACTCTTGTGGAGTAAGGAATGTGTTGACACTATATAGGTGATATTCCCCAGAGTGAGGCATTGAAAAAATTCTCCAAGGATCGATGGTTGGTATGCGGGTAGTTGGAATAATGATGTTCGGAGGTCGAGATCGGAGATGGGATTAATGATTAGGGAGGCTAACGGTTTAGTCGTGGAGGTTGTGGCAATGGTAGGAATGGAGGAGGTATGTGTGGTTGAGGTAGCGGCTGCACTGGTGAGTGGAGGTGTAGGTGAAGAAGTAGTGATTATGGAGGTAGATGCTTTAATGGGTATAAGCACATCATTGGGTCGATAAATGATGTTGCAAGTTTTGAAATGTGATGGTCATTAGCCAGAATGGTATAGGTGTGTCCTCATGCTCAAACTTTACACAACGATGCAAAGTGGAAGGAACATAACCCATAACACAAATCCAAGGTATACCAAGCAACATGTTATATTAAATTCCCTTCCAAGATGTAAAATAGCTTTGGAACAATGTGGGGGCCCACGTGAACATGGGGATGATAGCAATGGAGGTGATAGCGCCAAGTGTAGAGGTGATAGCATCATTTAATGAATGCAACATGATGGGATGTTTATGCATGTAATTGTTAGGTATGTGCATTTGAGTGAATGTATGGGAGGAAATGATATTAATGTTAGCGCCCCCATCGATCATAACACATGTCATACACGTATATCATTGATGTGGACAAAGATGAAGAGAGCTGGATCTGGGTCATCGGTTTGGTGCGTGTGATCTCTTCCTCTGAGAAGCTAAGGGAGGCTACTTGGTGAGTAGGTGGAGGTGTAGATGAATAGTAATTTGGTGAGAGAGGCTACATGATGAGGTGTAATAATGGAGGCCATGGGTGTAGGGTCATTGGGTAAGACCTCAATAGACTGAAGAACCTCCATGAGAGCTTGATGATGGGATTCTAAGGTTTGGATGAGGTCATATAGGGACATTTTGAGGGGGATTGATGTATTTGTTTGAGCATCACGCGATGTGTAACCCCATTAGACATAGGATATATGGGGCCGCAGATAATGATTTTACATGTGGGTGTAGATGATATGTTGGGTATAAGATTGGTCAATGGATCGGTTACCTTTTCCTTGCCTTTATCCTTCTGAGCATGGGTAGTAACATGGATCATGTTGATTTGAGGTGGGGAGGTGGGCGAGGTAGGCGAGCCATGAAAGGTATAGCGAAAAGAAGGGTAGAAGCCTAGGGGTGGGAAGGAACCTTGTGAGATGAGTTGGGCACACCAACATTTGGGTGGAGGTTTGGCGAGTTCTCTAATGTGAACCATGTTAATTTCAAATCTTGGGGGTGGCTCTAGGAGTTGTGGGGGTGGAGGTCTTGGTTGTTGAGTAGGAAATGAGGGAAGAACTGTGAGAATGGGTGCTGGTGAAATGGGGTCCTCATCGAGAAGGTCATCATCATCAAAGTTTTCTTTAGAGGACATAACTGGATAAGAATGGTCTTTAAAGCCTTGCATTTCTCCACATTGTGCCCTGACACATAATGGTAGGTGCATAAATTTTGTGTCGTCAAACCCCTTTGGTTTGGGTTTGAGAGGGTCATGAGGTTTGAGAGGCGGTAATGTGATGATAGAAGTTTCAAGGAGGTTGGTTAAGATTTTGGCATAGGATCCCACTAGTGGATCACAATGGGAAGTGAAAGTGGGTTTGGGTGTAGGTGCGGCCGACTGTAGAGGAAGGGTCTTTGCATGAGGGGGAGTAGGTCAAGCCACGGTTTTAGGTGCATGTGGTCTTAGATGTTGGTCGTGTTTGTTTGGGTAGGGGTATGGTAGATGAACTGGCAAGAGAGTGTGTGGTTGGTTTGACTACCTTATTGGAGGGTAGTGAATTTTTGTCTTTAGGTTGCACCTTCTTGGGTAAAGGTGATACGGGCACATGAAATCTATAGGGAAAGGCAGATGGTGGAAGAGGGTGAGTTACCCAAGGGGATAACTAAGGTGTTGTGAAGGTAGATGGCGTGGGTCATGCGGGAGGTGTGATGAAAGGGACCGAAGTGTTGTGGGTAGTGAAGAAGTGATCAATGAAGAAATGATCGATGGTAAAGATGTTTTCAAGTGTGGGCGGAAGTGTTTATCGCTCTTGGGTATGTTAGGGTATGTGAGGGAGGAATGGGCTGTTGTGTTTTTAGTGTATCGGTGGGTAGAGATTTCTTACCCATGCTAGAAGAGCGAGGTCCTAAGATGGACGAAAGTGGTGAAGGTGATGAAGGTGTGATCGGCGAGGTTAGAGTATGAGATCTATGGGATGGGTTCTTTTGTTTGGGTGTCAGATTGAACTTAGTGTTAGCTTTGGTGGATGTAACCAAATCTAATTTGATGGGTGGATGAGTAAGGTTGGTGGTTGGGATGACCCCTAAGGTAGTAATAGGTTTAGGTGAGGAAGATGATGTAGGTGTAGGTTTGGATTTTAATGCATGTTGGGTTATGGGTAGGGGTGTGAGTTGAGCCATGAGTGGTATCGTGGTGGAATTTGTGATATTTGTGGTTGTGTTTGGTTTGATCGATCGAAATATTTTTGGATATATAGTGGAAGTATCGGTAAGTGACATCTGCATTTGTGTGGAGACAAAGAAGTAGAAGATGCCCCCAAAAAAAGGCTCTATCCACATAATCTAGGCAATCAGCTAAACATGAGAAAGGCACTATTGTAGGTGAGGCTGATGAGGATCTAATGGAAATTATCATAAAATGTGTCTTAGAAATGGGGAATTTGCTAGCTTAAGCTGTGGGTAAGAGAGCCGAGAGTAAGTCCATAGGATCTTGGGTAACTGATGGAGAATGGGCACCTAGAGGTAAAGGCATTTCTACTAGATTTTCGATAGGTGGAGGAGAGGATGGGTGCTCCTCTATGGGTGGAGGATATGACAAGCTCCTCTTGGGTGGAGGAGATAAACAAGCCTCTTCCACAAGTTAGAGAGTACTACAGTATGTGATAGATCTCTAGGTGGAGAAGCCAAAGGTGAAATGGTTTTGATGTTAACATGAGTCTCCTTCATGGGTGAGGGAGGAGACGAAGGGTGTTCCTCTGTGGGTGGAGAAATAGGTGAAGTGGGTTCAAGTGTAGGTGGAGGATTTGGGCTAGAATTTCCTCTATGGAAGGAATATGAGGTAATTAGGAAGCAACGGGTGCATCATTGAAAATAGCATGGACCTCGCAGGTATGGCTATCATGAGTTGAGGTCTCTCCGGTTTGATCAGCATAAGGGGCATGATTAGGAAAGGGTTTCTTGAAGATGTGTAGATTTTGATTGGTAGGTGCGTTAGGATTATCCAAGGTTAATTCACCTTTCTCGAGCATTTCTTGGATTATGTTTTGAAAGTAATGCAATTTCCGTCACTATGACCTTTACTCGATGATAGTTCAAAGTCATGCTCTTTGTACCACGTGGGTGTGGGGTGAGCAGGATCAAAACCAATGTGTGTCTTTACGGGAGGAAGGGTGATGGCCCCAGCTTTAATGAGCTTTTCCAAGACAGAAGAATAAGGTTCCCCAATTGGGGTGTATTTCCGTTGTTCACGTCTGAATTGAAAAGTCTGAATGGGTGAGAGATTAGATGAGGGGTTAGCTTGATTTGAGGGATGAGCTGGGCCGACCTTGAGTACCACTACGTTAGTGGTTCCCTTGGATTTTGAATAATTGTTCTGTGGTTTCAAAGAAGAAGAGGTATCATTTGACTTAAATGTCAAGTTTTTATTGCATAATTAGATTTTCTTTTCTTTGATGGCCCGAATCTCTAGCTTTCGTGCCATGGTGAATGCCTCATCAAAGGTTCAGAAAGTCTGGACCTGCAGGGTCAGCGAGATATGTCTAGAACAAGCCCGCATGAAGAGCTCTATGAGTTTGGTTTGTGGTAATTGGAATGTGAGTTGATTGATCAGGCTATGCCAATGAGTGACAAAATCTGCGATAGATTCATCATCATATTAACGCGTAGAGTAGAGTTCATTCATGGTAACCTTCTTAACAACATTGATGGAGAAGTGATCCAAGAAGGCTTGGGCTACCCGATTAAATGAGAAGATAGAATGTCTAGGTAACCCACTATACCATTCTAACGTGGGCCCAGTCAGAGACATGGGAAAGGTCCTCAAAAGCAAAGCATCATCATGGGTGATCAGATAACACCCATGTTTAAAAGACCACAAATGTTGTTGTGGGTCCTCTTTGTTATTGAAGTGGTTAAATTTAGGCATTTCCCAATGTACGGGATATGGACAGATAGGAATGGATGGGTGGATGGGCTCATTACAAATCTCATTGTAGGTGAGAGAGTTGCGTGTGCCAGAAACCAATGCCTCCAATGTCTACATCTTATCCATCATTAACTTGATTAGGTCATTGGTAGGTTGTGATTGTTGGGTACCTCCTATAGCATAAGGAGGTTGGTGTTGGACATATGATGGAGGTGGCATTCCTGTATATGGTGATGCCATATAGGTAGATTGAGAAGGAGGAAGTGAAATAGGGGTATACCCGACGAATGAATAATAGATGAAATGAGAGGATGCGATAGTACGTATATGGAAGTGGAAGGGTCATGGTGACCCTAGTGGTAATGGGGATAAGGATTGTGGAATAAAAAGAACCATGTTTTGAAAAGGGATAGGGGTCACCGACACTAGGGGTGGTTGTGTAGCTATGGGTATATGTGAGACAATAGGCGTGGATGAGGTTATATTTTGGGTGGTTGGTGAAGGTATATTGGATGTGGTGGGTGTAATAGATGTGGCGATGTGCAAAGTAATAGCAGGTATGGGGCCTAGCTACGAAATGACTAGGGGGAAAGGTAGGTGCGGGTAGTGGAGCAAGAGGAGGTTGGAGAAGAAGTAGGAGTGAGTGTCGAGGGATAGATATGGGCATGTCGTATATCAACTGACCCGAGGCATCTCGAGTGGATGAGTGGGAAAGATAAAACTACAAGGTGGCAGGGTTCTGGTCAAGGAGTCATGCGAACTCCTCGTCCCTTGTGGCGATAGTGATAGGTTGAGTAGGATCCATGGGTGATAAAATAGAAGGTGGTGAAGGGCTAGGTGGGAGTGGTTGACGATTGGCATGGAATATGAGGGTGTTTTCTTGGCTATGTGTCAATACCATGTGAACAAGTACTACCGTGGTAGGGCCGCTTTCTGTAAATGCCCCAGAAATACAATAGAGATAGGAGAAACAAGTAGTGGTAGGTAGATTTGGGTTAAAATGTTAGCTTGAGAATTACACAGGCTAACCAATGTCATTTAGGGTAAACCGACGCGTCATCAATGTTAACCACGGTTGGTCACTATGGAAAATGGTCAATTTGTCAAAACAAGGTAAAAGGCCAATAATTTGCCAAGTATGCAAGATGTTGATGGAATTTACCTAGGAAAGTGAATAGTGAGAGTGACAAAGGATCTAACAAAAAGAAGGTGAAGCGGTGTCCCTTTGGTAGGTTAACCAAAAGAACAGCTAAAGTGACACCGGTTGGGTGAAACCATGACGGTCGAGGGGGTAACCAATGACGATCACTAGACCACACCGATTCTTGTGAAATTGAAACAACAATGAAAAAATGTGGTTATGAGTTAAAATTAGATGTGGAATCAAACCTAGGATTCTGAGAATGATGAGAATATGGCCCGAGCACACTCGGATGAAAGTGGAATACACCAACTGTGATGAGCGTGCATGCAAGGGAAATAAGAAATGAAGAACAAATCCTCTCACCTCAAAACGCGTAAGCCAAGAAGAAACACTAAGAAAAAAATACAATCCTAAGAGTGCTTTTTCTATTATGTTTGTTTAGCTTATGCTATTTAAGGACCGACTCACTCATGAAATTTAGAATATAATTTTTGGTGAGGATGGCTTCCTACAAGAAGGAGATCTACAAGGAGAGGTTTTAATTTATGTTATGGTGGGGGCGAGCCGTCCTCGATGGGGTATCGACGAGAGATAACCAACGGGTGCCCACTGTATCCGTGATCATGTGATCACCTACATCTTATTTTGGTGAGATGTTGTTTAAGAATGTGTAGATTTTTTATTTTTGTGATGTTTGTAAGACTTTGGTAAGACTCGTAGAGAGAGAAAGAGAAATGAAGTGTTTTCTACGATTTTTTTGTCAACCATCAAATTTGGCATGACTTCCGGTGTATAGGTTGCCTCATTTAATGTGATCTAATGCAGAAAGAAAAATTACATGTACTTAATTTTAAGCCCAAATCGAAATGTTGAATTCGATGACACATAAAAGATGAACAAGAGAAGGGATACTCTTTCACTAATGTGATACTAATAAAAGGAAAGAAATGTTGTTTTAAAGCACCAAAATATGATTGCTTTTAGACAATAGATGAGAGAGAAGATTCCAGGGAAAATTTTAATGTAAGAACGTTTTAGAAAGGAAACAAACATGCAAATTTTCACCTAGAAATGAAAGAATACAAAGAACCTCGAATGGGTCCCACCAAGTGTGCCAAAATGTTTCACCTGATTCTAGATTGTTTCTTTGAATGTTGACAAAACAGATAAGGGTAAAGGGCTAGGAGGAATACCTGTTAAAATGTTGGTTGTAGGTTGTTGCGTGTGTATGACTTCTTGATCCACAACTGATTGTGAGAGCTTCCTTTTTGCTTGGAGGAACTACCTAAAATGGAAAACAAGACCACCAAATGAAAGTTAAACAGTATATGCAGTGGATTGCCTAGCGTATGCTAGATCCTAGGAAGTGTGATACTCCTAGACAGTTGTCAATCCACTATTTAAAATAACTTAATGCTAACAATAAAGGAAATCCTACTGTAGTTAAAATGATTTAGGTATCTCATTCATCTACAATAAGCAAATTCGTTCACAACAAGCTAAGCTATGACTGAATTTGAGGGTCAAGGTATTTATCAGGGTATTGGTATTGGTCAGAGTCAAGTTCTGGGCTGTTTTGGGTATTGGGTGGAAGTTAAATAAGCTATGTTCTTGGTCTAAGGGTAAAACACAGAGACCGACATCGGTTTGATAAGATCGATGCCAGTTTAAGTGAACCAGCAATGGTTGTGGGTAATCGACGTCGGTGTGGTCGGGGTACAGGAAACTCAATAAAAATTTGAAGTGAGGCAGATCCAAGGCTAAATGGAAATGGAGATGGATATGGCGAGGTTATGTGGTCTTAGGTATACTCAGGGGTGATTAAAATCCAAGTATGGGTAGTTCAAGGGTGTAGGTGAAGGAATGGTCAATTTTGCATGGAGGCAAATGGTTGGGAATGGAAATGGGAGCATAAACTAATAACGAAGTAAAAGAATCTACTAAAAATGACAATGGACAAGTGTTGGTTAATAAAACACTTACTTGTTGTATGAGTTTGATGTCCGGTTGGTAAATGGTGGGTGATCAAATGAAAGGAACTTGGTGTGGTGCAAGTGCTTCCCGGATGCTCCCATGAAGGCAAACAACTTTGTGGTTGCTTCAGTGCAGGTGTGGATGCTCTAATGCGTGTACGAATGTTGGTTCTGCTTGCATGCAGCTCTGGTTTCGTCTCTTGCTCTCAGAAGATGTGCCAACCTCTCAGAAATGTCCCAACCTCGAAATAAGGTTGTTTTAGGGATTAAATGGTAACCGACGGTAGTTTCGGTTGACCGGCGGCAGTTTAGGGTAACCGGCATCGGTTAGGGCGGGATTTCCTAGGTTTACTAAACTAGGTAGATCTTCTTGATTTTCTAGGATCTCGTTTGTTTTGCTCCACGGATTAGAATGGAAGCTTCCTTCTAACAGGGGAATGTGGTTAGAGGGAATATAGGCTTTGATTTTTAGGGTTTGGGTAGGTCTTAGTTAGTTATGGCAACATACTAAGAATAGGTCTTAGGGTGAGGTGGCTAGATGATGTGTATAGGTGAGGTGGATGGTGTGGGCATTATCCAATTAGGATATTTAAATAATAGGTATTATGATATCAATGAATTAATTTAATTTAATTAATATTAGAGTGGGATGAAAGGGGCCATGGTTAGGTGAATGTGATCAAGGTGTTTATTTGACAAGGACCAAAGGGAGTGTGACCCAATTTTGGTGTCTACAGAGAGAAAACATCGAAAAATTATTGATAGAAGCGAGCCGGATGCATATCATCAGGAATATGAGTAATAGCTAGGAGATGTTAGACTTTATGTCTTGAGTCAGGATTAACAAGCAAGAAATCATTAATTGAGATACTCATGATGAGAATATGTTAGAAAGATGAACAATGATAGAATGAGGATCCTAGGAGTGCAATGATCGAGTATGGGTTCACCAAAATGATTATGCTAAAATGTAATATCCTAGCCTAATCTAATGCAAGTTTGTAGTAAATAAATGAATAATAAAATACTGAAATACTACCCAAGCAAGCTAAGCAATGAAATGTAGAAACCCTAATGTGTAAAGAGGGTTGGAAGAGCCTTAGTTGATTCAAAGATGTCGCAAGACTGCCGTAGTGGATATTGGCTTAACAAGAATGGGAGATCGTCACACAGAGCTCGAGAAAATGTAGATCCAAGTGATTTGGATAGACCGAGGCACTGGAAAAGGGATTGGGGTGCTTGGGGTGCCACTGTTCTCGAATCTGGGTGCCCCGTATGTGAAAATGGTTGGAAGCGAGTTCTAATAGGGTCGGAAGAGCTTTACACATGTTCGCTTCTTGTCATGTATGTATGTCGGTGAACTTCGTCGGATGTCACTATAAACCCGTAATAAAGTAATCACTGTAGAAACCCGATAAAGCATCAAAACCCTAAAAATAAAGATGCATATGAAGGGGTCGATCTGTCCTTAATGCCGCCACAATGGTGGACTTACAACTAAGCATTGCACTACATCTCAAACCCAATGTAGTTTTGTGTGTGTGTGTAGAATTGTGCCCTAGGTTGCTCTTGTGTGTGTCACACTTGAAGTAGCGAGCAAGTAACTATATGTAGAATGTAAATAATGTGTGCATAAAATAGAATAAACTCCCCTCCTATGAAATGTGATGCAAAATAACCAACCTTTGTCCCTTGTGATGGAGCTAGATGGATGCAAATGGAGCAATAGAAGCCTTGATAGATGCAACCTTAGGTGGTGATAGTTAGTGCTTGGTCCCTTATTATGATCACATAACTTTATATTTATATGATTCCTTCACTTGAATTTCATAATTAACCCTAAAACGATTGACTACCAAAAAGATAAGATGTTCAAATGCCTAGAAAGGACCTAAAAATTGAGAGTAAAGTGAAAAGAAGACATGGCCGCCCAAAGGGGATGAGGGCACCTGACGCTAGCATCCCGGCCGGGTGCTTCATCCGAAAAGGTAAAATGGAAGCATGAAAAGATAGACTGGGCCTATAAAGGTACAAGACCAAAAGTAGGGTTAGAAAGTAATGAAAGATGGCCAAAGACATGGGTTAATCGATATTTTTCTTGCTTAGGAACCGAAGAATAGTAATATATGATCGAGACTAGATAACTACCCGAAGTGTGTGATTTTGTGTCTACAAAATATACTTAAGTGCGTGATTTGTGATTTTGTGTCTACAAAATACACCTAAGTGTGTGATTTGTGATTTTGTGTCTACATTTGCCCCCACTTTATGTTTGTTAAGTGAATACTTGATAATATAAAGTAGATAAAATATGCGTACATGATAATCATGTATAATGTGATGGGGATAGTGTGTCGAAGAGACAAGTGAAAGCGTAAAGTGATAAAAATGAAGCGTGAAAGCTAAGAAAGAGGAAGTGATCCATCCTAGGGGTGAAGATTTTTGTGTTGTATCACGTTGTACATGTTGTTGTGTTTGATGCAGAGATGCTTCTTGTTACGTATTAAGGATGGACTTGCAAAAGAAGAGCGAAAGAGTAGTCAAAGTCATGTATTATGAAAACTCTTGCAAAAGTATGTAAATGTGTGTGAAAGTAGTAAAAGGAAAGTGTGCACTTGATGATCATGAGTGTAAAAGATAGAAAATGTCTTGAAAAATGGTGTAGAAGAGTGAGTTTTTGGGCGATCTCACACCAAGAGCGAGTTTTTTGGGTGATCTCATGCCAAGAATGAGTTTTTGGGTGATCTCATGCCATAATAGAAGAGTGTTGGGGGAGAGGTCTAGTGTTACTCTCCTTCCATGACTGATTCCCGAATAAGCATCACCGTAGGCTTCAGATCGTCCCTTGTTTAATTTTGTATTGTTTCGTATTGTTCCAAATGTACAAATTATCCTAGTTAAAGAAGATTGTATGAGATTGCATGCATTTTGTATTCGACGTAAAACCGATCCTATGAAACTTCTCTGTGAACTATTGTAGACGTGTTTGATATGAGAAATTTTCTATATGTACCCCCAAGACATAGGCCCATGGGGGAGGACACGGTGCCCAAGTGCTATTGTTTGGTGTTGGGTGGTGGTGTATGTGTTATGCTAAGGACCCAAGTCGAACTGGGTTGTTACTGGGATCAGTAACTTTATTTTGTTCTTGTATTGTCTAGGCTGTACTACTATATGGGGTTACCGATTCACCCAATGTATGCCCGCCCTCATTTGGGGTGCATGTGATGTCACTAGGAGAATGCGTCCCAAAGAGAGGACCTGATGTTGATTTGAAACTTCGTATACTTACGGGGGAGGGAATGTGCATGGTAGAAACCAATGCACATGCAAACAAAGTGGTTAGATACACATGTTAGTGAAACCAAAGCTAATATGTAAATAGATGACAACGTGCAATCAAGCAAGCAAGAAGACAATATAGACCACAAAAAGTGGGTTTCGTACATGGGACATCACTCATAATGTCGCAAGATAACGACCAAAATGTTCAAAAGCATACAATGTGCATATAAGACAAAGGGAATAGCCCGCAAACAATAAAGCATACAATGGCAAACATTTTAAAGAAAATATATAACCGACAACCATGGTGGAAAATAGTCCTGCAAAACAAATGCTACACATGAAGCACCCATTAGCATGTTAGAAAGATAAAGAGTATGTCAAAGCATGTATAGATCAATGGAAAATAGTGTGCTAGTAAGAATAGGAAGTAGTAAATAATGAAACAATAGCACATGTGATGTGTAAGAGTAGAAATGTAGATGCCCCTAGGAGCCTCGGTGGGATTGGTAAGAGGTACAATGCCAAGCATCATTGTTGTGGTAAGGATCTGTAAGAAGCCTGTATTCACAACTAGAGAACAAGTGAACGCGCATGTGTATAGAGAAAAGATATTGACATACTAAGTATCCATCTAATAATGGAAACAAAGTGTACATGTAAGTATAAGTAAGTAAGAATAAGTGTAACCAAGATATGCAATATGTTGTGTATGAATGAGATGGAATGGTATGCAATGTGAGTGTGACAGGGGCGTGCTCCCCAATGAATGTGTATGATATGTATGAGACGGGGTTCATTTATAAAATACCCCTCAACAATCAAGAATGAACTATAGAACAAGAGTGTGTCATCGGGAAATGGTTTGGAAATAGATGCTTTAGAAAGATAGATCATGAAGCGTAGAGTGTAGGGTATAGGAGAGGTGAGGTTCATTTCAAATTTAAACCCTTAACAATTGAGTGTGAAATGTAGCACAAGAATGCGTCGCATAAGGTAATGACGATACAAGTTGCATAAGATTACTTAGAAATAGAAAGTATGAAGTAAGAAGCATAATAATAGAAATGATACACTGATAATGTTAAGAGGGGGAGTAAGTGTGATACCCCCTAAGTGTATGATGCAAAGAAGAATCGAGTAACATCTTATAAGAGATCATCATTTTCATGGTCAAAGCCAAATGGAGAAGCGTCAGAGACCTGATAAGCAATAATATGGGGTTGATGGTGTAAAGATCCATTATAGAGTAAAGTGTACTGACCCATTGTGTATTCTTCATTAGTGAAAGGTGGTAGTGGACAACCATGTGCATACCAGTGAGTAAGATTTTGTGTATAGCCAAGAAATGAATCATTGCAAATAGAAACACAACCAAAAGGCATGGGAAATGTGATATCAATATGATTAGGATCCAAAGTGCCACCAATGTAGTCAAGCCAAGATTGCCCAAGTGTAAGTGGAGAAGTGCGAGAAGTACGTGCAACAAATATTGATAAATGGAAGACACGAAGGTTATAAGTAGCGAAGGATGCAAACATATCTTTGATAGAGGTGAGGAGAATGAGGTAGAGGGAGGAGATCATCAAGTGTGAATCCCAACCGAGCTAAACCATCATGTGTGCAAATAATATCAGAGTAGGTAGGATCAAATGGAATGTGATGCCAATAAGAGTTATTTATGAAAAGAGTGCATGTGAAAGGAGGTAATACCGATACAGAGTGGACATGGGAAGATGAGGTGGATGGTCTTGTTACAAATATATTGTGTAACATTATTAATATATTGTAATATTATTAATAATGAGTTTATATAACTCATATTAATAATATAGTTAGTGTGAGTGTGTTGTGATAAACAACTCACGTAGCTATTTTGGAGTGTGAGTGATCCTAGGGATAAGCTTGAGAGATTCATGGAGAGAGATATGAGGAAGACTAAGTGATAAGACTTGACTCCTAGATTATAGGATCAAGCATTTGTATAAGAAGCTATCTCTAGATGAATACAATATCCCGATTGAATTCAATAGAAGAAAATCATATTGTGTGTTTATATTCTGCATTATTATTTTGAGTTTAATATTAAAACTCTGACCAAATCTACATTTGGTATCAGAGCTGGTATTCACGTCTATTTCATAGCCTTTCCATGATGGATGCGTAATGGATTTGTGAGGGGTTGTCATACTTATCTTTGCCCCTGAGAATGCAGTTTATAAAAGTATGAATTTTGAACTTGCGTATTTAGCATTTGTGATAAAAGTCAGGAGCGTGATTGTACATATAAGGGAGTTTCATTGCATTGGCTTTGGCATCGATTCACTGGTATTTTGGTTTAATCCAAACGAATTCAATTGTGTTTTTACTTGTGAAGAATTTGCTTTCATTGAACCGTATTAGCATTACATTGGCTACACCGACGCCGTTGAATAGTACACAATTTGCAAAACACATTCCATTGATTGATTAATTGAATCGACTATGTTCCCTGCTTCGTATTCTTTATTTTTTCGACCATGACCTCCATTGCTAATTCGACCCCCTTCACAAACCTCTAATTGTTATTTCTCCACACAGCAGTCTCCACTGGATCATTTGTCTCTTGTGTATTATCATTTGCTTCTGTCGGTGACGCCATTTGTTCTTCCATCCATTGTTCACATGTAATTTTATCACATCTAGTAGATTGTCACATTTATTTCTTTTACATCTATCAGATATTCCCATGGACTACATACTTCACGCCTTTTGTCTTGTTGTCTTCCATCTTCAATTAAAAATGACTGATAAATTTATTATTTTTCGAAAACCCAGATTGATAATTTTGTAATATTTATTAGGTTTGAAGATACTTGCGTTGTTACTCTACAATTCAAATTTTAGAGAAACCCAGTTCATATTTTTTGAGAAAATGTGAAAACATCTCGTCAACTTATGTTCCTTTGTATAAATTTGCAAATTCATTGTCCAGTGTGTTGTTCTCCCATCTTCATAGTATTCATGTTTTTTCTATTCCATCGTGGATATTGTATTGGTAAATTTCATTCTCGGAAGTCATTAAAAAGTGAAGTGATTTAGTTCATAAAGATTTTTCCTTATAAAGGTTGTTTATCGGGTTCATTATTAAAGTAAAAAAATCTTCCACTTTTATCTGTATGATCTCCATTATATGGGTATTTTATAGTCAAAATCCCATGTCATATTTTTTTAATTTTTAATAGGTTTTATTAATTCTATGTTATTATTTGGGTCATGTCAATGAGTGTCACAATATTATTGTCTTGTTTTTTTGTCCTTTGTCTAAAGTCGAGTAAAAATTCTAAGTTATTTTTGTGTCATTTAAGTGATCATTAGGAAAATTGTAAAAAAAAGGAGGTTGCTGCATTTCTCCTGGTTGTATTTTCACTTATGACTGCGACTTCACCAAGTTCAAATTGAGGGGGGGCATTTTATATTGAGTTTCATTTTCAAACCTACCAAGTAATTAAGCAGTTTCACATGGAGGAAGGAGGCAACAGAGGAAGGAGGTCAATCAGCGACCTCTCGCCACCATGCATGGCGATGGGGCCGTCTGAATGAAGTTGTGGCATTTTTTCAGTTGTGTGTTTATTTTCCACTATGTGTGAAAATAAGAACAGATGTCACATTCCTGTTCAATTGTAATGTGTGAGAAATTCTTATATGTAACCTCCTAGAAGTAAACATTGTAGAGTATGTCTCTAAGTTTATTGTAACACTCATAGATTTGGAAAGGGTTGGTGGTAGATCTAGAAAACCACATATGTAAAAAGGTAGATAAACTTTTACTGATGTAGCTGGTCCTCTGACTGCCTTCCTTCTTTATGAAGATGATCTGCCAATGGAATGCCAAGTGCGTTCTTTTCATGGAGTAAATGCGGGATGTGTTCCTTCGCATAGTTGTGGTCATGTGCAAAGAAAACAGTTAGCTAGTTGGAAGTTTACATGCCTTTCTTTGATCCAGATTATGAGGCAAGCCCATGTAACATGTTACAGAAAAAGGAGTTATATTGTACCATGTCAACATTAGGGGAGTGTATATTGGAAATTAATAATGTTAACAATAAGGGAGTGAATGTTACAAACATATTGTGTAACATCATTAATATATTGTAATATTATTAATAATGAGTTTATATAACTCATATTAATAATATAGTTAGTGTGAGTGTGTTGTGATAAACAACTCACGTAGCTATTTTGGAGTGTGAGTGATCCTAGGGATAAGCTTGAGAGATTCATGGAGAGATATGAGGAAGACTAAGTGATAAGAATTGACTCCTAGATTATAGGATCAAGCATTTGTATAAGAAGCTATCTCTAGATGAATACAATATCCCAGATTGAATTCAACAGAAGAAAATCATATTGTGTGTTTATATTTTGCATTATTATTCGAGTTTAATATTAAAACTCGACCAAATCTACAGTATGGTGTCCAATGCATAAATAGTTCCCTCGAGAATGTGGTAGAGGGAGGAGATCATTGATTGTGAATCCAAGTCGAGCTAAACCATCATGTGTGTAAATAGTATCAAAGTAGGTATGATCAAATGGAATGTGGTGCCAATAAAAGCTATTTATGAAAAGATTTCATGTGAAAGGAGGCAATACCAATACAGAGTGGAAGTGGGAAGATGAGGTAGATGGTATGGTGTCCAATGCATAAATAGTTCCCTCAAGAGGAGGCAAGTCGACAATGGATGGAGGATGCTCCGTTAGTTGATAATCATCGATGGGATGCAAGTAAGTAGCGAGAATCGAGTAAGTAATGCAATGGTTGGATTTAGATGAAAATGTTTGAATGGGTCATGATCAACAACGATAGTATTTTGAAGCCATTATGTAGGAATTTAACACATTGATGAACCGTAGAAGGCATTTCCTGCATAAAGACGGAGTCATGGCCTACCAAGTAAGTAATTGTATTGAATGGCGACATCGATAACAAAGAATACCATAGGAAGATTTTTTTGGCCCAATTGTAAGAGGTAAAGTGATAGTTCCTATGCACAGACGCATAGAAGAATCGTATGTATGAAGAGAAATGAATGATGGGCTAACATTTACGAGGAAAGTCCAATGTTTTTGAAGGAGTGATAATGTACAAAGATCGAGCTCAGATCCATTATTGAATTTTGTTTGCTTGATACCCATGTTATAGATGCAAGACATATATATATAGGGGAGGATCGTTGTCATAAATGGAAAGAGCGGTAACTATATCAGATGGAAAAGTAAGTTGCTTTGAAAATGTAGCTATGAATAACTAATATACAAGGTTTGGATGAGTATTGGAAGGAATACGAGTATTAGCCAAGAGAGAATTGATTTTAGCGTTACAATCAGGATTAGCTTGCAAAGAAATCATGAATGGAGATATCCATGGTGAGAGGATCCTAGGATGATGAAAATAGGAGGAAGTGATGATCCAAGAGGATTTTAAGTTAGGTTTATTAAATGATTTAACAAAAATAGAATTTTTAAATAAACCCTAATTGTAGAGTAATTGATGTAAACTATGATAAGCAATTATTGGAATATAGATGACACAAACAATAAGATAGATAAATATGAAACCCTAAGTGCAAGAGAGGGAAAGAATGACTTAGCTGATTTTGCACTATTCCTAGAACTGATCTAGACTAGAAAATTGATGAACATGAAGGCGCGATCATTGTCACAACTATGCATAATAAACTCGAACTATCAAATAATCCTAGACCAGGCAAGGGCACCAAGTCACTGACACCTCTGCCTAGGCACATGTGAATGTGTAGGGGCTCTAAACTTGGTTTTTATGGTGTCGCAAGATGGTTACTAGTAGTTGTTGTTTATGCCTTGTATGTTGTACTATGATTGCAGTATTCTCCTATAACCCGCAAAGAGACGATGACTTGCGCAAACCCTAAAACTACATCAAATCGCAAAAAGAAAATATGCAATATGGGGATTCTGGATTGACCCTGTCACACCCGATTAAGTGAACTTGGGACCGAATGTTGCACTACATCTCATATTCCATGTAGTTTGTGTGCATGTGTGATAGAATCATGCCCTAGGAAGCCCTTGTACAAGTGCACATGATAACGGATGATAACTAGATGTACCAATATAAATAAATGTGTGGATGGAAAAATTAACTTCCCCTTCCTATGAAGTGTATGCAAAAATGCAGTCCCTTGTCCCTTGAATGAAAGCTAGATGGATGCCTTTGATGCTCTTAGATGCCTTTGGATGTAACCTTAGGTGATGATAATAGATGTTTAGAGCTTGGTCCTTTATTTTGATCACATAGCTTTGTATTTATATGATTCCCTTGGTTGAATTTCGTAATTGATAACTGGAATTCCGACCCATAAGAAAATAAGATGCCTAAAAGATAAAAGAGGCCCAAAAAGAGCGAGTAAGATAGAAAGAGGTCGGGGCACCCAAAGAGGACAAGGGCACCTAGGCGTTAACGTCCTAGTCGTGCACTAGTGTTCGAGGTCCTAAAAGATAAAGTAATAAAATTTAGATTGGGTTGTAGGGTGTGAAAGACCAAAAAGAAGACCAGAAACAAAGTAAAGAGGCCAAAGATAGCTATCAATTATTAGTTTTCTTGCTTAGGAATCATATGAATGCAAGTATGCTTTTAAGACCTATAAATGTACCCAAGTGCGTCATTTTGTGTCTATAATAGATTTCTTCGAATAACATTACCAATAATCTCTACAAGAATATTTTTATTTTTCAAGTGATGGAACTGTTGTATATCTCTCACAATAATTTTCTTTACAACAATCTTAGAGAAAAGCTAGGTTGTTGTGTGGCGATCAACACACACACACACACACACATAGGTTCATGACAACGCTAAAAGTTGTTTGAGGGGGCATGTTTAACAATCCAAACACAAGTGCCAACTTCTCACTATGGTGGTTGAGGAATACTATTTTTCCTCTCCTTGTCCACATCAGTCAATACATGTTTTCAATCTAAGAAATATCCCGATATCATGTGTCTATGGGTGTGATTTGTCTCCTACACAAAAAAACATGCACCATTTTATGGTGTTTAATCCAACTACATCCAAGTATATTTTTTATTCATACATCGTTCATCAATATCCTTACCATTCAAACATTGCCACACAATGTGTACTTTTGCATAGATGTTGAGAAGAACATAAGTCGCAACCTCATGTCATTGAAGTATTTATAACACCCATCCACTAAACTTGTGCATGACTACATGCTAATAAAACAAAAATGAACATGTTCCATGAGACCACATTTATTTAAGGCGTTTTGTCAAACAATTGACTTACCTTATGTATGTTTCCATAATTTACATACGTCTCTATCAGTCGTTCATGACTATGACATATAACAAAAATCCAATTTTAATTGCATTTTTATGGATCTACATACCTTACAAATGAAATTATCGTATTCCACGAGATGACATTTTATCAATGTATTTGTTTGGAAATCCTGAAAGCCTCATCACAAACACCATTTTGTGCATATCCTACCACATTGAAATCCAAGAGACCATATTTCTTCTAGGCATTTAGTCAAATAGGACACATACTAGGTGCATGCCCCAACACTCTGCATACATATCTTCCAAAACACCTATAACTACAACATTTGACAAAATTGTCATCCCGTGGCATGTTCCAAGGTGATTAATTACGCTAAAGATTTTAAGATCATCCTTGCAATATCCATTGTAGATGCATATCATGTAATCATGGTAGTCCATGAGACCACATTTGTTTAAGGCATTTTGTTGAATTGTTCATGTGCATTGTGCTTGCCTCCACATTTTGCATAACTATCTACCTAGGCACCTACCAACACATCTACAAAAATAGCTTTCCATTATGTTTCAATGGATGCCCACACATTGTTCTAATTCTCCAATTTTAGCATAGAATGGGAAGTTAAAATCAAAGGTTGTAGAGTGTGGCCTTAAACCTCGTCACCTATATTTGTTTGAAAGGTTCTAACATAGATTTAACAAAACCATTTTCTCGTATATCATGTAATCATTGTAGTCCAAGAGATTGCATTCTTCCTAAGTAGTTAGTTGAATAGTTCACATGCATTGCACATGCTTCCACATTTTGCAAACATATATCCCAATGGACTGCAACTACAACATATGTAGAAGTCCCTTCTCCATGATGATTTTGCAAATATCCATGCCATGTTTCAAAGATTCTATTTTTGCACATTGTTTGGTATTGTGCTAGCAAAGGTGACCCAATCGATCAAAGCACACTTGTCAACAGTAGTCAATGAAACATTGTAAATGAGGAACTAATTAGGTTGGATACCTATTGATTACATTCAGTGAAACAATGTCAATGTTACGTGAGGATGCCCACGCTTTTGTTAGTTGCACTAAAAATCGATGTATTGACAACGACCTTGTAAAAATTAGGTGGCTCAACCAATGAAACAATTCCCTTGCATTTCTCCTAACATCCTCCTAGATTATGCTAAAATCATTCTAGTGTCCTCTTTTGCAACATTCGAAATTTTGTTGCCTCTGTAAAAGTCACCAAGAAAATACTAGAAAAAATCACCCTAATATATAGGTAGGGACATATCTCCTATTGATTGTATAGTTTAGTCAGGGTAGGACTAATATCCCATATATATAGAAGGGGGGAGCCATACATTTGGAGGGGGGGAGGGGGAGGGGTTATCTATATATGGGGTGGAATAGTTGGCAGGGAAACTATATATAGATAGTTGACACCCTTTTATATATAGATAATATATAAGGCGATAGATCAAGGCCATTTATTCGGTAAAGAGTATATCCAAATCATATGTTTGCCCCCTAATTTATCTATATATCTCCTAACTATGAGAATCCCATATTTATATTATATAGGGCGAGCCACCGCCCAACTCTATGTAGCAAAAAGGAACATCGATGTTTGATTTATTGCTTTCATGTTTGATAAAATATTTATTTTTGATATGTTGTGAATTTCTTTGTCTCTATGTTGAAAATTTTCAAATGCGTAGCTTTAAAAAATCAAAATAATAATAAAAGGGGACAACGAATAAATATTTACTTTGAAACCATATTATTAAGGCTTGTCCAAATCACACAAAACATGTCAAAACTTTGACAATAATTTTGTGAGCAAATAACATAAATCCTTTCTACAATTGTTCAAAGAAAATTATTTCCAAAATATAACATAAAAACTCGTAAAATGGCCTAGAGGACTCAATCAACATTCTTGTTTGAATCCCTAACCTTGACCTCTTATTTGTGTATGATGTCCTTCTTAATCCTTGGTAATGCCTTGCCTCTTCCCATTATTTGCTCCAATTAATCTCCTTATGCAAACCACGTAATCATGGGAATGCCCATTGCGATACTTGTTGCCCAAATACGTATATAAAATAATTCCCAAACTCATCTCATTATGATTCTTCATTGGGCTACAAACTTTATATTTAATATGATTAAAGATTTATCTCTGAGTTTTAATTTCCAACCATGTTTTTATCACAAGTATAAAGGTGTATATATGCTTTCAAAATTGAACGGAGATATATTAAGTGTCAAAAAACCCATTCATAGGTGGTAGAACATGATCTTTTGGCATTTTTGTTTCATTGGGCCCTTTTGCAAATAACAACATACATATATATTATTATTCATAGGTTAACTATTTGTTGGGCAATGTTCATTTTTTAAAACCAACATTCTTGGATGTTGAGAAATAAAGTCCACGAATACAAACTACATCGTGGAAACTAGAGTAACATTATCATAATTAATATTCATCGCCATTCGCTCATCAAGATACCAAATTTTTGGGCACTAACATTCCCCATTAAGACACTCATAAAAATGCCCTTCTTTAAGCTTAAGTAGAGGATTATTTAGGAATAACTTATCATCCATGAAAAATTTGTGAAATCCTTCTTTGTCACGTTTTCATTTTATGGAATAAGATTGCTAAAATAATGAATTTATGTACTCAATTTTGTAGATGTTATTCTCTATCACTAATCTCTTTTACACAACATGGAAAATTTACTTTTATGTTACAAGCATATTAATGTGGGATGCACCGAGATGTTTGAATGACATCTCGTGGGAATGTGGGATTATTTCGTTAATAAATAATAGAAAACATGCAATAGAGGTATGAAGTGAAGTAAACCCATATTTGTGTGTGGTTCACGGTTTCCTCTCTATGTTTTGCTAGATGTTTTATTAAATAACAAAACCATTCTAAACACGGGTGTAGCTTTTACAATTAATCCAACCAAAAAAAAAGTAGTCATTCAACTATGTCATCATTTAGTTAAAGGGAGAATAGTCTACCCTTTATAGTATTTTTAATAAAATAATTACTTAATATTTCTTCTAAGGATCATATTAGATGTTGGAACCAAAGGGGACTCGAGGGATCTTATGTGTCGCTTGAAAAAAGCATGCCCATTCAAGTCTTCCATATTAAAACATGAAATGTCAAGAAGCTACTAGAGAACCCTTGCGTCTTCCACGTACTGATGAGAGAAGCCAATTTAGGACCATGTGCTTTGACAACCTCCTCACCCCACTAAAATTTTACCTATCCGATCTACTTTTTTCTTAACTTGATCTATTTTCCTGTTACCTTTTACAAAACATATTCTTTCACAAATTGGGATTCACATGGTAAGTAATCTACTCTTTTCCTCTTTCTAAGGGCAATGATTTGTGTTATTTGAAATTTTTAGATGTGAATATTTTTCTTTGGGTAAAATCATGAGGTCAAAGGAGAGGAAAAATGGACCCCCATCAGTGTTAGTATAATTTAGCATAGGCATATTTATTGCATTATCTTTTATTTAATAATGTGCAACATGTGCACTCTAGTCTAGTGACTTATATTTAATATTGTTATGTTGGATAACATTCAATAGGCATTAGTAGTAATTACATGTGCATGTGAGATGGGTCTTATCATCTCGTAGTTGGTTCCCGATAGGGTGTCATGTCTATCCATATGAGGTCATCTAATATCTATAAATATTACAGACTCTTGCATTGCTATGTAATTTGATTTAATGATCAATAATATTTGTGAGGCTTCCGTCCCTCTTTGGTCATTGCAATCTTATTCTATTCTATCATTTGGTATCAGATCTATACCATTATTATCATTTGCTATCAGAGCATGTTCTATCCAAGCAAGGTTGAAGAGGAGCACTATTGGAGAGGATCCATTGGAGAAGAAGATCTGCATCAAAGGAGAGCCATTGAAGCATCCCCACCTCCATTCCTTCCAAGCATCCCTCAACTAAAATTTGACCTATCCACTTATTTGGAAGGTAAATTTTTTTGATTAGTCATTGGCATAGCCAATTGATCCAACATATTGGCGAAATATTTCAGATTTGGAGATCTTTAAAAAAAAAAAAAGATCTTGAAAAAAAAAATTTGTGAAAAAAAGAGATCTTAAAAAAAAGGAGAAAGATCTTGAAAAAAATTGTAGATCTAAAAAAAAAAAAGTGAAAAAAAAATCCAGATCTGAAAGTGGAGGTGTGAAGAATTTGGGAGCAAAGGTTGAAGCAGTCCCCAACAAAATTCCAGCAGATAGCTCTTAGAAAAAAGGACGTAACTTTTTCATAAAATGTCGATTAATGTGACATTTTTTTGGAAAGATAAAAGGAGGTGCACAACTTTGTAGTTTACATCATCTTGATTCGACATCTACATGTGACGAAAAGTCTCAGACAAGTCGGATCATTTTCTAAAAAAAATCGATCTAGCTGGTAAATTGGTAAGATCTCAAAAATGAAGATTTCGATTCTTTTGAAATTTTGTGGGTTTCAAGAAAAATATTGTATGATGTTGCTGTCAAAATTTTAGAAAAACCGAGATCGTGGTTTGTGAGAAAAGGTGAAAACAATATTCGATTGTTTGTTTGAATCTTAGGAACAAACAATTCAAAGAATTCAATTCCCACTCTCTCCATATTTTTATTAAATTATTTTTTTTGGAAAATTTGGAGAAATTACTAAATTTTGGGAGATTTCCAAATTTAGAAGCTCACCAAACACATTTAGAGCACCGCTAAATTTAGTGGAAAAACACCTATTGGGGTAAAAAAATATTTTTGGCCTAAATTGTGTATTTTGTGATTCTGACCCTTTTTCTAAAAGGGGGAACACAAAAACTTCATTTTGATGTACTTTTGAAGCATTTTTACTAATATTGGTGCATAAAGTGTAAATAAATAATTAAAAAAAAAAGAGTGCAAATTTTTTTATTTTATGTTTGGTTATCACACGAGATCTTTGATCTCATAAAGAATGTTCAGGTATATACGGTACCTCAGGGAAGCGCTTATGGGTGATGCCGTCGTGACTACTACTGCACTTAACGCCTAACACAAATTACCTAAATGTCATCTAGGCATCGACCTTATAAAATCGACGAGGAGTAATAAGGATACAATACACACACATTTTGAGCCCTCCCATCCGTTTGTGCTTTGCAGCACAAACCCCTCTCCGTCATCCGCCTATGTACCACGTACTAAATTCTTTCACGTGCATTACCACCTCTTTCCGTCTTGACGGGTATATTGAAAGGGTGATCTTCTTCCACGCATCGACGGGTATATCGGAAGGAGCGTCATATAGAAAGGTTTGTATATCGGCTGACGGTATATCGAGAGGGAGACCATAAACCCGGAGTGATAAGAGCCTTACCCTTTGTCGAAATTCAAAGTTTCAAAATTCAAATTGCAGAAATGGGTGCACAAGCACCAAAGTTCTTCTTGCGAGATTCACAACCGCTAGAGGAGACAATCTATGCCGCATGGAAACCGAAGATTGAGATGTTACTTGAGTTTGAAGACCTATGGATAGTTGTAGATGGAAAAACAACAAGATCACTTGATGATAGAAGACTACAAGTTCAATTTGATAGGGCCAATTAAAATGCCAAGTCGATCATCTTGTTTGGTGTAACAGACGATGTGCAACCCCACATTAGAGATGCCACATTGGTCAAGGATGCATGGGATAAGTTGAGCACAATCTATGAGGTAAAGAACAAGAATGCCATCCTCAACCTACTATCACAACTGCATACTCTAAAGTTCAAGCACAATGAGAAGGTTGAAGTTTTTTGAGACGAGTTGCTACTTTGAGGGCATCTCTATTGGCATTGGGAAAAAGATAAGTGATGAAGACCTTGTACCAATTGTGTTGCGAGCACTTCCTCCTTCCTACAGAATCTTTGTGACAACTATCAATATAAGTGAACACACAGTCACCTTTGAGAAGTTGGTCAATCTACTCCAACAAGAAGAGGAAATGAACAACAAAGATCATGAAGATGAGCAAGCACTATCTTCCAATCATAAAGGAAAGGAGAAATTTCAGTCCAATCATAAGAAGTCCCAACAAAATCAAAGTCAACAAAGGGACCAAAGTCAACGAGACAACACCAAGAAGTGTCCCATTTGCAATAGAGGGGGACATGACATCAAAGATTGTTGGTACAATTCCTACAAAAAGGGTTCATCAAGCAATTCAAAACCCAACAACCAACAGGGTAACAATAATTCAAATCAAGGGAAGTCCAACAATAACAACAATCAAGGGCAGAAAAATGGTAATTGGCAAAGAAAACCCAAACAATAAGGGTACATTGCCGAACATGAGGATGATTCAGATGAAGGACACCACATGTATTCTACTCAATTTGATGAAGAAACCAAGTCCACACAAGATATCTAGTATGTTGACTCGGGTGTAACTCGACACATGACTGGACGCAAGGATTGGTTCTACACACTACGTGACTCACCTAACAAGAACCATGTGTCATTAGGTGATGACTCATCATACAGTGTCAAGGGGATTGGAAACATTTCACTACCTCTTAGAAAGCATGACTGCAAAATCACAGATGTATTGTATGTACCTGGGTTGACCAAGAATTTGCTATTAGTTAGTCAACTCCTTGATCACAACTTGAAGTTGGATTTTGACAGTAATAATGGAGAAAAAGTGTGCTTGATAAGAGATAAGTCAAGAGGTTCCAAGATTGTAGCAAGAGCCTCCAATGTGGGATGCATGTTCCAACTTGATTTTGTCCACAAGGATGATCAAGCTATGGTGGCCAAAGACACACACAATCTGCAAAACTATGGCATCGTAGATATAGTCACATCGGTTTTGGCTATCTCCAAACACTTCAAAAGGGCAACATGGTGAAAGGATTGCCTACACTCAAACCTGCACAACACCGACAAGTGTCACAATTGCCTAAATGAAAGCAACACAGAGTACCCTTCCGAAGAACACATATAGAGCTAAGGAAAGCTTGATTTGGTGTGCACACGATCTTTGCGGGCCCATATAACCAAGTCAATCTGGATGTCAATACTTCATGATTTGTGTTGATGACTACTCAAGAAAGATGTGGATATATTGTCTAAGAAACAAGAGTCAAGCCTTTGAGACATTTCAAAATTTCAAAGCACTTGTTGAGCATGAAGTTAGTCGCAAGATCAAAACTCTCGCTCGAGATCGAGGGGGAATTCACAAGAAAAGAGTTCAAGACTTACATGGAAGCTCATGGGATTTGTCGACTAATGCCTCCTACTCACACACCACAAATGAGAATGGTATAGTTGAGAGAAGAAGGTGGGATCTAAAAGCAAAGAAAGTATACACAAGTAGGGATGTTGAGTTCTTGTTGTTGTAAATCAGCAAAGACTCCACGGATGCAAATCAAGGTTCTGAATTGATGTTTTAGGCATCCAGTGTGATTGCACAACATGGAAACCTCTCTCCAAGTGTGGGACTTGTGAAAATGAGAGAGGAATCTCCAGATTAGAGGTTGGTTCCTCAAACTCCTCTGATTTAGATCTATATTTTGCACAACTACAGAGGTTCGATCCTAATCCTACTCTAAATCAGTAAGGAGACAGGGATAAAAATGCAAAAATGAAACTAAACTAAAGATGGTGATGCACCAAAAGGAGTGGTGAAACATTTTTTGCCATGTAAATAGACACAAATTCATGAAATGCAACAAGGGAAAACATACACAAGCTGATAGATGTAATTAGAGGTCTTAAAATGAAGTAAAACAATACAAACAGAGGACTGAAAGCATTCACAGAGTTTACACTGTCAATTCCATGTAAAAATCTCTTGCATTCCACCCTCAAAGAGGTATAAACCTGCTACAATACTTGAAAAGGTCTCGATTCTTACAACTATCACTTGCTGGAGGTGAAAGAAGAAGTTTTCTATGCCAAAAAGTGTTCAACCATGAAGAAATGAGCCAAATATGGCTTTTACAATACATGGGTCGAGCCCAGGAGAGAGAAAATGTGAAAAACACATGGGAGCCATCCTCATTGATGGAAATGCATTAAAATAGCATGGAGGACCTTACAAACCCATACCCTATCATTTTTGACCATATTGAGAAGAATGCACCCATTCTATATTAAATTTGGTTGTTGAAATGTCATTTCGCCATGGACACGCACTCAGAACCGTTTTTGAATTTTCTCTCTCCAAACTGAACCAAAATTAGAAATTGACCATGGAATCATGTAGAGAATTTTAACATTTCCAATGATATAAAGAACGCAAAATCTGAGCTCGATCAAAAGATATGATCGTTTGAAGATTTAGGGCAAAAACGGCCCAAAAACGGATCGACGGGAAAAAATTTCAAATTTTACCTTTTTTTTGTCTTTGGAAAATTTTTCAAAAATTCCCCACGCTCCACTAGTCGAATGCCACGTGGCAAGCTCTGATTCACTCTGGAATTCTCTCTCCTTCTCTTTTCCACGGGTTTTCCTTTGAAAATCGACCTTTTTATACTCTTTTGGAAAAAATTCATATTTGCCTCCGACCCCGAACTCCTCTGCCACGTGGCAGCTTCCTATTGGCTGCGGGCCTCAAATGGGAAAATTTTCCACAAAAACTCCGCCGAGCCATAACTTGAAAAATATAAGGAGTTAGGAGGCAAACTTTACCTTTCTGGAAAGCTGAGAGAGAGCTCTATCTGATGGTGCCATTTCCAGAAAGCCTTGAGTGCCTAAAAATCAAAAAAATGTAGACTGAGGCACAAGAGAGGTAAGAACACAAGGAGTTAGCCACAAAAACGAGCTGGGGCACCATTTTGATAACAATTTTGGTGACTCATAGGGGTCATCTAGCCTGCTAGATGAAAATACCAGTTTCCTGAAGCAGTCCATTGGGCATGGAGTCATCAAATATTCTGTTTAGAACCTCAACTGACTTAGAATGTGCAAGGAGGAAGATGGAATATCACATGATGGAAGCAAGGACTCGCAAAACATCTCCAGGGACAGCAGTCAGCACCACAAAGCACTTAGGGAAAGCAAAACTAACCTACAAAAAACAATGTGCAAAGCACTTGGAGGAATGAAAATCTAATCTAATATTTACAAGGTGGTAAATTTCCCTCTAGAAGCAACGCTTGAGATAGATTCCATTGACGATGAATCTGCAGCTTCTTCACCATCCAATGAGGCCAATTGGAAAGCATTGTTGTTCTTGCACTTCGTGACCATGTATGGGCCACTCCAAATGGCATCAAATTTTGAATGCCTTCCCGGTTTTTCTCTATCCACATCCCATTTCAACACTAGATCTCCAACCTGAAAAGATCTATCCTTGGCCTTCCTATCAAAGGTCTTTTTGATCAAAGCTTGATCCTTTTCCATTGCTTGGGATGCCTGATTTCTGACCTCCTGTAGCTCCATCAACTCTGCATATCTCACCTCCATGGGCTCAAACTCTAGCAACTCTAATTGCTTCATGAGTTCCAATGTTGGCAACTCAAGTGACATGGGAAAGATTGCCTCTCTTCCATAAACAAGCTTGAATGGAGAGTTACCTGTGGATCTCTTGGGAGTTATCCTATCAGCCCATAAGGCTGATTTCAATTTGGTATGCCAAGACCTCTGATTCTCATCAAGAGTCCTCCTAATGATCCTCAACAAGTTCTTGTTTGTAGACTCGGCCTGGCCATTACCTTGAGGGTAATAGTTTGATGAAGTGCTTAGGTAGATCCCGTTCTTGACAGCCCACACTCACCACCTTGGATCCAATGAATGCCAATGCATTATCTCGAGATTATTGTAGCAGGTATACCAAATCTGGTTGCTATCCCCTCATAAAAGTCTAAGATGCTGACTCATTTGCTTCTTTGAGTGCCGCTTCACCCACTTGGTGAAGTAGTCCATGGCTCACAAAATCCATTTGTGCCCTTGACTTGAATTAGGATTAATGACTCCAATGAAGTCCAAACCCCATTGCATGAATGGCTGGTCAACCGAGATTGATGCAATGGAAGGGCAGCAGTCTCTCTTTTCCCGTGAAGAATGCACAATTCTTACACCTCTTGATCCATGCATAGCAATCACTAAAATTTTAGGCCAATAATAACCAGCCTTCATGATTTTTAGAGTGTCACTCTCGGTGCAAAATGACCACCAAATGATCCACCATGGAACTCTTCCAACACCCTATGAATCGATTTGTGCTAATGCATCTCAAAGAAGACTCCATTCACATCTTTCTTGAACAAAACTCCATCAACAATGGCATATGGGATAGCCTCGCAATCTGAAGTGTCTTCTTTGGGTCTTGTTCATCTCCGGAGGGCATAGGCCTCGTGCTTAGGAAGTGCATTATACCTTGGGTCCAAAGCAAGGAGTGGGGGCAACATTGTTTTCTTCTTGAGTGCCACATGGCTCATGGCTGTCTTGAACTCACAAAACATCCTCTCCTTCATTGCATGCTTCTTTTGCTTCCCAAAACCAGCTAGCTCACACAATCCTTTTCCTCTTACCACTTGGTGATTTTGATCTCAATGTCATACTCCATGACACGGGTGATCCAACCTGCCCTTTTCTCGCTCAAATCTTTGTTGAGGAGGAAGTCCTTAACCCCATGTGAGACCAAAGCAATCTGGACCTTGTTGTTTGAGACTAAATGCTTGAATTTCTTCAAGCTTCGATTACGCTAAAGACATGCTTCTCAATAAAAGAGTACTTCACCTCATAGTCATCTAGGCTCTAGCCAAGAAGGCAATTGGCTGCTCATCATTATCCTTGTTCTGCTTGTACCAAAATGGCAAAAATAGTGTCATTACCTCCAAATGCATAGAGGATGAAATCTTGGAGAAGTCCGGTTGATGAGAGTTGGTGCTTGAGAAATGGCTTCTTTGATTGCTTCAAAACTCTCCTTGCCTTCTGCTGTCCACTTGAAAGCCATGCTCTTCTTTAACATTTTGGTGATGGGCTTGATAAGGGCTGCAAAATCTGGGACAAACCTCCGAACAAAGTTTATCCTCCCCAAGAAACTCAAGGGCTTTCTTGTGGCTTGCAATGGTAGTGCTCTTATGGCTTCGACTCTCTCTCGGATCAATTGCTAATCCTTCTTTGGAGACAATATGGCCAAGGAGCTTTCCTTCATGTGCAAGAAAGATACACTTCTTAGGATTCAAAGACACTCCAAATTTCCTACACCTCGTGAAAACTTGTCTCAAATGAGAGAGGTGGTCTCACTGCATTTTTGAAAAAATAGTGATATCATCAAGGTAAATCAGCACCACGTTGTTAATCAAACCTTTGAACGCCATGTCCATTGCTCTTTGAAGGTAAAGACTAGCAGTTGGACAGCCCAAATGGCATCTTCCTGTATGCAAAAGTCCCCATTTGGTTGTGAAGGCTGTCTTGAACTGGTCTTCTTCCTTCACCATAATCTGATTGTAGCCGAGTAGCCATCAAGTAGTGAAAACCTCTCGGAGCCAGCCACAACTTGCAAGATTTGCTCCATGGAAGGGAGTGGGTAATGGTCCTTGAGAGATGCTCTATTTAAGTCTCTAAAATCAACACACAATCTGATCTCTCCACTCTTCTTTCTGGACGGAACCAAGTTGGCAACCCAACTAGAATGCTTGATTGGGAATATGATTCTTGACTCAATCAGCTTGTCCAATTCTTTCCTCATGAGAGGCTCCATGTGTGGATTGACTGGTCTTTGTTTCTACCTGACAGGCTTAGTATTTGGATCCAATTCAATGGTATGCTGAGCTAAGTTGGGATTGAAACCTTTCAAATCTTCATAGCTCCATGCAAACACATCAGGGAACTCTTGACACAAATTGCATTTAACTCATACCTTTCTTGATCGCTTTTTCATCTTTCCAATTTGCAATGGTTTGTTCTCTTCTACCAAGATGGATACTGAATCCTCTCTCTTGACCTGAATGTTTGCTTTCTCCTTTCTAAACTGATCATTGGGATTAAAAATGGACTCCAAAGTGATAAGTCCCTTGGGTAGCTTGTTAGTTCTCAGCTGTACCACTTGGTCACCATACTGCTGTTCCAATTTTTCTTGATTCTTAGCTGAGAACTCGCTTCTTCTTGCAAGAAATGGATGATTTGCTGGTCATTCTCAAACACTTGCCAACTGACATTGTTATCTGGCACTGAAGGCCTCACAATCACGTGGATGTTTGGCTGTACCTTGTCTTGTTGAATGCTTTCCACAATGTCAAAGGCTGCCCCTACTGCTGCAAGCCTGTCAACAGCTTGATTCTCTTTCCTAGGAATGGATTTGATGCCAAAACCCTCAAAATCTTCCATGAGGTCCCACACCCTGTTCTTGTAGCACCTGAGTAGATCATTCTTGGCAGCATGTTGTCCCTTGACCTGATTTACAATCAATTCACTGTCACCAAAGACTTGCAAGTTCTTTATTTTCTTCTTGATTGCCCAATGCATCCTCGCACTAAGGCTTCATATTCAGCAGTGTTATTGAGCATGCAAACTGAAATCTAAAAGCTGAATAGTACCTTACTCCTCGAGGTGAAACAAGCATGGCTCCACCTCCTGCACCTTGTCTACTTCTTGATCCATCAAAAAATAGCTGCCATACCTCATTGTCATCCTTGTGGTTTGGCTTGGTGATGTTAGGAATAGGCTGATTTTCTTCATGTATACAATAGACCCCTAGCTCAGATTCTTCTACTTCTTGATAAGGATCAAAAGCATGTACCTTGTTTTCCCATTCATCAAGAGTTAGATCCGGGATGCTCCCAACCTTGGTGTCAGCTTCATCGGTGCTTGGGTGGTCTTCTTGATCAAATGCTGAACAATTGGCGTTGATCTGACTTGGAGTGTAAGGCTCAATGTGGAAGTTTGCAATAGGTTCAGACCTGATTGTAGCCTTAGTTCCATACCTCGTTCTCAACAAAGATGTGTGACCAATCAATGAGACAAATATCCCCAATCTTGGTGTGAAGTCCTCGACAAGCATAGGGCAAAGAGTGGTGGAAGGTCTATGACTGATACATCTTGTGAAACAACAACATTTGGACATGCATGCAAGGTAAGACTCAAGTTTCTAATCACCCCAACTGTTGTTACTGCTGTCCCATCCAGCTGCACTACCCCTTTGGATATGGTTTCATACTGGAGCCCTAGCTGATCAGCTATTTGTTTAGGCATCACCGAGCTACTTGCCCTTAATCTATCATGCAATTGTGCACTAACCGATTTCCAATGATTAATGAAACATAGAAAGGAGGGGGCTTCAACATTTTACCTTGCTTGTCCTCCATGATTTCCTCAGTCAAGCAAGATTTGTGAGCACTTTCTCTGCATCCGAACTTGCTGATTCAAGTTGGCTCACCTTCATGGCAGCTTGTAACAAGTCTCTTTGGCCCGGGATAGATAGGGATTCCCACATTGATATATTAACATTTGTCTTCTTCATCTGATCAATGATACTTAATGGTGATGAAGGATCTCTTTTCTTGTCCCTTTGCTTGTACATTCCTCTCCTTGCACGTGGGCAGTAATAACTAGTATTTGAGTTGCTCTAGGAGCTATTCTTGGCTGCCCTTGTGCATTTGAAATTGGATTTTGCTTGCCAACCATTTGTGGAGCCATGGAAGGTTGTGGATTGGTTGGAGCTAATGGTTGTTCTTCACCCAAATTCCTTCTTTTTGACCTTGTGTTGGCTGCAACACCTTGAGAGACCGTTTGATTCATGCCACAAAAATCCTCTGCTTGCCAATTTACCAACGTGGTGTCATTTGGAGCTGATTGCTGTTGGAATGTTTCTTGTTGTTGGTTGTTTCCTTGACTACCCTCACCCTCCACACCAGTAGTTGTCACCATTAATGCTTGATTCAAAGCACCATTGAAGCACATGGATTGGTTATGAGGTTCATTGCATGGAAAACACCAGTCATACTCCTGAGCAATGTTGTTTTGTGTTGGCACCAATGCCTTAGAGGCAGATATGGCATTTGGATTGTAGGGCTGAAATGGTCTATTGGCAGGAGGCCTTGTTTGATTCATATTTGCAGCTGGATTAGGAGGTCTTTGTGGTTGGTATGGCTGCCTGTTGGGTTGAGCTTGGGGCTGGTAAGAAGGTCTAAAACCTTGGGCTTCGCCTCTTAAGAGTGACTAGCTCATTGCCTAGGTTTTGCAATTGCTTCATGACTTCTCAAGCTCATTTAGGGCACTGGAGATGAAGTAGAAGCTTCATTTGAACTCGATTTCTAGGAGTGGGAGAAGGAGCCAAATTAGGTGCTTGATTGGTATTTGGACTCTCTAAACTTGGAAACAATGGCATGGGAGGTCTAGGGGCTAGTTTGCCAGCTTGGATCAAACAATTTTCAGCCCTAATGGCAATGCTATAAGCCATAGGGATAGTTATGCCTCCCATGGACTGAATCAACATAGAAATATAAGAATTTAGAGCTTTGAGATAGTAGAGAAAAGCACCTTCGTGTTGGTCCGACCGCCACCGAATTCTCTCCCAAGTCTTTTGAAATCTGAAGTTGAAATCGGTCCACCGCTCATTGGGAGCTCTCTTGATGGTTGTCACCGCTCCAAAAGAGACAAGTTGTCTCCCTTCTCTCCAAATTGCTCATGAAGTGCTATACATAGCTGATTCCAATTTGTGATAGAACCAGCTCCAAGGCTTCTAAACCATTGCAATGCTTTCCCCTTGAATGAAGATGCCAAAAATTTGACAGCCACTTGCATCTCATTGATTTCATGAATTACACAAAGATTGGCAATGTCTTTAACATGATCACCTGGAGTAGTCTGATTTTCTCCAGTGAAGTAGGGAATGTTCTTCAAGGCTGCAATTGGAATTGGATGTTGTGCATTGAGGGCAAGTGGGTCACACCGTGAAGTTGACATAGGGGTTGTTTTGTGCCATTCTAATTGGTCTTAGAACCCTTGTTGATTGAATGAAAGGCCTACCAGGTGGAGGAGTTGAGAGAGTTCTGTTTGGTGGAGATGGAGACCTTTGGATTCTCCTCCCACTTTGCCTTACTCTTGGAGATAACTGAAGATATTCAAACAACACCTCTTCTTCTCCAGCTCTTGACCTTGTGGTGATTCTTCTCATGAGTTTTCAGGCCTGCACTGCTGAAACCAGTTGATTCTTCCCCTTGAGTCGCTAGATATGCAAATTATAGCTCTTTTCAAGCAAGAAAATTGCAGCAGATGCACATCAACTTTGCTGCTAGTAAAAATGAGACCTCTAAGGTCCCACCGGGCATGCCAAAACTGTTGTTGCAAATCAGCAGCACCCCTGGATGCAAATCAAGGTTTTGAATTGATGTTTTAGGCATCCAATGTGATTGCACAACATGGAAACCTCTCTCCAAGTGTGGGACTTGTGAAAATGAGAGAGGAATCTCCATATTAGAGGTTGGTTCCTCAAACTCCTCTGATTTAGATCTATATTTTGCACAACTACAGAGGTTCAGATCCTAATCCTACTCTAAATTACAAGGAGACAGGGATAAAAATGCAAAAATGAAACTAAACTAAAGATGGTGATGCACCAAAAGGAGTGGTGAAACATTTTTTTGCCATGTAAATAGACACAAATTCATGAAATGCAACAAGGGAAAACATACACAAGTTGATAGATGTAATTAGAGGTCTTAAAATGAAGTAAAACAATACAAATAGAGGACTGAAAGCATTCACAGAGTTTACACTGTCAATTCCATGTAAAAATCTCTTGCATTCCACCCTCAAAGAGGTATAAACTTGCTACAATACTTGAAAAAGGTCTGATTCTTACAACTATCACTTGCTGGAGGTGAAAGAAGAAGTTTTCTATGCCAAAAAGTGTTCAACCATGAAGAAATGAGCCAAATCTGGCTTTTACAATACATGGGTCGAGCCCAGGAGAGAGAAAACGTGAAAAACGCATGGGAGCCATCCCTCATTGATGGAAATGCATTAAAACAGCATGGAGGACCTTACAAACCCATACCCTATCATTTTTGACCATATTGGAGAAGAATGTGACCCATTCTCGTATTAAATTTGGTTGTTGAAATGTCATTTCGCCATGGACACGTATTACTAAAACCGTTTTTGAATTTTCTCTCTCCAAACTAACCAAAATTAGAAATTGACCATGGAATCATGTAGAGAATTTTAACATCTTTCCAATGATATAAAGAACGTGAAAATCGAGCTCGATCAAAAGATATGATCCTTTGAAGATTTAGGGCAAAACGGCCCAAAAACGGATCGGCGGAAAAAATTTCAAATTTTACCTTTTTTTTGTCTTTGGAAAATTTTTCAAAAATTCCCCATGCTCCGCTGGTCAGATGCCACGTGGCAAGCTCTGATTCACTCTGAATTCTCTCTCCTTCTCTTTTCCGTGGGTTTTCCTTTGAAAATCGACCTTTTTATACTCTTTTGGAAAAAATTCATATTTGCCTCCGACCCCGAACTCCTCTCGCCACGTGGCGCTTCCTATTGGCTACGGGCCTCAAATGGGAAAATTTTCCACAAAAATCCGCCGAGCCATAACTTGAAAAATATAAGGAGTTAGAGGCAAACTTTACCTTTCGGAAAGCCGAGAGAGAGCTCTATCCGATGGTGCCATTTCCGTAAAAGCCTTGAGTGCCTGAAAATAAAAAAATGTAGACCGAGGCACAAGAGAGGCAAGAACACAAGGAGTTAGCCACAAAAACAGTGGGGCACCATTTTGGATATTGTTGAAACAATTGAGCCATCTACGTTCAGAAGCCCTATAATCAAAAGCTTGGAAATATGCTATGGATTCGAGTATCGATCGGTGATGAAGAACAACACATGGCAACTTATCGAACTTCCACCGGGGAAGAAACCCATTGATGCGAGATGGATATCCAAGACTAAGTACAAATCGATGGGACTATTGACAAGTATAAAGCAAGGCTTGTAGCGAAGGGGTGTGCACAACAAGAAGGCATTGATTATGAGGAGACATTTGTTCCCACAAACCAAGATCAAGACAATCGGGATGATCTTTGCTCTAGCGCACAATTTGGTTGGAAAGTCCACCAAATGGATGTGAAAAGTGCCTTTCTTAATTGAGATTTGCAAGAAGAAGTCTATATGACTGAGCCGAGAGGGTTATGTAATACCGGAAAAGAGACGATGGTATGCAGACTCATAAAATCTCTATATGGCCTAAAACAGGCACCCTGGGCATGGTACATCAAAATTGATGAGCATCTCATAAGTCATGGATTCGAAAGGAATCCTTATGACCCCAATCTCTACCTCAAAAAGCAAGGGGGGAGATTGTCATTGTGGTTGTTTATGTCGACGATCTAGTCATTACAGGTAGTTATGTGAAGATGATCGATGCAACAAAGAAGGATTTTAATCGATCGTTTGACATGACAGATCTCGGGCTCATGCACTATTGTCTTGGGTTGGAAGTATGGAAAAAAAAGAATCATATCTTTGTGTCACAGTTGAAATACACCAAGACAACGCTTGAGAAATTCAGGATGATGGACTGCACTCCTATTGCTACACCTATGGAAGTGAGACTTCAGTTATCTCGTTCCGATCCATCACCACCGGTGAATGCAACTCTCTATCGGCAGTTGATCGAGTCTAATTTACTTGACATATACTAGACAGATATCAGCTTTGCGATCGCTTATTTATCACGCTTCATGCAAGAACCAAAAATATGTCTTTAGAAAGCAACAAAGAGAATACTGAGATATCTAAAGGGTACAGTTGACCTTGGTCTAGAGTACAAGAAGAATGACAACTTCTTCTTGACTGGATATTCAGATTCAGATCATGCAGGAAACATGGATGATAGGAAGTCAACATCGCTTCATCTTCTTTATGGGATCTGACCGATATCATGAGGAAGCAAGAAACAAAATTTGTTTCTTGCTCTTCTATGGCAGTATCGAGCTACAGGTGAAGTCATTTATGAAGTAATATGGCTACGCCGAATACTGGAAGGAATTGGTCTACCACAACAAATCTAATCCAAGTATATGTTGATAATGAAGGAGTTAAAGAAGCTTGTTTGCAATCCAATATTTCATGAGAGAACTAAGCATATAAAGTACATGCTCATTTCATATGTGAGCATGTCTTGAAGCACAACATACTGACTCAGCTTCTTTCCTACAAGTGAACATAAGGCAAATGTTTTCACTAAGTCACTTGCACGTGACAAATTCACACTGTTCAGAGATTTCCTCTCCACTTCATTGGAAACTATGCAAAATTAAGGGGGGGAATGTTAGCATAATTTAGCATAGGCATATTTATTGCATTTTATTGCATTGTCTTTTATTTAATAATGTGCAACATGTGCACTCTAGTCTAGTGACTTGCATTCAATATTGTTATGTTGGATAACATTCAATATTGGTATTAGTAGTAATTACATGTGCATGTGAGATGGGTCTTATCATCTCATAGTTAGTTCTTGATAGGGTGTCATGTCTATCCATATAAGGTTGTCTAATATCTATAAATATTACAACTCTTGCATTGTTATGTAATCTGATTTAATGATCAATAATATTTGTGAGGCTTCCGTCCCTCTTTGGTCATTGCAATCTTATTCTATTCTATCATTTGGTATCAGAGCTATACCATTATTATCACAACCATGGCCTGTTGATATGAAAGAGCATCCTTTTCCAATATATCAACAACTTATTCATCAATCGATGATGCAATTATTATATTTGGTGTTAGTTTCACCTTCCTTATGGTTCACATATAACTTATGGCTATAATTTTTCTTATTTTATATTTTGTCATATCTTTCCACCCAATACTAATTCTTTCTCGTTTCTCATTAATGATCTCACCGATTCACAAAAAATATCATCTTTTCCTCTAAATTTGTTGTAAATAAAGATGAGTTTAGTTGTGATGATTTTGATATCATGACAAAATGATCGTAGAAACCCTCAAAATAAAAATATGGTTATTAACACGTGAAGATAGCTCTCTTAGACACACTACAAATACAATAGGCTATAACAATGTCTATTCCTTCTACAATATGAATCCTTTGTCCTACAATTTAATACCCTACAACTAACCATCTACATGATGTAAAAATGATTGCTCTTGTGCCTTTGTCATCAATTTAGAAAATGCTTATGCTTATGCATATGCCACACCACTTTCAAAATTTATATGTTTTCTAAAGATATAAATATAGACGGAGAAAGAAAAAATGGAAAAAAGACAAACATGAGTTGAAAATCTTTGTTAAAGTCACAAGAAAGAGGCAACCGAAAAAAACTTGCATTAGGGAAATATCACTAGAAACATTGTGGTGTCCCCGATTTCGCCCAAATCTGAGACTACCCCATGTTAAAAATTTCGTTCTTTTAAAATAATGGGTCATTTTGTGTTTTTATTGCCAGAAAGTTCCTGTAATGTGTCAAGATATTCCCAAGGAGCCATATGAGCCTTTTTCACCAAATACCCAGATGCCCAAAATTGTTTTATTCTGTCATTGGGGTTTACCTATAGGAAATTTGTATTTAATTATTTTGAGCCCCATTTGAGGCAATTTGTGCTCTGGTTTAACTCTGTTGTGATCGTACATATCATTATTCCCATATACCAGTAGGGTTTTAACCAGGAATGAATCATGGGCTTTATTTGTGACTTCTAGCAATTTTTGTGTTTTTGTGTTTTCCGTTTCATTTTCTGTGAAATTTCTCTGGATCAATTCCTTTGCCGGTTTGGCCTGGAGTATTTGGAGATCACATATGCATGTTGTGCCAAAAGGAATTCACCATTAGAGGTCTGGTTCTTTGGGAAAAGATGAAGTTGTGCACCAAAAAGCCTCTTCTGGGCTGGCCGCATTTTTGGAAAAAGAGGGTTTGAAGTGGATCATGGGATTTTTGAAGCAGCAGGCAGGTGAAAATTTTGTACCTGCCAACAGGTACTTTTCCCATGGAAGCAATGCCACTTAAGTCATAATGGGAAAATTAGAGGCACAAGCAGGTAGGAATTTCTTATCTACCTTGCAGGGTAAAAATTCCCATTGTGGAATAAAAGAAAAATCACTTAAGTGAATCATGGGATTTTATTGCCTGCCTTGCAGGGTAAATAATCCCATTATGAAAGTCAAAACGACTTAAGTGAATCATGGGATTTTCAGGGCTGCCTTGTAGGGTAAATAATCCCATTGTCATCTGACTTTTAAAAATAGAAATTACTTATTCCAAAAAGTGCGACCCACCTTGGGTGAATAATAATGCATTAAATAAATATTTGTTAATATTTATTCACCCAATTTTGGCGCCCAGGCTTGTGGAAAAGTCAACAAAGGGAAGTGGACAAAAGGAAGTTGGAAATAGACAGTTCTAAAATTAAATAAATATTATTTATTTAATGCAGCCCCTTCATGTCAAAAAGTGCGCCCCATTTGGGAGAGAAATAATACTTTTAAAGTATTAAATGATTAAATTAATTCCTATTTTCAGTGGCTAAGGTCAAAGCATACTGTGAGGCTTGAGTTAATTGGAAGCAAGTCTAAAATTAAATAAATTTAATTTATTTAATGGCAGCCATGAGCATGCACAAAATAGGTGCCCCATTTGAAGATTGAAGCTTATTAATTAATTAATTAATTGCCAGGAATAGGAAAGGCATTAATTAATTATAGAATTGTGAGAATTATATAAGCAGGGGCTGCCATAAGGATGAATTAATTAATTCAAAGGCAGAGAAGTGCAGCCCAGAGGAAAAGTGCGCCCCATTTGGAGAGGATTTTTGCTCAAAAGAAGGTGAAATTAATGTTGAAAGCTTCCAATTTTGGCGCACAAGTTGAAGGAGGTTGATTTGTGTCTGAATAATTGTTTGCATAAGTGATATAGGTGCTCAAGTGAAGTTGGTAAAATTCATGCTTGCTTTGCATGCAAATAAAACATCAAATTTTGGGGCAGCAGGCTTGAATTATGCAGATTTTTATGATTAAAATCCACTGTTCATGTTCCGGTTGCCATCTTTGTCTGAATTAATTGCAGGAATTCATTACAGGTGCTTTACAAAAGAAAGGGAGCTTAAATCAATGTCCAATACATTGAATATATCCTCCAAATCTGAAGAATTATCTAGATCTGCACCAGTTTTGAAGAATTCTGGCCGAGTAAGAAGAAAAAGAATTGTTTAGACAAAGATTGCTCTAGCCATGGCAAAGCGGGATGAAAAAGAAAGTTCAGCAGCATCATACATTACTTCTAGATTTGCTGACATCATAGGCCCAAATCCAGATCCAGATCTCATAATTGTAAAAGCTTCCGGCACAAAGGCTTCATCCTCTTGTTTCGAACACAGCCTGTGAAGAAGTCAGTGCGTGAAAAATTCCTTCCAGGATCTTGTGCATGTGCTTCCAATCTTCCAGTTGAAGCCTTCATTGAAGTTGCATTCACCCGGAGTGCTTTCTAGAATTTTTAATTACTCATATGCAATTAAAAATAAAAATGATGAGTTATTTACAGTGAACATTGCACTGATGCATGTACTGGAGAAGAACTACAAAAGCTTCAAGGATAAGAAGGAAGACATGTCAAAGGCAATACCCACAAGAAAATCATGGTCACTTGCTTCCAGCTACTTCCAGTCACTTCCAGATCCAGCTGCTTCTAGCTTGTTTCCAGATCCAGCTGCTCCCAGGTCCAGTTTGGTGAGAATCAAAGGCAAAAGAATTAGCTGCATGCAGAATATGAAAAAGAACAAGACTGCAACTTTCCTCTTCCTTCTTCTTTCCTCCGACAAAGTAATTGAGTGATCAATTAAATTATAAAACTTAAGTGATTGGTTTAAGAGCCATTACTTAAAGAAGTCAACTACTTGGAGATAGGTGGCAGACGTGCAAAATAGAAGGTTCTATTTTCAGTTGCAAATCATGCATGTCATGCAAAGAGGAATTCCAAGAGGGAGATTGCCAGTTGTTTCCTATCCTACTTCCACACGTGCCAGTTCAACTAAAAGCTTCCAACTTGTAATTGCCCCTCTACATTCTATAAGTAGAGGAAGAACCTTCGGGTTAATGATAAGAATTTGTAAGTAGGATTCTTGTGTTCCAGACTTTGTGATGAAACCCTTGATAGCCACTTGAAGCAAAGGAATATACAGAGCAGATTTCGGGAACTTTGTGTCACGGTGTATTGTGTTTCTAAATATCTATCTTAGATCTTTGAATAAACTTTGTGTTATTTTAGATCTAGATCTAGAGCTGCCTTTGCTTATAATTCTATGTTGATATCTATTGGTTTCTTCTATGTGCATGCAATCAACTTTGCTATCTATTGATTGGGATGCACATCTTCCCCATTTATTCTCTGTGTTTATATAATTCCCTTCTTCTATAAATATTTCCTTTCTTAAACAACTGCTTACTTATTTGTGAGAACCGCATCTGACTATGGTTCATGAGCTGAATAGTTAAAGTAAAACCCCATATGGATACTAACATATTTTAATTGACAAATATGACACAAGAGCCTCACCGGTAAATGAGGGAGATTTATCTCTTGACTGCCTAGGTTTTATGCTATGCAGAAAATCTAGCCAACACATTGCATTTTCTAATGGGGACTTCCTCAAAGGAGGATGCCTCCAGTCAAAAAAGTTAGATTTATTTAAATTAAAAGTAAAGGTGATTTGTATTCCATAAGGGGATAGTTCAAAAGTGGGGGATTTATCATTGACTAGCCCTTCAAAATTAATTGTTGTTTTGACCTATGTAAGTAATGTTGTTAATATATGTAGAAGAGCTTTCTGAATGGAAGTGGGAAGTGGTGGTGGAATATAATATCATGAGTTGTTCCCAATTTTTTTACTCTAAATTTGGTGTCTATTTGATTGTCATAGGGTAATTTCAACATTGAATTTGATGTCCATTTGACCATCCTAGGGCATTTTCCACATAAAATTTAACACCCATTTAACCATTACTTAAAAGAATTTTTCTTTTTACTTAGAGAAGTCAATCGTAAATTGCAATATCTTGGCCATATCGTGGAGTTTGGAGACCGTTGTCTTTTAACCAAAAATATGCTTTTGATCCTAACATAATGGCATAACTAGATAGCTCCTAGTTGTCACCAATTAATTAAAATTTCATAGAGAAGGTAATGAAGATATTAATCAATGTGGTATGTGAAAAATTCAAGATAAGGGCTTTGAGATTGATATTTATTGATGTTTTTCATTTAGATTTATGAATTTAAGATATATGCACTAATTAACATGGTGTTTAGATAAATTAATTTTTTGGATAAAATTGTGTTAGAAAATTTCCATCCACATTTTCGATCATTTCCCATCATCCATCATCGGGATGATAATTTTTCTCATCTTGATGATGGATGATGGGAAATGATCTCAAATGTGGATGGAAATTTTTCTAGAAAAAAATTCTAACACAATTTTATCGAAAAACTTCAATCATGGAATGTGAAGCATAAAATCTCTAATGGTGTTTAGAGTTAACTTGTGCCAACCCACCTTAATCATTGTAGGTTGTCATAAAATAATGTCTAATGAGATTATGATTAGTTATTCATCCTTACAAAATGAGATGCGTAGGAAAACTTTGTTACCTATTCCTCAAGAAAGGAGAGCATATCACACTCTCAATAGGAAAGAAGAATGCACAAGTGGTATGGCGACAAACTTGCCTAAGAACAAATTAAAAAGGTAGTGTTTAAAAGCATTTTGAACATAGATATTGAAATTTATGAAGTTAAAAGGGGATCACTTACTTAATAAGAGAGGGCACTCGAAGAAATATAATTAAGTGTGGGGCTAAACACACCTAATTTTAGGCTAGAAAAGGGATAAGGAACCTACAATTTTTTTCTCTCAAAGACCGAGTTAGAACAAAGGACCATATAACACACGCCAACACTTAAAAACACAAAAAGTCACAAGGAAGCGGTCCATTCACCCTATTAACCTTTACCCCTCAAGTATCATGAATATCATCTCCAGATAATTGGGGACTAGAAAATGTGTCATGAAGGTGGTGCTTGTATAAATATTTTGGTGTCTTACGACTACATTTGGTTAAATAGGTCACCCCACAAAAGAGTGATCTAGATATGTTACATGGTTACGATTAGGGGTACCATTAAGGGATGCTTTATAATATGTAGCCCATGGAATATCATAGTGGACTATGCATAAAATGTAACACTACAAAAATGGAATATAATCATAAATCTCTAATGATTTAATAGAAATGAAATATAATAGAAAACTCTAACAATGATCTCAAAATTTGAAATACTCTATAACACAATATATCCATAAATATCATCTTTATAACTCACAATATTTGTAAGTATATATATTTTAGGCATAAAATACATGAATTAATCATTTCATATTATAGTTTTAGTTAGTTCAGAGTCATTCATAATACAAGTATAGTGACATGCTTATATAAATGAAAGACCCACCCTATAATGTTACCTTAAAAATAAGTGACTCATACGACATTAGACGTGTCCAAATCCTTTATGCAAAAATAGAGCCAAGGTGATCATAAAACTTGATGTACAATGATTCGACTCAAAATTCATAATTATGAGTTAGGTAAACTCATATCAACTCTTCAAACAATGCTTGATCTTTGAAATTATGAAAGTTACGCGATATATTATGCCTTTATGCATAAGATTGTGCATGTACTTCTCAATGAATATTTGTGTGTTATTGCGAATCCAACTTTAACAACTTCATATCTTCAATAGTATATGTGCATCATTGAGATGAACTTGTGTTAGTAATGCAAGCCTCTAAAAGTGCACCTCATGATGCAACACACAAATTCATTCTCTCGCACATAGACTACTTCTATCATAAACATATTGTTGTGTTGCACTACTAAATTTCATGCTTGTGATATCTCCTAAAAGGTGTTTCATACTCGAAGATACCCAAAACCTTTCTTATCTCCTCTAGAAATTCCTTAACATAGGAAAACTATGCAATATTATATGACATGTGTGCAAGTCTCTAGAGTGTGAGGAAATTTGCAAATATAAAGGTGCACTAAAAACCAGGCATAAAGTGACATTACCGTACAAATGATGGTGTAAAATGTACAATAATATTTCATGCTCGGAGGATGCACACTTATTACAAGCTATAGGTGCAAAACAAAATTTATGCAACAAAAAAAGACTTTGCACAATCAAAACTTACACAAAGTGCTAGACTTAGCTTTTCATAACTAGCTTGTTTTGGGTGATGCAAGATTGCAAGTGAACCTGGGATTTCAAGGTAACAAAGAAAATAATAAGATTTTGCTTACAATTCTACTTTGATGGCATCTTGTGTCTTACATATTTGAAGGTGCTTATCCGAGTCACATCCTTAATTTATCATCCCTTCATTTTGACTAGATATTATGTTTATTCCTTTTCTCATATTCTCTTGTTGATATTTATGTCAAATAAATTTTTTTACCTCTTCGTGTTGCTTCTCTAGAATATATGCTTTACAATTAATATCTAAATTTAAATATGGATATGTGTTTCCTTAGTCATATTGTCCTTCATAATATGGTTGTAAATCTAACACACTAAAAATAGGTAAAATGCCTACAAGTAACAAAATTAGTTTCATGTGTTCTTCACAAAATTTCACAACACCCTACATGGTCTAATCTGCTTTAACTTCAACTTGTTATATGTCCCTTTTAAAACCCTTCCTTCCAAAAATGTTCTAAGATTGTGTCTCTAAATTAACTTAAATTCTATTTGCTTTATATTTGCATGTTGTTTATACTCCACCGATATCTTCTCGAATTATTTGTGTACGTATCCATGTACATATTTCATATGCACTAAAAAATTCTACATCCCTATTCCTTATTTATGCACTCTTTATGTTGCACAATTCAACAAATCCTTTTAGAATTGACCCATACATGATCTAGAATGATGTTCTTTATATACTCATGTTAACTTAATTATTACATGTGAACTCGATTGTGCCAAAATATCATCTCATGCGCATATCTTATATTTAATTAAACATCTCAATAAATTTTATAAACTCTTGTTGACAACCTTTATTTGTCCATATGTTTATGGATGACATGTTGAACTAAATTGTAATTCTTCCACAATGTCCTCGAAATGTCCAACATAATTCACATCTATATATGATGCAACACTATTTAGTGAACCATGTAGTATCACAAACCCATTAACAAATAAATTTACAATGTTAGCATTTGCATTACTAGTTTTCTACGAGCCATAAAAAGTGTTATCATGGAAAACTTGTCAATAACCACAAATACTTGAATCATTCCCCTTTTGAGCCTTAAGAAAATATAAAATAAAATCCACATTGATAACTTCCCATCATCTCTATAGAATAGGCAATGGGTGATATAACCCTATATTCCGACTTCTTCCCCTTAACCAATTGACAAAATATACACTTTTGAACAAACTTCGCCCATATGAACTCATGCACAACCAAAAGTGTTTTTTCCAACTATAGATATGTTTTGTCATATCTAAAATTACATGCTAATCAACCACTATATTTTTCCCAGAGCAAAGTTTTGCACATTTAATCCCAGTGTGCACAATTACCTTTTTATGAACCCTTCTTGTGCAAAATAATATAACCATAGTGTTATGTCCACACTTATTTGTTTTGTACACGTTTTCCATGCCTCCCTTAAATATTCATCTTTAACATATTGTGAATCCATATAATTAAATCCCATGATATCAAATATCAAAATTTTTAATACAACAATTCTCTTGGTCAAAACATCTACGAATTTGTTTGACTTACCACTTCTATTTCACAACACAAAAAAATAAATTTGTAAGAACTCAAACCACTACATATGTATTTGGTTGATTTACCTTGAATATTAATGAATTGTAAAACTATATGATCTTAATACTTGAATAAATTCCTTGGCTAGAAAATAATGTCTCCATTTATTCAACGCTTGCACTTTTCCATAAAATGCTTAATCATGCTAAAAATGTGATAATTCTTACTAAAAATGTGATAATTTAACCCAATACTACTATTGATGCCCTACTTATGTTAGAATCCACTTTAAATACGTTATTACATTCTAATGTCAATACTTGTTGTTCAATCACTTTCTTCTTCAACTATTGGAAACTATGTTATGTTTTCATTGTCCAAATAAATTTGTTTTTAGCCTTTCATATTACATATATAATAGTCTAGTACATCTCCCCTTAATTTTTTTATGAACATCCTATAAAAACTAGTTAATCCATGAAAAATTTATGCTTTAAAATTATTATTAGGTGATGACCAATCAATTACTATGAGAAAATTTTCTAGATCCATCTCCAAACCTTCTTTAAAAATCACAAATCCCAAGTATACTAATTCATTTTTCTTCAGAACACTACATTTATTCTAGTTTACTAGTAATTTCTCATCTCATGGTCTCATCAACACTTTGCACAAATCTTGTAAATGTTCTTCTCTTGGCCCATTAAAAAGTAAAATATCTTCTAGATAGATAATAAAAAACTTACCCAAATATGGATTCAAAACTTCCATCAAACACATTAGTATATGTGGTGCATTTATCAATATAAATGGCACAACCAATCATTCATAAATTCCTTCTTGTGTTTTGAATGTTATTTTCCATTCATTGCCTCTTCTTATGTGAATATCGTGATATCCACTCTTCAAGTCAATCTTTAAGATATATTTCTCACTACTCAAGAAATTCGTCAAATTATCCATCTAAAGTAATGAAAATCTATATTTGATTGTGATCTTGTTAATCAATCGATTATCTATGCAAATTCTTCATTCCTCCTTCACCATTTTACTTTTATACTAATAATGTTTGTACTACACATGGACTTAAAATTTTCTCGAATCAATATTTTATCTAATAACTCTTGAACTTGCTTTTGCACCTCTTCATTATCATGTAATGTCAATGTATACACCTCTTTGTTTAGTAGACTCAATCATGGGATCAAATCCATTTGATGACATATGTTCCTCATTAGTGATGATTCATCTATACATCATTAGACACAACCTTTACAAACTCATCAATCACGTCCCTTACTTTGATTTGAAGTATATCTTCCTGGCCTTCAAATTTTATGTCCAACATTTCTATTGCCTTTGCTGCAAGTGCAAAACACTTACACTTCTTCACCTTACTTAAGAATGGTTTCCCTACATTCACATAATCTTGGGATTATTTTATACTTGATCACACCTATCCTTTATTGGATTCAAAGTGTGTGCCTCTTCATCCCATATTTTTGAAGTATATTTATTTACATGACCATCATGATGAACATTGTAATAAAATTGTAAAGGAATTCCAAGAAAAATATGATAAACATCCATAGGCATTATGTCACACATAACTTCACCTTTGTATGCACCAATATGAAAATTCACTAAAAATTATTATTCATTAGAATCATGACCCCTTAGCATCCGAGAAACCTTGCATAAATTTTGATGTGGTGTCCTCTTTAAACCCAATTTATCCACCATTTTTGTGAAACAATGATATATGTATTGTCATTATCTATGATTAAATTACAAAACTTACCTTTTGACTTACAAATTGTTTGAAAAATAAATCCTTTATGTGGGAATATTCTCCTCTTTTCGTGGTTTCAACAACACCCTCTTCATCACGAGTGTTTCACTAATTATAGGTTCATCAATGTGATGCATTAATGCAACAATTTATTTATCTATTTATGTAATATGTGCACTCACATTTCTTCCACTATCCATATGTGCATGTAAACACTCAAACATTTTATGTTCATGTTCTCCACATTTGAAACATGTTTTAGTGAATTTGCTTTTATGTACTTGACCTATTCATACGAAATTAGCTCTATTTCTTTACACACCATCATCGTGTTACGAAGTACTTACCTCCCCTTGCTTAAAATTCCTTAGGGCCACTAATTTGTCCATGATCATGCACAAACTTTACTTTTCCTCACGCTATGCTTTTGTAGACATCTAAAATATTAGCATAATTAATTCCGATTAATTTTTCCCACAAATATCCTAACATCGTCATTATCTAATTAATCCCTTTCCTATAAAATACCACATATACCCTTTATCCTAATTAATTTCATCATGTATCGAATATCTCATCATTAATCCTTTAATTCATTATTATATCCCATTATCCCACCTTAATCCATATTATCATTTTCTAGGAATTTAATATTCCTACACCTACCTACCCACCTACTCTACACATATCCTACACCTAATCGGGATCAAATTCGAAGGGCTGGTTTGAATTTTATTGTTAAGGGAAAATATTGGACCAACCCTTCCGTGATGAAAAACAGTATGAATATTCTACACTTCATATGACAAGAATAAATCAAGTACACACATCATAAAAATTAAGAATAACATTTTTTAATAAGAAATTATTTTCTTTAAACACGAGTTGATTGGCACCTTAAATAAAAAGCGAAAATTCAGTAATCCAAACAAAATGACCCCTCAATCATAATGGTATAAAATTAAGTTTAATCAAATTATGATGTAAAGAAGGCCCAGATTTGTAATATTATAATTTTCTAAAAATCATCATAACTAAAATAAGCATTAAATAAATTTAATAAATACATACATAAACAAACAATTGAAATGAGACAAGAAGATACGAGTAAACATATAAATACCATCAAAAGCGAGGTGCATGTGGAAAACTAGGATCTCTTATCAAAATCATAAAGAAAACTTGTAAATAATAAAATAAATAACTTTAACTTCTGCTTAGATTTTAGTGCTAAAATTAAAATCCATTTGGATTCTTACCACTTCAATAAAAAATCCATTCATATTTTAACCACTAAAATTAAAACCCATGTAAATTTTAACTAGTAAAATGCATTAAATTAGATATTTTCCAAATAAATTAAAGAAAATTTGCATCCATACATTGAAATACCCACACTATGTCAACAAGAGATACATCAAGATATTCTTGGTTAGATTTCAGAGCCAAGAGCTTCACCTCGTGCACAATATGCATTTAGATCTACTACGTAGAAATTATGTTTTACCAAATTAGACTACTCCATTAAACACACACACCCTTCATAATCCTTCCTAAATATGTTCACAACCCTCTTCCTCAACTCCTTAGGCATAGAGTTGAGCATCATTTTCTTGAGCACAACTGTAAATATAAAATTTGTGTTGGCCTCCACATCACTATTGAATAATAGTTAGAGAGAAGATACCAATGATGACTTGGAGGGGTTCTTTCAATGGATGAAGAAGATTATCTCTACCTATTCTCCTCCTCTGAAATGAGATCCTCTCCTCTCGTCTTACATTTTGCCATCTCGAATAGGTCTAATCAACCTTTGCATTAGGAAGAAACTCGACACTTAGCTTAGTTCTTCTTTAGAAGGGTCATAATGGGTGAGCTCCTCAAGTGACTCAACCTTTGTTTTTCCTGAAAGCAAACCCCATCTACCTTTTCCTTGAGATCCTTCTCCATTGCATACAAATAGAGCTAATCCAATCATCTTGGACCATGGTTTATCTACATACCGAGATCAAATTGATTTAGCGACTTGGATCAAGACCATTGCGAGCTCATCCCACCCTTTGGCACCAACACAACTCCATAGAGCCTTCTCAACACCCTACATTACAAGTCAAAATTGAAGTCACTCTTTAAGATCAATTCAACACTTTTCTCCAAGCTCTTCCCTAACCTTAGATATCCATCTTAGCCCATATCCAAACTAGTGGCCACTCTACACGATGGATCTGTTTGAAATCATGTTGTGTAGATATTTGTGTGCAAGTTGATCCTAGCTCTATTTTATGTCTCTCAAGGTGGCTCTTGCAACAAACAAGTGAAAACAAGTACAAAGTGGTAGATAAAACATCTAAATGAATCCCAAGAAAGGTCAAAACCGTAAACGGTAATATTAAATCTTTGGTTTTTAGGTATTTGTGCTCAAGTATCCAATGAAATAACATCAACAACTTGCAAGAAATTTAGGATTTGAGCTTGATAATTTTATAGTAGTAGTTTATTTATTATATTGAAACTTTTGGTAATTTCAAGTCCTACACCTTGTCTAACGTATCTACGAGTCATGCGTAGAGCCTGGAAAGATGGAGGTGATTTTCGTTTGTAGAATTAATCAAAAATATTTTTAAGATATATAAAGTATTGCCATGCATTTTTTCACCATAACCCTTCTTTTAAAATTTTTACAAGTAACTTACATACTGTATTATCAAATGATTTTTACATTTTGACTTTTTTGACCTACAAATTTTTACCCGCCTTTTTTGACGGGTTAGAGGCATTAGGAAGGGATGTGAAGGGTTCATTTTAAACCCTGCACCTAATCCTCATCATCATCTAAAATAATTAACCCCACCTCCTTTATTTCTAGAAGCTTCTAATTCTAGAAGCCTCTCTAAATTTCTACTCTTCTCCATTGAATTTTAAATTCAATGGATATTTCTCCATAATTCTAGAATTAATCCCACCTCCTCTATTTCTAGAAGCTTCTAATTCTAGAAGCCTCTCTAACTTTCTACTTTTATCCATTGAATTTTAAATTCAATGGATATTTCTCCATAATTATAGAATTTTCTAGTTATAGAATTAATCCCACTTGCTCCATTTCTAGAAGCCTCTCTAACTTTCTACTCTTCTCCATTGAATTCAATGGATATGTCTCCATAATACTAGAATTTTCTAATTCTAGAATTATCTATACTCTTCTATCTTCTCATTCAATACTAACCATTGATCTTCCATCTACTTGGCAAGATCCTAGCCCTCCATTTCTTCTTCCAAAAACTATAAATTGGCATGCCACCCTCCATGGAAGCCAATTTTGAAAAATCCTTGAGAGATACATAATATCAAGAAATCCATAATAAATCTATGTCATTTTATGAATCATCTTCAATCAATCCATCCATCATTAATCCTTTTTCAAACATCAATCAATTCAAGCAAATTAAAAGGAGGTGGTGCCCAAGTGCCTACTCAAATATGAAGCAATCAATATATCCTTGAGCAAATCCAATACAAAAAATGAGGAGTATTAAATTTTATTGGTAAGTGCATGCATTAATTCTCCCCTCCTTTACATGTCTTGCTCAATCATTAAGTATTGTTGAAAGGATTAGCATAGGAAAGAAATTTGTTTGTTTTCTTATACTCACCACTAATATTTTCTAACATATACATTTTTGGCACCCACCATTTTGAAGACCCAAAATATTTGATATTTTGTATATATCATCTTATATTTTGTTTTCGTTTGCTTGTATATATCCCCCTTGTGTGCTTGTTATATCTTGAAGGTGAAACCATATATGCTCTCCTCTCACATCCTAGGATGATCTTGAGGATAAAAAGTTGCCAACCTTCCCATTTTTCTTTTATAGGGGTAACGTGATGTGGAAATGATATCCATGCACTTACCATAGTCCCAAGAGTCTTGTGATCGTGGGCTTCACCTCCACACATAGACACACCCCGTGTTCTGGTGGGGTATATAAATCCTCAGAGAGATGTCATTATTGGCTAAGTGCCTTCTTGTTTTAAGAGTGACATGAAGTGAGGGGCTTCCATGTCCTGATAACCAGGCCTTAGACATCATCCTTACAACACAAAAATTTTGCCCCACATAGTGCAGGGTATATTGGGGATGCCCCTAGTGAGATTGTACATCCTAGCTCGGGAAAATTTTTGGCCACATATCAAACTATAGTGCAGGAGGCCTCACTCCCCAAGATCACTTACTAGTCAACCCCATAGTGACACATAGGTGGAGAGCTAGTTTTTGGCACCATCATCAGTGTGTGGTAGTAAAAGCAGGATATAGTTTTATTGCAATCCCATTTGACTAGTTAGGGTGTGTATTGCATGTTTATTTCTTGCTTTTGAACACTCTTAACCATAGTATCACCTTAAAATTGTAATTAATCGAAACATCATCATAATCAACCATCCTTAATCACACAATACCAATCCAAATCCCATCACCATCCTTAATCAACCAACATAATCCAAATCTAATCACCCACACATCTTATCAAACCATGGCATTTTATCCTCAATCCCCATCCTCTCCAAACCAACATCTAAACTCCCACCTATTTTATAAATCCATAAACCAAGCTATCCTATCATCCCCCACCCATCAAAGTCAACCATCTTGCTTTGATCATGAAATCCCACACATTGTCTAACACCTTAATAAAAAATCTCAAATCTCACATCCTACCTCAACCAATCCCCTCCTCGCCATCCAAATCAACCATCCCATGTTGATCCTAACATCATAAAAACCATCCAACAACTCAATCAACAAATATCCAATCTTAAATCATGTATCAACCAATTACCTCCTAAATCATCATCTTCCAACCAACCCCATCCATAATTTCCCCTTCCTAAGATCCCTACCCATCATCCTATTGACTTTCTCTTTAAGGAACTCGAATCATCTCAACCCACACCCCAACCTAATCAACATAAACCACTATCCCCACAAGCCAATTACATTGACTTTGACAACCTCACTAACTTTGACCTAGACCAAGAGGACCTCCTTTATGTCTTTTCTAATCTAGGCACCAGTCCCAATACCACACAAACACCCCAAATTCCAACCTCCAAATCCCCTATCAATAATCATGACCTACACCTTCCTCCCATCAAAACTCATGTGTATAATCCACCACCATCCAAATCTTAACTCCTAAATCTAGTCATCATAAAACCTATAATCGAGTCTCATTCACATATCCACATTAATCCTAACAACTTAACCCAAGATTATTATCCCCAACATTTCATCTTAGTCCCCCATCCTTGTCATATTCATCATCCCAATTCGATCCTACATAATTTCTCCTAGATAGTCCCACATCCCCTAATCCATCATCAAATTCAACCTCTAATCTGCCTTTTTCATCCCATCCATCACCTAAGCCTAATCCTTTCAGAATTATCTCATCCACCATGACTCTTAAGTCACCCTCATCTCCTTCTACCCCTAATCCTAAACCATCTAATGTGGCTCCTACGCCACCCTCATCCTTTTCATCCACACCTAATCCTATCTTAACCACTTCATCACCTAAACCTAACACTATCCTACCCTCTAGTCCTACTTCAAATCCACCATCCTTCAATCCTCAAACATCTAATGTGACTCCTAAGTCACAAACTCTAAACCTAATAAATCCAATCCCAATTCTCCCCCACCTCATCTCCTACCTAATCTAATGAGGCTCCTATGCCACCTTCATCTACTTCATCCCCTAAATTGACCAAATCTAATGTGGTTCCTACACCACGCCCATCTCTCAAATCTCCTTCATCCCCAACATCACCCAAGCCTAATGTGACCCCCATCATACCCATCCCCGTCATCTAAATCTACTCATCCTAAACAATGTAAAGCCTAAGCCAAAACCATCTACCTCAAAACCACATACTCCAACCAATCCAAAATCAACCAAATCTACTTTGGCCTCCAAGCCCAAACCATCCACTTTGGCCCCCACACCTAATCCACCCCCTTCATATTCTAAGCCACAAAATCGAATCCAACTAACAAATCTAAATCAACTAAAACATCTCATAATCCACCCAATCCCGCACCTTTACTTCCTACTCCCCCAAAACCATTTAACCCAAGCCACTTCACTCATTTAGGAGAATCCTTGACCACAATCTTCCATCATCTAACAACCTTCAACATGATCATCCATCCCCCACTCAAATCACACGATCAAAAACTTCCCAAACCATCTTGGTATCGGAACACTATTATTGTGACTTTCATCACATCCATGGACATTTAACCGATTGTTGCATGAAATTTAGGTCTTATGTCCAAAACCTCATTAACAAGGCCTTTTTGTCCTTGTACCTATTTATCCACCGCCTTTTCATCCAAATCCCATCCCTAACCATCATCCACCATCTAAATCCCACTCGACATTTAAACATTGTTAGCCATATGAATCTCATCATACATCCAAACATCCCTCACCAACCAAAAATAAAAAAATCTCACCTCCCATCCTTTTATAAGTCCAACCTTTTATTAGATGAAAAACTATAACCCCGATCTCATGATGACCACACACCATCATCTTCCCCATCAAATTTATACCCTATAGACGAAAATATTTTCACTAAAATGAAACGTCAAGGCAAAGGATTAGGCATCCATGAACAAGGCATTTGCGAACCCGTCTCCATTCCTCAAAACCTAGGTTGTTTAGGCTTAGGATATAAACCTAACACTAACAACTTCCCTCCCACTACTCCATCACAACCCATTTCTACAACTCCTTTTGTTGATCCTACCATCCCAACTACTCAACCTACTCACAAATCATTTAATTCCCCTACAAATACCAAACACCTAAAAATGGATTGAGCACATAATTCCTCACCTGTGCATGGATATTATTTCCTTCCCACCCATCCTCCTTCTATCCAACATCCAAATCCCTTTTCATCTAATCCATTCTTATCATCACATTCATTTATATCCTCTTCCAATCTATTCATCCGAACACTCAATCAAATTAATTACACATGTTGTAATCCAATAGTACCTACTGCAATTGTGTGACCTTGGTCTATCATTACATCCAACATTCAAGCACAATTTTCCTCCTCGAGATCCACACACTTTAACATACTTAATCAACTTGTGGTGAAGACCCTTGCGTGTGTCTTTTGAAACTCTAGCCAATGTCATCTCCACTCTAATTTCCACCCCCATCAAGCCACTAGTGATTCTTAACCCCTTAAGAATTCTCAATAGAGTGGAACCTCTTTATGTAAAAAAATCCAAATATCAAAAATAAAAAATCATATCAAAAGTAAAAATATCAAATAAAATCCACCTCAAGACTCTCTTAAAGGGTGTTTCCAACATCTCTCTTTGAGGCTATGGATTCTAGTTGGTAGTAGAGCAATGTTGTGACCAAAATCAGATGCATCTTCATTGGGGCTATGGACGCTTGGCTGCGGTGGAACAATGCATGACTTAGCCTTCCGTTCACCCTCCATCCACCTACTTGACTCAATCACTACCTATATATTAGCTAGTTTGTATTCACATACTAGCCATTAAGTCTTCACTTCAAGAACAATTAGCCATCAAAATCACACACACTTTGATCTCATGGAGACATAGGGCTCACATATTTCCAGTATTGTTTAGACCTTGGTCACACTTTTGTTTTAGTCCAACTCTTGCCTTACAACATGTGCCATTAGGCTCATATTTTTTCATCACTAATGTTATTTTCCTTCCATCCATCACATTCACATCCTTTTTCCTTGGATCAAACATCCGTGGGTAGACAATGATCCTTTCCTTTTCATCCAATCCTCCATGGGTCATGTCCCTTTTCAACTATCATCATCATGGTAGGGGGTAAGCTTACTACCATCTCCATGAGGGAATCATCCATTTTAGATACCCCTCACTTCCCATCCTACTATATACACTGGGAAAATTTTGAGCCCATCCATCCATCTACACAAAGCCACCCTACTTTACACTTGGGGGCACACCACGTCTATCACTCAATCCATCTCCTTTATACCTTGGGGGATAGCTTATCACCTTCTATATCCCCCATCTTATCTTATACCACATCCCTCATCCTATCCATATCCCATCCCATATCCCATATAATCCTAACTTATCAACTAATCCCTATCCTATCCAACCTATCCAATTTCCCTCAATCCTTCCCTTTCATCCTACCCAAACACACTTTGGGACTTATAAGAGAAAGCCACATCCCACCTTACATAACTTCCCATCCCCCCATGAGCTACCCATCCCTTCCTTTCATATTACCTATCCTCAACCATTCCCCATCCCAAATCCAAAATATCAACATCCAACATCAAACAATCTATCCAAAATCCATACATGTAATGTGTGTGTGTTTTTGTTTGTGTGTTTTCTTGCTTTTCGCATTTACATTTTGGCCGATGATATGAGGCCCCTTTTGTTTCTTTTTATTTTAGCACGGTCCAATGATATGAGGACCATCTTTTTGTATTAATTTGTCCAATGATATGAGGGCAAGGGAATCTGACAATTCCATCATCATTGTCTTTATACCTTGGTGCACTTTGCTTTATGCCATATCATTAATCACATTGCTAATGATGATAACAATGGGCACTTTATGGTAGCACACCCCCTTATATCATCATCTTTTATCCCTATCATCATCCACACCTAATCCTCATCATCATCTAACTAACTATCTAACCTCCTCATCCTCCTATCCAATCAATCCTTTATCAATCAATCAATATCCACATACACATCTTATCCTCTCGCATCCAACATCTAAAATCCTCACCCCTTGGTTTGGGAATCTTATAACATCCTCTTATCAATCAAACTCTAAAATTATTTCTCATCACTTCATCAATCATCATCCCAATCCTCTCCTCATCAATGTCCTATCATCCACATCAATCCAAAAACAATCTTTATTCTCTCATCCAAACATATTCAATCTTTTAATCCTCCAAATCCCACATCCTATAAACCAATACCCTATATTCCTATCTAATAAATCCTCACATATAACATCGTCAAATCCAACATCCTCAAATCTTCTAGTCTAATCCCTTGACCGGGGCATCCTCTAATCCACAAATCATAAATCTTCACCCTTTTCATACATCGTTGACTAGGGGGCATCCTCTACTCCAAAATCCAATATCTCCTAATCCTCTAATCTCCTACTCCTCTAATCCTCTCTCCTATCTTCTAATCCCCTAATACTACATCCTCATCAATATCCTAACCAACATCAACAATCCTTTTATTCTCTAATCTTCAAATCCAAAATCCTTCATCTCAAACCCTTGATCTGGGGACATCCTATAATCCAACCCCTTTAATCAATCTTGTAATCCTCTAACTCTCTCTCCTCTCCTATAATCCTAAATCTTATCATCCTTTAATCCTCTCTCATCTACTAACTTAGGTCTCTCATCTTTTCGAGTGATTACCCGACTCATTCCTCCCCACCTAACCCTTGAGGGGGCATCATATCACCATCCTAACATCTTTTCTTCTTTTTCTTTGAACAATCATTAAACTCGCAATAACCCTTCAAAGAGGGAAAAGTGTAGACATCTAAAATGTTAACATAATTAATTCTGATTAATTTGTCCCGCAAATATCCTAACATCATCATTATCTAATTAATCCCTTTCCTATAAAATACCACATATACCCTTTATCCTAATTAATTTCATCATTTATCTAATATCCCATCATTATCTCATCATTAATCCCTTTAATTCATTATTATATCCCATTATCCCACCTTAATCCTTATTATCATTTTCTAGGAATTTAATATTCCTATACCTACATACCCACCCACCCACCTACTCTAAACCTACCCTACACCTAATCCTCATCATCATCTAAACTAATTAATCCCACCTCCTCTATTTCTAGAAGCTTCTAATTCTAGAAGCCTCTCTAACTTTCTAATTTTCTCTATTGAATTTTAAATTCAATGGATATTTCTCCATAATTCTATAATTAATCCCACCCGCTCTATTTCTAGAAGCCTCTCTAGCTTTATACTCTTCTCTATTGAATTGAATGGATATGTGCCCATAATACTAGAATTTTCTAATTCTAAAATTATCTATACTCTTATATCTTCTCATTAAATACTAACCATTGATCTTCCATATAATTGGAAAGATCCTAGCCATCCATTTATTCTTCTAAAAACTATAAATTGGCATGCCACCCCTCCATGTAGAAGCCAATCTTGAAAAATCCTTGAGAATACGCAATCTCAAAATATCCATAACAAATCTCTGCCATTTTATCAATCATATTCAATCATTCAATCCATACTTAATCCAATCTATCATCCATTAATCCTTTTTCAAACATCAATCAATCCAAACAAATCAAAAGAGGTGCTTTACCTAAGTGCCTACTTAAATATGAAGCAATCAATACGTCCTTGAGCAAATCGAATACAACAAAGGAGGAGTATTGCATTTTATTGGTAAGTGGAGGTATTAATTATCTCCCCCTTTACATCTCTTGCTCAATCATGAAGTATTGTTGAAAAGATTAGCATGGGAAAGCAATTTATTTGTTTTCTTATACTCACCACTAATCTGCTCTACATTACAAATTTGTTGCTTACATATTCGTTTCTCTTCTTCCATTAGCACACACTAACAAGATTCCTCAACAAAATGTATTCTAACCATCCCAAATTCATCTTGAATTGTTATGCACAACCCATTCATATAATGTGAAATATTATTTTTGTCATCTTCAACATGACCAACTCTAATATGAAATAATTATGTGCAATCACTTACACTCATATCCCTTTGTTGCACATCTTGGAGCTTTTTAAATATACTAATGTGATAATAATGTGAGATGAACTTTGTCTTCAAGTTTATAAAAAAATCTATTCCAAGTCTTGATCTTTTCTATTCCTTCACGTAATCTCTCACTTTGTACATATCCTCACCATAGAGATGTATGACCTTTCAATTTTGCACTAGAAAAATTGACTGCCTGGATCTTCCAAGTCTTCATACTCAAAATACATTTATAACTCATCTAGCTAGTTATTTCTTCAGATTCAATCATATAGAGTGATTGGGATTATCCAACTTAGGTTTACTTGTAATTTTTATGATTATTTAGAAATTTGTCTTTGTGCTCTTTGAAGTCTTTTTATTATTTAGCAATATCAAGTGCTTATTTTGCAACTTTAATATCTCTTGCCTGACTTGTTTATCGCCACAACACTTCAACAATATGTTATCTTCATAACTTCTAGATGATTTTGTATGTTTCTCATCAAACCTACATATCTACAAGTTTGGGTGTTCCTCAAACTCAAGATATAATAGTTCACGGTTTTATTTCATTATTATATCCTTTGTTTTCCATTTCTTCATAAAAGTGTTACTTTGTGTTGATTTATTTTACACCTTCTATCTAACTAGTTCAATGGAAGATGTCTGTATCACTTTTTGTTTGTACTAATAAATATGGAAATCCACAACAAATTTTCAAAGACTACTGTAGACACCTAAATTCCGCTCTTGCAATCTTATTGCCAAAACACACACAAATCACTCTCATTCTGCCAAGTCCGTTATACTTAGTGATTTCCACTAATTAACTAACACTTTCCCTCTATTCTGGTTAATTAACGATGCTTTGTTGATTATCCAACCTTTTCCACATTCAGGATGCCAATCAATGTCAAATCATAAGTTGTTATCCTCTTCTAGACAACAATTAGCGTTATTAGCTAATTAAGACTATTTTGCCCTTGATTTGGTCAATATGCTCTAATATTGGCTCAAACCCCTCTTATGACCACTCAAAATTACCCCATTCACCTCTACAATGTTTCAACAAGCTTCAAAAGCTTATCCTAGCCTCCTAGTTGACCCTAAGTGGTTGATTAGGGATTCATATCTCTTAATCACTTAGTAATTCACTAATTGTGCTTAGAAAGGCCTAATCATGATTAACAATAACAATCTAATTTGGGGCTTTAGTCCCACATGCACCAAAATACAAGTTTCTCCCAAAAGGAAAACTATAAAAAGAGTGCACCTCATTCCTTTATACTTTACACCATGCTTTGATTTGCATCTCATATAATAAATATGATATATAGCCAAGTTCAATCCTTGCCTAAAGCCTTCAACAAGGTTAGTAGATGAATAATCTAAAGTGACTTAACAAGTCATTTGGAGAGGTCATTTCACCATTGTTTGGAGTAGCAACCATAACCATTTGATTTCCCTCTTAGGTCTATTTAGGCCCATGTTAGGTAATTCAAGCATATTAGTAGGCATGTTTAATTAGATCTTGCATTGTTTTCATACTAGTTAAGCATTCTTTTAAGCTTTTATCTTAATGTTACATTCCTAGACTTAGAACCTTGACTAGATGGATGAAAATGATGTTAGATTTCCTTGTTTAGTCATGCAACCCGCTTTGTGAAGTTTAGGGTGATTTCAACTACAAATTCTCTCTAATACCAATTGATGAAGTTGTGTTTAAGGGTCCCAATTAAGGGATATAATATATGACATAGACCTCAAAATATCATAGTAAAATATGCATAAAATGCAACACTACACAAAATAGAACACAAACTCATATTTTTATTGATTGAATGGAAATGAATACAACAACAAACATTTGCAATAATCTCAAAATTGAGATGTTCTATAACATACAATATATTTTTAAATCTTATCTTGCTAACTAGTAGTATTTTCAATTATAGTTATCCCAAACACAAACTACCAAAATTTATTAGTCTAGAATATAGGTCTATCTCATGTGGGAGTCATCCCTAACAAAAATATAATAACATGTTAATACAAATTCAAGACCCACCTTACAATTTCACCTCGAAACAATAAGTGACCCATGTGATATAAAATGTGCTCCTATCCTCAATGCAAAAATAGGCGCAAGTGAACACAACTTGATGTACAATGAGTTTTCTTAACGATCACAATTATGAGTTAGGTGAACTTATATCGGCTCTTTGAACAATATTAAACTTTGGAATTCTAAAATTTATTTACCACACCATGTCCTTGTGCACAAGACTATGAACATATTTTTCAATGAGTCCTTGTGAGATATTACAACTCAACTCTAACGATCTTGTGGCTTCATTAGTAGATGTGGTTCATTAAGATGAACTAATGTTAGTAATGTGAGCCTTTAAAAATGTTCCTTGTGATGTTGCACAAAAATATATAATTCCCTTCACAGGTGAATACTTCTATTAGAAATATGCTTTTGCATTGCTTTCTACTAAATTACAATCTTGTGCTATACCTCGAAAGTTATTCTAGATTTTAGAAGATATTGCCAACATTTACGCAACACATTATACCCTTTCATAATACCATGCACATGGTTTTTCAATAAACCCTTACACAATATCAAAATTCATATCTAATGACCTCATGTATTCATAGTAGATTTTGTTATTGAGATGAACTAATGCTAGTAACACGAGGCTTTGAAAGGTTTCCTTATGATGTCAGACACAAATATGTAATTCTTTGCATACAGATTACTTCAGTTGGAAACATACTTTTATATTTCTATATTGAATTACATGCCAACATTATCCCCTACAAGGCGATCTAGACTCTATAATATATTGTGAACTTTTCTCAACCCCGTTGGATTTTCCACAAAATAATATAATTACGAATTATCACATCACACATGCACATGTCTACAAACTACACGAAACATTACAAACCTACATGTGCACTACAAGGTAGTTGCATGAAAAAATACATTACTTGTGTGTTAATTGATGACACAAAATACTAGAATAATCTTGCACACTTGTATGATGCACACTTATTATAAGACATAAGTGTACAATATAACTTACATAAAACAAACAAACAAAGACTTAGTGTAATAAAAATTGTGCAATGCTAGACTTAGCTTATTTTCCTAAATAACATGTTTTGGGTGATACTAGATTGCTAGTGAAATAAAATGTTCCTAAATTACTATGAATCCCATGAAGCTATGGAAAATAGGGTTTTCCCTCATTTAATATCACCATTTAATTTAACCATAGGTTCTCTATCCATTTTCAAGTAAAAAAGGAGGAGTTGGTGATTTTTATTAAGATGTGTCCCCCAAATTTTTATGCCACACATATTTGTATTATAAATATACAATTGTAGAATATGAACTTGATATAAAACAATGTTAGGACCATGAACTTGATATAAAACAATGTTAGGACCATGAAAATGATGTTGGTCTTGTAGATAGCCTTGATCATTATAAGGACCATACAAACTTTCCTAGTAAACATGTACAATCTTGGTCAAGTCATCTAAACTATGACAAAACTCTCTGATTTTGATTTCTCATTTTCATATTTTTCTCTAGTTGGGCATTTGGTGAAATCATGGTCATTTAGATCACTTTTATATAATAAAGGGAGCCTCTTTTCTTTAAAACAAGGTTTCATATATCTTTGAGTGATGATAAGTGATGCATCAATTTAGACTTTCATAATGATGTAATAGATTAAATGTAATATTCGAGTGTAGAACATTATTATAAATAAAATATATTTTTATGCTCTTTGTCCAAAACACTAGTTTATTAGTATAAATAGGCATGTTTAGTGACAATTTTGCACTCTCGTGTATGGTAGTAGAAAATAATTACTAAAATAATATTTTTTAAACACAACCTACCATCAATATTTATTACAAAATATAGTCTTACATGAATATATAACTTTTTATTAATTTTATAATTCAAATTTAAGAAATTTTTATAATACGCCTCATATCTTAACACTAAAATACTATGATCAAAAATAATTATATGGTTGTGTCAAGATTATTTTTTTGATTTTTATATTTATATTTCTAATTGTATGTTCCAAAAAAGAAAACATAACATTATTCCACTCCTTAAATCTCTCAGAAAATTAGTAATTAAATAACAACGATTAAAAATTGTAATTGATGATTAAGTACACTTTAACTTATAGTTATTTGTGTCAAACTAAAGTTAACCAAATAAATACTTTGTAAAAGTCAGTCACTAAAAAAATACAATGATCATTACTAGTGATTCTAGGTAACCTCTGACTAACCTTAGGTGAAAAATGTTGAGAAAAATTGTCATGGTTAATCTATTCACCCAAAAAATCATTTTAAATTATAACGCTACAAGGAACTAATGATCAAGTTGAGCCATTATAAAAATAGTTTTGGTTACGATTAACTAAAAGAAAACTTCTCCGTTGAATTTATATTGTTTTTGATGCCTAATGCATGTGGATGTCTTCATAGCTCCCACATGGATTCCTTTTCCCTTACATATATCATGAGAATACCTATGCCTCCATAATTACCACCTAAATGCCTTTGTATTTTCAATTAGGTAATGTTTTAAAAAAATTCAAATTTATTTGTTTCGTGGATTATGCTTTTAGAATATATATTTTTAAAGGCTTACATTTTTATTTTTATTTTTAGGGTTGTCACCACATAGAGTAGAACTACTTAAAAGTATCTTCAATCATTCATGACTTGATTGTTATCAAGATTATATCAATTTACACTTACAAATGTTATATTTTTCATTAGGTATGGGTTTAATTAATTGTTTTGAACATTTCAGTCAAGGTAAGGTAGCTATTGGTATTAAAAGTGTTCTCTCGTGAAGTTGTCTTCACTTTTAAAAAATGGGAATGCTTATCAAGTGCGAGACTTGTGACGTGAAGCAAACCTCTAGGGAGAGTTGGTTCTCATCTAATTCCTACACCTAATGTTGTCACTAAATATATTGATTGAACAAGCGCATGGGAAAAGGGGTAAGGAAAACAAAATAAAAGAGTTGGTAATGTACCATAGTTAAATGGAATCAATGGATCCCTCTTTTACTTGATTTTGTAGACACTCAAATTTGGAAATTTATCACTTTGACATCATTAATTCTGATTGTCCTCCTTTACCAAGACAAATACTCACATCCTATCCCCACTCAATTCATCTTGCCATATCTTTTCTAACTTGATTGTTCCCTTTTGACGATGTGTCGAAAAATTAGAGTATAAATGGCTACGATCAATACTCAAAATCCATTTCTCATTGTGTAATTTTTTAGATTTCAATCATCACATCCTTGTTCGAAAGCTGTACAACTAGGTCAAGATGTGAAATCCAGTCTTGATGACGACATTGTATAGTCTTAAACTGACACATCCTCTGTCTCTACTTTCAAAGTAATATCATATGTCAGGTCTTTTCATCTTCTTGGGTTAGTATTATCATGATAAATTACCTTCTAACCCTTTATAAGCAAGTTAATATCACCTCATTTACTCACTTTGGTGTCCCAGAGATTTCACCACGAAATTTGGGGCTACCCCTTTAATTTTTTTGTTCTTTTCAAAGTAACGGGTTGTTTTGTGTTTGTTTTGCTGCGAGTTGTTTGCATTCTTAGAAGGTATCCCTAGAGAGTCATAAAAGCCAAATTCTCCAAGTACCCACATGCTAAAACTCACTCTATCCCTTTGTTAGGTTTTGTCTGAGAGAATTTTATTTATTAAATAAATAAATTTCTTTTAAAAATAGATTGAGCTAAAATTGGAGGATTTAGGTTATATAAAGCACTTCACCCCATCATTATTACTATAGAACATTCACCTCGGGGGAAAATTTTTGAATCAACTAATTGGAGAAATTTTCAAGCAATTGCTTGCAACTTCTTTTGTTTTGTTTTATTTCTTTTTGTCTGTGTTTTGGTTTGTTTTCTCCGGCAATTCCTATATCCTATTCATTCTTCCTACCAGATCTTTCCCTAGGCCTAGGGTTTTGAAAAGCTATCCAGTATTTTTAATTACTAATATTTCTACAGGCGATTAGAGCTCAGGTTTTTTTCAGAAGATTGCAAGAAGTTGCTTGGTCCAAAAAGGTGTGAAAATGGATTTTATGAAAATAAGAAAAATATTGCCATCGATGTGTAGAGCTCGAGAAAATATGCACTTTTAGAGAAAATGACACCTAAAACAAAGCCACATAATGAAAGTTATGGCACATGCAAGTTTTTGCTGCTACATCTTCTCGGACCCTTTCTAAAAATGGAAAATTTTATTATGTCCTTGTGTTTTATTCACCAAAAATCCGAAAAAGGAAAGAAATGTTTTCTTCATGCCAGTCACAATTTTCAAGGATGCCTTCTCCGTCTAATTTCCACGCTGCCTTAAGTGACAAATTTTCATGCAATTTTTAATGCAGAAGTCATAATGCAAGTTGTACTTTTGGAAAATAGCTATTTTCCATACAAGTCACACTTTTTGGAAGGAAGGGTTTAAGCTGCTAGTGGGAATTTTGGCAGTGGCAGGCAGATGAGAATTTCTTGCCTGTATAGCAGGTTACTTTTTCCCATGAACTTAAAATCACTTAAGCTGCAATGAGAATATTAGAGGTGACAGACGGTAGTAGGAATTTCTTACCTTTGCTTGCAGGTATAAATTCCCATTATAAAAGAATATTCACTTAAAAGCGCACTGATGGAATTTCTTACACCCTTGCATCGTAAAAATTCCCATTATGAAAGTCAAATCACTTAAGTGAAAGATGGGATTTTTGGAGCTGCAGTGCAGGGTGGAAATTCCCATTGCTTTGACTTCCTATTTTTAGCAGTTTCCCTTGCCAAAAAGTGTGACCCACCTTGGCATTAATACATGTATTTAATGATATTTATTAATGGTATTTCTAGCTAAGTTTGGCACCATAAATAGAAAGAAGGTCAATGCAAGTGGATGAGCTAAAGAGAAGTCAAGGATGCATGCTAAAAATAAATAAAATAAATTCATAAAAACAACCAGAAGCATGCAGACTTGGGCGCCCAAATTGGATGAAGAAGCATGGCTTTTAATTAATTAAATTGCCAAAAATAGGGAAAGACAATTATTAAAAATAACATGTAGATGCGCCATAATTGAGAAGCAATTAATTCTTTTTGATGAAGTTTGTAGCCTAGACATGTTTTGGCGCCAAGGGAAGGAGGATTTTGCATTAAAGAGTGTTTTCCATTGTTGGGAAGCTTCCAGTTTTGGCGCATTGGGTTGGAATAGCCTGATTTTTGTTATTTTGATTGTCTGCATGTTGGTATAAGTGCCCAGTGCTCATATTAGTGAAAGGAAGTTCAAATCAATGTCAGATACATTGAATATCTCTTCCGAATTAGAAGAAATTGTCAGATCTGCACAAATTGATCCAATTACAAGGGATTCCAATAGAATTAAAAGAAAAAGAGCTCAGACAAAGATTGTTCCAGCCATGTTGAAGCATGATGAAAGAGAAGGATCAAATGAATCATGCATAGCTTCCGGTTTACTAAAGTCGGTGATACAAACATAGGTCCCGAACCTATCACCGATTTAATTAACGAGATCCATATCTCATAATTACAAAGGCTTCGGTAAAAAATTTTCCTCTTGTTTCTAGCAAGACCCATGTGGAAGTCAATGCATGGAAAATTCCTTCCAGGATCTTGTGCATGTGCTCCCAATCTTCCAGTTGAAGCCTTCATTGAATTTACTTGTATTTGCATTCACCGAGTGCTTTCTAGAATTTAAAATTGATCACATGCAATTAAAAATAAAATATGATGAGTTTTGTCTGAATGATTTACTGAAAACATTACACTAGTGCACGTCTTGGAGAACTACAAAATCTTCAAGGATAAGAGGGAAGACATATCATAGGTAACACCTGTAAGAAAAATCACATTCATCGATTCCAGATCCAGGTTTGGTGAGAATCAAAGGCCAAAGAGTTAATCGCATGCGAGAATATGGAAGAAGAATAAGGCCGGAGTGTTATAACTTTCTTCTAATTTCTTTTCCACTTTCTTCTTCTTTCTCTTATTTTCTCGACAAAGTAATTGAGCAATCTTAAGTGATTGGTTTAAAATCCGTTACTTGAAGAAGTCAATTACTTGGAAATAGGTGGCAGACATGCAAAATAGAAGGTTTTATTTTTAGTTATAAATCATGCATGTCATGCAAAAAGGAATTCCAGGAGGGAGATTGCTAGTTGTTTCCTTTACAACTTCCACATGTGCCAATTCAATTATAGTTTCCTATTTGTAAATTTCCCTCTATACACTATAAATAGAGGAAGAACCTACGTGTTAAAGGATCAAAATTTGTAATCAACATTCTTGTGTTCCAGAATTTGAGCTGAAACCCTTGATAGCTTTCTAAAAGTGAAGAATAGAGAGGAGGAAGATTTCCTGGAGAACTTTGTGTCAATGGTGCATTTGTTTCTTATTTCTTTTTAGATCTTTGCATAAACTTTGTGTTATCTTAGATCTAGATTTGAAACTTTCCTTTGCTTTAAATTCTGCATTTCAAGATCTATTTGTTTTGTCTATGTGCATATGACCAACTTTGTCAACTATTGGTTAGGTTGCACATCTCCTTTCCTTCTTCTCATATTTAATTATTCCCCTTTCCTACACATATTTCTTACAGTTGCTTACTTGCTGCAAAATTTCCTAGCTATGGTTCATGAGCTACGTAGTTAAAGTAAAACTAACAGATAGATATTAGGAAATATAATTGACAAAATCTTAAACGGGAGCCTCACCGGTAAATGAGGGAGATTTATCTCATGGTTGCATAGGTTTAAATCTAGCCAACACTCACCTAGCACAACTTGGAGAGAATTTAACAAAATCATTTAGCACACTCATTGCAATACTTATAAAAGGCAATCAAGGCTCCTAAATCTCCATAGAGCTAATGTGTATCCTTTTGGGTAACCACTTTGTTATAGTTCTGAAGCACTCAATTATGTCAAGGAGTCTAACTTCCCTCACTTTCAAGCACACCAAGATCCCCACTTCAAATTATTAGCAAGAGCAAAATCCTCTCGAGCATGTTCAAAGTGGTTCAAGTTGCCAACTAGCTACATTCATAAAAATGTTACATGTTTGGTGGGGAACTACGTGTGGTTTGACAAATATTTTGAGTAGTGTTGATAGAGGTGGTACAAAAATTACAATTTAACCTAAACACTAACCTTCTTGCAAGGTCTTCCACCCACGATTAGGGTTTGAACATGATTCAATTGATTACAAATGGTTTGGGATTTTGTGACAATTTGAAACACATTTCTATCTTTGCCAAAAGGTGATCGGGGTTGTTAATCCTCTTCATTAATAATGTCAATCCAGGGCTGGTGTCTAATGGTTGTATGCAATAGGAGAAAGAGATCTTTGGAAAACAACTCCTTCAAACACAATCCAAACTTGCATAAATTAAAAGGCACACTTGTAGAAATGAAAGAGCACACTTGCAGAAATAAAAATCAAACTTGCATGAAAGAAATCACACTTGCATAAAATAAATTTCTGAATTGAAAACAAATGAAAAATAAATAAGACACACAATAGGTTCACAAAAGAAATTGTATGAAAAGAAATATTACATGACATAAAATCAGAAATTCACAACAAAAATGAAAATTATAGAATAAAGAAATAAACATAAAACATTGATCCATCTTCCTTGGAATGAGTGGCCAGCTCATTCCTTGGAAGAGGACTTAATTCATACTTGCAAACTTTAATTCAAAACCTGCAGAATAATTTTACTTAGAATATTGGAGAGAAAGAATGAATTTTCATTGATTGGTAAAAGATTACATACAAGAGTGTGGAAGGTTGCATTTATAGTTCATGCATCCAACCAACTCCTCTTTTGGGGAATACAATTTGATCTTCTCTTTATTCTAATTTACTTAGTCCACACACCAAGAACTAACTACCTATTCTTGGGTGATTTATTCAAAGCAATAAATCCTAAACAAACTTAACTACAACAGTCCACTTATCATGGAGAATATTTCTACAACTCATCCCTTGAATCTAGGAACACAAAGTGGGAGAGTACTTATTCAACATTCCTAATAACTCATCCCTTTAATCTAGGAACACAAAGTGGGAGAGTACTTATTCAACATTCCTAATACTATTCCACTATTTTCTCATCCTTGAAACATGGAGAGAAAATGGAGGAGTGTTAAGTCCATGACTTTGAATTCTTCTTGGAATGCCACATGCATGCATGAATTTGGATTGCCACATGTTTGGATCTGTATTCTTGGTTGATGACGTGGAAGCAAAGAGTGGGTTGAATAGTTCGGTGCTCCTTTACATTACTTTAGAACAAACCAACAAAATTTCACTAGTTGTGCATTTCGGTAGCTGCGTGAAGAATTTCAGTAGCTGAAATCTAGCAACATCTATGAACAATTGGGCCTTTCAGTAGCTGCGTGAAGACTTTCGGTAGCTGTAATCTATGAACTTGGAGTAGAGTTGCTTATGACCTATTTTCTACACACTATTACATTCCAACTTTAGAAGAAATATCAGGAAATAACAACAATTAGATTACAAATAGATTTCTAAAGAGATGATAAGATAAATCCTATATTCTACCTTAAATATGTTATCCATTATTAAAACTACATCTAAATTCACTTGAAAGCTTGATTTTAAGAGAGAGAATAAGCTCGTGTTATTCGGTGATATAATGAGAGATATTTTGGACTCATCAAAAGGCCCAAAATTTATAGAGCCTCTTTATAAGAGTGTCAAAGACCATTCCATAGGGATAGGAACATATATTACAAACCAACCAAGTTATATGGTCCTGCACTTGAAAGGTTTTCCAATCACAATATAAAAAAGCGAAGCATCTTGACCTATGTACTCCCAAATTCTTTAGTCTTTGCATTTAGATCTCTCTATGCAATCCTATGCAGAATAAGTACATATTTTCACTTGTGTTTGCAAGTTTTTAGCATATTGTAATCATTTATTGCAAGCACCAATACATTATTATGATATTGTAATGTTGGAAGTTAATTAATTAGAATAACTCCTAGTTTCTAAACCTTACATTCCTTTTTAGTGTTGTGTATGTCCATAACATTGATCTATTATGATTAAAAATTGTGTAAACATCCGGTGAACTGAGTCTTGAATCGAACATTTTGGCTCAAACCCTAGTTACCTTAGGGTTTCTTCTATTAGATCGAGTGTATGAATCTTTTCACTTCCCAATTTGCCCATGCTTCCTTCTTATGCCCTTCGACATGGAAATCATCTTAACAATCAATCCATTGAGCGTATGGAGATTTCTCTTTCTACTCATGAGAATTATAGCCATGTGGATTATTATTCATTACCTATTTCTAACATTCCATCTATGCTTGATCCTAATAATGAGGTAACATTGCATGACATTGAAACATACACAGTGAACATTATTATGATTATAACCATGATGAGGATCACAACACGAATCAAGAACAAGTGAAACTTATATCTCAATTTCATGCATAACTTTGTGCCAATCCTCATCACATTGAGCCTAACATTAGGATTATTCTTGTTGAAAAGCTAGCTCATGATCAAAAGCTAATGAAACATCACTTTTTGGGACATCTCACAAAGAGCCATATAATATTCCCACTTCCTATAGTGCTTATATCTATTGGGGTACCTAATGTTCATGTGCGAAAGTCTCAATGCCTATTCTAACATCAACCCCTATTCCTACTTGCAATTACGAATGCTTCACATGGATCTTATTTTAACATGTAGGCCCTTGAAATATTTATTTATACTCTACAAGATAAAATATTACAATTACAACAAGGTACATTCACTACTTCTCATACCATGGATTTTACTCAATTGCTTCATAACCCACTTGCTCTAGAAGTGGATTATTATCCTTGCATCTTATTTTTCTACTCCCAAGATTCCTATTTATGATGGCAAGAGTGACCCTACGAACACCTTTGATCATTCCATGTGGCTTTCTTTGATTATGACTCTCACAAAAATATTACTTACAAATATTTTCCTTCAAGTCTCAAGGAATTTGCCTTACAATGGTTCTATGATCTACCAACACATTTTATGTGATCTTTCACCATTTTAGAAAATAAATTTCTTACACAATTCTCTATCAACCTTGGCAACAAAGTTTCCTAGGCTCAAATGTCTACAATACACGAAGGATATAATGAGTGCATCAATGACCATCTTCATGCTATAAGACTATGCTTACTAAAATGAATAATATTCTAGATGATAACAAACTTCAATATATCTTCGCAAAAATCTTGCTTGCCCCCTTGAAATATTTTGTTATCTTTGATAAATTCCCCTCATTTGATCATCTATTCCATACTCTAAAAGAACATGAGGTCAAGTTACTACATATGAATAATCTTAACTATGTTGTTAGCTCTTCTACTACACCTAATGCCGATTCCCAAGAAAACCTATGTTCAAAGGTAAGGATTCCAATAATAAGGCTACTACTAAGGACACTATTAATGCCATAGCTCAACCTACTAAGCTATAATTACAACCTACATGAAGGAAATTTATGTGTCTACCCTACACTCCCATGTTATGTTAAAGTAATTACTTTGAGTAAAATATTGTGTCTCTCCCTCCACCACTTGATGTTGATGTGAGCACATATCATAGTAAGAGTTTTGATGTTAATGCTTATTGTGACTATCATACATGTATTGGTTGTCTCACTTTGAACGATGTATCAAGCTTAAACATGTTATATAAGATCATATTGATACAAATGCAATTGAATGGGATGAGCCCACCGATTCTTATAAGCCTACTAATGATATTCCAAAGCTGAAAATATTTAATGAACAACTTCCTAATCATGAAACTAACAAATCTACTCGGAAGTGCATAATGTTATCATCGATACCACTTCCATCTTCATATAATCACCCATTAGATGTGATGATTGACATTATTGGCCCTACACCACCTTTTACATCAATTATTACTTTTGATGACTCTGATATGATTGATGCTCTTGTCTTGAATAATTTGTACATTTGTGCATCTATTAATCAAGTACCTATATGTATTGTTTTAGTTTACCACATATTAAGGATAATCTATGTATTCTCAAGCTACTTTGTTCTCTTGGCTATTCTAAAAATCACATCACACACGATTCTAATTTTTCCTATAGACATACTATTCTACCCACCACTATTGACTCTATTACTACGTAGGTCCCATTTCTAGTGGCTTCCACTCTTAGCTTAGGTGACACACATTTAGGTCTTTCTTGGTTTCACGCTCTTAGGCTTGTATCATCTATCATACATCAATGTGTCAATCTTATTCATTAGTAACAAGTTGTCACAATTCAAGGCATACCTTTTGAGGCTTATTTTCCTATGTTACCTCACCATACTTCTATAGTGCTACTCCTATGTACCTTATAGGCCTTTGAACACACATATCATCTCTAGTGGCTCTAGCCCTTCTAGGTCTCCTAATATGCCTTTTTACACACATGTTATATCTAGTGGCTCTCACCCTCCCATGGTTCCTTATAGGTATTCTAGTGCACATATTATCTCTAGTGGCTCTCACTCTATTTATCCTCCTCATGGTCTACTCCATCACACACTTATTCTTGTGGATCTAGTCGACCTTGTTCTCCTCCCAATATTTCTATGGCACATGTTACTAATTTTATACCACTTGCGTATGCATATATTTATTTGGCACAATTGAGGCATGTTCCCTTTCATTTCTTCCAAATCTAATTCACTTCCTCATAAGGTTATCATTGGGTAACTCTTGTGCTACCCCTCTCCCTAGACATAAATATATTCAATAATATAAAAAACATTCATATATTTGTTAAAATATAAAATACCTATACACATAGCTTGATCTATATGAACTTTACATCACATATGTTATTTTTCATTGTGGTTTAGTTAATAGAATATCTTTTATAACCTTTACACACATGATTTCATGAGGTATATTGAGCTTGATGCGGGACATCTAGATCATTAGACACTAATAGGAGAAAATTTGGTTCTGTTGTTGCGGACTCACGGCACCCCCGGATGCGAGATCGGGCTTCAGGGTGATCACTCTAGCATCCGGTGTGATTGCACAACATGGAAACCTCTCTCCAAGTGTGGGGACTTGTAAAAATGAGAGAGGAATCTCCAGTTAGAGGCTGGTTCCTCAAACTCCTCGATTTAGATCTATATTTTTGCAAAACTACGAGGTTCGAGATCATAATCCTACTCTAAATTACAAGAGGGCGGGGATAGAAATGCAAAAATTGAAACTAATCAAGATGGTGATGCACCAAAGGAGTGGTGAAACATTTACATCAAACAAATAGACACAAACCAGAGATTTTCAACATGAAACATACACAGATCGATAAGATATAATTTAGGATTTGAAATGAAGCAAATAATACAAACAAAGGATGAAAACCATTCACAAAGCTTGCATTATCATTTCCAGTACCCAAATCATCGCATTACAACCTCGGAGAGAGGTAAAAGCATTACAATCTTTTGGAGAGGTCGATTCTTGCATCAACCACTGCTTTGGAGGTGAAAGAAGAAGTTCTTTATGTCAAAAATTGTTCCTTTTCTTTGAAATGAGCAAAATCGCTTTACGGTCTGAAAGGTCGAGCGAGGGGACAGAAAATGTACAAAAACATGAGAGCCCATCCCTCCTCGACTGTAGATGCATTAAAATGGCATGGGGGACCTTACAAACCCATACCCTATCACTTTGACCGAATTACAGGAGAATGCGACCCATTCTGCATTAAATGCAGTGTCACGAAATGTCACTTCTGGCCATGAACATGTGTCAGATTTTTTTTTCAATTTTCTCTCTCCAGACTACACCAAAATTCAAGATTAACCCCAAAATCACGTAGATAATTTCATAAGCTTTCCGTTGATATAAAGAACATGCAAATCTGAGCTCTGGATCGAAAGATATGTCGATCTGAAGATTTAGGGCACAAAACAGGTGAAAACGTGTTTTGAAAATCTTTCCCGCGCTCTGCCACCTGGATGACACGTGTCAAGCGCTGATTGGATGCGTAATTCTCTCTCCTTCCCTACTTCATTAGACACATGTCCTCTTTTTATTGGCTCGGGTCAGTGCTTGAAACCTCACCCTTTGACTTTTGGACTTTCTCCCTTGTGACACGTGTCGTGATTTGATTGGTCCGCGGGTCTGCCGGCTTTTCGCGCCCTTCGCGTCTTCATGTCCCGATGTCCCAAACTGTTTGGGACAAAAACTCCCGATCCACCCGAAATGGGCTTCCTTGTCCCTCATTTGGCTGATGACACGTGGCGTTGCTTGATTGGCTTTCGGCTCCTTCGGCTATCCGCGTCCCACGCGTCCCTTTGTCCCAACTGTCCCAGTGCTGAAGTTCCCGTTTCGGCCAAACCGGCCGGTTCGCGTCCTTTGCGTCCATTTGTTCCAACTGTCCCCCGGTCGTTCAGGACAAATTCTTCCGAACCGCCTGAAATGGGCTTCCTTTGCTCTTGGCCGCTTCGCCTTTTCACGTCCTTCGCGTCCTCGCGGCCCAGATGTCCCAACTGCTTAGTGCGAAAGTTCTCCTTTTCGGCCGAACCGGGTGGTTCGCGCCCTTCGCATCTTCATGTCCCAAATGTCCCAGTAGTTAGTCGATTTTCTTCTCCTTCGGCCGAACCGGCTTTCCACGTCCCACGCGTCCCGACGGCCCGATGTTCCTTTGCCCTGCAGACTGCCTGGCGGCCTTTCGGCCGATTCGCGCCCGACGTCCCAACTGTCCCAAGGACCGCCTGGACTAGGACTTAGCCGATTTTCATGATTTTTTCTACCCCAAGCTTGGTTTTTACAACTTTTCACCCTTTTTAGAACTTGCTCTTTTCTTCTTGGACAAGAGAGTTAGAAAAAAGCCGAGGGGACCCCAAAAACATGATTTTTTGCCTTGAATCAATCTATCTTGCTCGGGACTGAAGAATTTAATGCATGTTATCAAAATTACCCTGGGGGGTGAATTTTGGATAACAATTTGGTGACTCAGTGGGGTCATCTGCCTGCTAGATGAAGTTACCAGTTGCCTGAAGCATCCATTGGGCATGGAGTCATGAGTTGTAACCTGCAAACTGATCTGAACTTTGAAAACTTCCCTCTGAACCGCTTGAATCCCACCGGACATGGAGTTGTTCTCACCAAAATGCCACTGAAATGGACTGTGCAAGAGCAAAACCAGCAACACCAAAAACTATGTACAGAACTGAAAATCATACATGCTCCAAATGAAACATGCAGGGTGTGCACAAGCACTTCTTCTGCTGAAAGCAAACCTACCTACTCTATTCTAACTGAAGCAAAGGTGGGCTAAACAAACCTCGTAATTGGTTGTGAGAAATAGCTTCCTTTTCTCAAAAGTGGCAGCCATGCAACTGATTTGGCATTGAACATGGCTGATTGGATGAATGGAAAATCAACAAGAAGCTGGTCTTCCACCCAAATCATCAAGGTATCAGCTGAAGGCAAATTCAATACCTCTTTTAGTTGCTCTGCATTTGGATTGAAGAGGTATGACAGCTGATCCTTGGTACTTTACAGCTCATCCTCATGCTTAGAAGCAAGCATGACTGGTTGTGGCTTCTCCTTTGGCTCCAATGAAGCCAAATACCTAATTGGGCAAGGTATGGTCCGTTTGATATGCCCATAGCTCTGATTTTCAACTCCAAAAATGGAGTCTTCTTGTAGACCTTCTTGAATGGATGGTGTGGAAGAAATGGTGAAATTCCTCTATCCTTTCTCTTCCTCCAATGAAGAACATGAAAGATTAAAATCTTCCAATCTTGGTTCCAAAGAGCTGCTATAAGATGCAGGCTGCTGCAAATGAATGTTCTCCTTCATGACAGCAGACTCAAGTGTTTGGAATGTGGATGATGAAAGAGAGAATGGTGGAAACTCAACCGGCTCTTCTCCATCAAAACAGTTCTCCAAATCTGACAGATAAACTGCCTCATGGCTGTCCTGCTGCAAATGCTCCACTTCCTCCATGGTGCCTTCTTGATTTGTAACTTGACCACCATGGTTTCTTTCACCCTCCAACATTGAGTTTGAGAGATCAAACTCCTCTTCAGTATTAGAACTTGAGAGAGGTGAAGTAGAAAGAAGAACTGAAGGTTCTCCTGTAGCCTGCTTTGTGCTCAAAGCCCTTGGATCTACACTTTTCTCCTCCATAACTAGAATGTGCTCCTCTTCTTTTGGATTTGGAGCAGCTTCTCCTTTCTCTACTACTTGAAGACAATTTTGCTCTTGATAGAACTATTCCTCTAGCATGAAGTTTTTCAAATCAAACTCTTCGATTTGCTTTGCTCTAGAGGATAAGTTGGGACTGCAAGATCTTCTTCGAGCTTTCTTCCTTTATGGCTGATTGTGCAACTTGAATTGAATCAGCATTCCTTCAAATAGAGTGCCAACATGGACACTACTTTACTCGAGTAAACCGATTGCTTGATATGCTTCTTCTTTTTGCTCTTCTTCTGCTGCCACAAAATCAGTCTTAACCACCATTTGTTCAACCTTAGCCTCTTCTGTAGGCTTAACCATCAAGGGGATCTTTGTCATCCCAAATTTGGCAGCCCAAACCCTCAAGTTGTCTGTCATTTCTTTTCTGTTGGGCTCCTCTTCTTGCTGTCCTTCATGGCTGATTTTTGCAATTTCTTCTTCCCCACATGGAATTGGGAATGCAAGAGGAGGGATGGGTTGTAACTCAATTGATTTGGCAATTTTTTGTGGTGGTAGAGGAGGTGAAACCTCTTGTTTCTTTGGGGGAGAGCGTATTTATTTTAGCACTTGTGGAGGGGATGACTGTTTGGAAGGAAAAAGGAAGGAAGAATTGAGGTGTGGTGGAAGACCGAGAGGTGGAGACATGGAATCAACATTTAGGACAGCGAGATGGGGAGTTTAGGATTTGCAATTCCAAATGAGATGGTGCTTTGCTTGAGTAATGGGAAGAGAAAAACCGGATGATGGTGTAGAACTTACCCATTGACAAGGTTGTTCAACAACAAGTGTATAGGCCTTTATTTCTGCTGTCCATTATGCAAGTTGGGGCAACATCTTCATCATGAAGTCCACTTCTCCCGAGGGTGAAGTGTCTTGGAAAAGGGCCTCCCCATGGACAAGGAGTCCTGCAACCAATTCTAAAAGCTCTCATTTGGGTCATTTGCTCTGACCGCACCATCTTTACCTCCATCTTTTGGATTTTCTCCAACAGACCAGTGTCTTGCATTTGATTGTCTTCATTATATGCATACTCTTGCTCTTGAAAGCTCCATAGCCAAACTGATTTTGGCATTGCTGCTCATATGGGTATGCATGTTGATTCGAATTTGTTCAAAATGCTGATTTGGAGGATTTAAAAAACATGTTGGAGGTGGGAAACATTGCTTTATATTGTTGAAAATGTGAATTCCATGATGGAAATGAAGTCATGATTGCACGACTTCATGGAATGGAAAAGAATGAAAGGGATGGATGAGAATGGATGAAAAATCAGGTCTCGCAACTTCTTGAAATGGGTTCTTTGATCGATGGAGTCACCGAGATGTGTTTGCAAGTGCCTCCAAAGGCTGAAATCTTCACAGAACACACCAAACCGCAAAAGATGAAGTGAAAGACCTCTAAGGTCCCACCGGCATGCCAAAACTGTTGTTGCAGACTCACAGCACCCCTGGATGCAGATCAGGCTTCTAGGGTGATCACTCTAGCATCCAAAGGTGTGATTGCACAACATGGAAACCTCTCTCCAGTGTGGGGACTTGTAAAATCGAGAGAGGAATCTCCGATTAGAGGTGGTTCCTCAAAATCCTCGATTTAGATCTATATTTTGTAAAACTACAGAGGTTCAGATCCTAATCCTACTCTAAATTGCAAGAGGGCAGGGATAGAAATGCAAAAATTGAAACTAACTGAAGATGGTGATGCACCAAAAGGAGTGGTGAAACATTTCTGTCAAGCAAATAGACACAAACCAGAGATTTTTAACATGAAACATACACAGATCGATAAGATATAACTTAGGATTTGAAATGAAGCAAATAATACAAACAAAGGATCAAAACCATTCACAAAGCTTGCATTATCATTTCCGTACCCAAATCATCGCATTACAACCTCGAGAGGTAAAAGCTGTTCACAATCTTTTGGAGAGGTCTCGATTCTTGCATCAACCACCTGCTGGAGGTGAAAGAAGAAGTTGCTATGTCAAAAATTGTTCCTTTTCTTTTGAAATGAGCCAAATCTAGCTTTTACAGTGCAAGGGTCGAGCCCAGGGGACAGAAAATGTACAAAAACATGAGAGCCCATCCCTCCTCAACTGTAGATGCATTAAAATAGCATGGGGGACCTTACAAACCCATACCCTGTCACTTTGACTGAATTACAGGAGAATGCGACCCATTCTGCATTAAATCTGGTCGCTGAAATGTCACTTCTGGCCATGAACACGCGTCAGATCCATTTCTCAATTTTCTCTCTCTAGACTACACCAAAATTCAAGATTAACCCTAGAATCACGTAGAGAATTTCATAAGCTTTCCGTTGATATAAAGAACGTGCAAATCTGAGCTCTGGATCGAAAGATATGTCGATCTGAAGATTTAGGGCACAAAACAGGCGAAAACGTGTTTTGAAAATCTTTCCCGCGCTCTGCCACCTGGATGACATGTGTCAAGCGCTGATTGGATGCTCTCTCCTTCCCTACTTCATTAGACATGTGTCCTCTTTTTATTGGCTCGGGTCAGTGCTTGAAACCTCGCCCTTTGACTTTTGGACTTTCTCCCTTGTGACACGTGTCGTGATTTGATTGGTCCGCAGGTCTGCCGGCTTTTCGCGCCCTTCATGTCTTCATGTCCCGGATGTCCCAAACTGTTTGGGACAAAAACTCCCGATCCGCCCGAAATGGGCTTCCTTGTCCCTCATTCGGCCGATGACATGTGGCGTTGCTTGATTGGCTTTCGGCTCCTTCAGCTATCTGCGTCCCACGTGTCCCTTTGTCCCAACTGTCCCAGTGCTGAAGTTCCCCGTTTCGGCCGAACCGGCCGGTTCACGTCCTTTGCGTCCATTTGTTCCAACTGTCCCCGGGTATGCGGGACAAATTCTTCTAACCGCTTTGAAATGGGCTTCCTTTGCTCTCGGCCGCTTTGCCTTTTCACGTCCTTCGCGTCCTCGCGGCCTAGATGTCCCAACTGCTTAGTGCGAAAGTTCTCCTTTTCGGCCGAACCGGTGGTTCACGCCCTTCGCGTCTTCATGTCCCAAATTTCCCAGAGCAGTTAGTCGATTTTCTTCTCCTTCGGCCGAACCGGCTTTCCACGTCCCACGCATCCCGACGGCCCGGATGTTCCTTTGCCCTGCAGACTGCCTGGCGGCCTTTCGGCCGATTCGTGCCCCGACGTCCCAACTGTCCCAAGGACCGCCTGGACTAGGACTTAGCTGATTTTCATGATTTTTTCTACCCCAAGCTTGGTTTTTGTAACTTTTCACCCTTTTTTAGAACTTGCTCTTTTCTTCTTGGACAGGAGAGTTAGAAAAAAGCCGAGGGGACCCCAGAAACATGATTTTTTGCCTTGAATCAATCTATCTTGCTCGGGACTGAAGAATTTAATGCATGTTATCAAAATTACCCTGGGGGTGAATTTTGGATAACGATTCCTTATATTATTCTCTTAGGAGCATCCTCCACACTATATAGGTGTTATTATTTCATTGTATCTCCTTCCATATTTCTCATTACACATGATTACATATATTGTGTACATGATATCCTTTGAACTAACAGGGTAACACACATGTCTTGTGTAACACCGACATTTCTTGCTTCACATGCTTTCTTACTACTTGTATTGCTCTCGTCACTCTTTGACAATACTATTTGTTAGAACATGTTTTATAGTTTCTTATGTTACTTTACTTATATGCTTCATTGTATGTGGCCTAAGTTCATTGTTTGTCTTGTGACATCGTGGGTATCCCATGTTTTTGACTCTATGTCTCCTTTCATGACATTGTTTCTCTTGTACACGGCTTGAGTGCTTTGATTATCTAATGACACCATGGGTGTCCCCTGTTTGTGGCTCTATGCCTTGATATGACTCTTCTCTACACAAAATGAATTATGTTTTCTCACTTGATGGTTTTTTTTTGTCTCTATACTAGTTCTATCACATATATCTTACTCTTATTGTTGCTATCACCACTATTATTTCTTCTGTGTTTATGGTTGTGTGTCTTTATGTGTCATGGTTACCACCATGTGCAACCCATTTTATAGGTACGATTTATCAAAGGTGGCCACCACTTTAACATTCCATATTCTTTTACGAGACTCTCATACATATAATGCATGTGAAGACATCTATTTGTTTGAGCTACACACTCAAACAATTTATCTTGTGTGCCTCAAAAGATGGGGGCATGTATAAACCTAATTTTTCACTTTTCATCTTTCATACCTCGACTAATAATTTCCTTTATGCGAGAGAAGGGTCACTGATGCATCTATTTCTTAAGCGAGTGCCTTAAGGAGCCCCTGCAGAAATGGGGAAGGGTTATTCACGTAACCATTATGGGTTAGAGACAATACACGAGAGAGAAATGTAACTATTTGGTTTTTACCTTAGTTATCCCTATATTATTTATCCTTATCCCCTTAGGTCTCACACACATTACATTCACAACTTCTTGCTTGCATCTCACCACTTTGCACTTTGTTTATCCATATCCATGATCTATGACACATTTCTTTCTCTTTCTATGACACATTATCTCATTTCATCACCTTTTACCAATGCCTTGCCCGTGGGCGATGACGTCCTATATATACACCTTAGTTTGAAATTGATGAGAGAAGAAGCTTAGACCTTAGGAACTTCCATCTGCTTTGCTCTTTTACACATCTGCTCACTCGAGTTTTGGTTCATCTTGCATTTTTCTTGGATTGGAATAGACACTGAAAGAGGGAAAAACAAGAACTGATGTCGAAAACAATGCACCACAACACAGTTACACTCTGATGGTAATGTCAAGCTCCAACGCAATAAGCAAGATTTGAAACAATGGAATGAAAATGCAAGTAAGAAAACAGTCTGCTCATTCTCATAGATCGAAAAAGGAAGTAAAAATAGGGGTGTTGTGTAACCCCCATGCCTAAACAAGGAAAGAATATCAATGATGCCACTGACGCATATGATGTGACTGACGCATATGATGCCACTAAAGGAGGAGTTACAATTCCAAATAAGGAATGTAACTCCTATGACGCACTGACGCAAATGACAATGAAAAATTCTATGACAAAATCTGACACTTGTCATTTGACTTCCTAAGACCTATGACTCTTGCAAGGTGAGATGACTCACCAGGTGATGTGGACGATGACTAGGCATGTCACACACACTAACACCCCCTTCATTAAAGCCGGGAAGAGGTAATGGTAAGCGTAATGCAGAAAAAGAAGACTCCTTTAGACAACTAAAAAGATGTGTCAATGGGGCTCGGCAACTAAAGGCTTGATAAGGTGCCCATATACAAACACCATCTTCTTAGAAGAAGAAGAAGAAGAGAAATGGGTCCCGGCATAAAGCCTGATGAGGTACCCATGCACAAAAAGAAGTCCCAAATAGTGAAGGAAAACCCAGTGGGAAAAACATCCATCACAAGAGAACAAAATACTCTTGAATCTAAGAAAGATGCCAAGGATGGGTCCTGGCCATAGACTAGCCTGTAAAGGTACCCATGAACAAAGGGAAATCTCTCGTAAAGATGAAAAAGAGAGAAGATGAGGTAGATGATATAGATGTAGAAGATGCTATGGATGGATCTGAACTCTGCAACTCTAAGAAGTCTCCTAGAAGAATGTCGATGACAAGATCCTCTGCCTCTAGCATGAAGAAGAGCCATCCACGCCGAATGTGTGTGCCTGCCCTTAGGAAGGACAGAAATGACGTGGCCGGAAGTCTACCCACTCTGTGAAGGAAACGATGGTAACAGCACGAAGAGCTCTAAGTACGGTCCACAAAAGTGTGACATTGGTCTAGCAAGTGAGTGTAAAGGAGCCGTAGGTAATTTCACGAGTGTAGAACTATCAGAGTATGAAGGGTGAACACCTATAGAAATGATGTCCAACTGAAGTGAAGGAAACAAAACATCAACCACAATAGAAAATGGATCCATAAGTAAGGGTGGATCAATGAAGGTCTCTGGAAAATTAGAAGTGGTAAGAGTCCCAACAGGGGTACTCCCAACAACGAGATGATGAACTCTTCTCAAATACCTATAGATGGATGAGGAACTGTCGTACATCACAAGTGTACTCTGTGAATAGATGACTAAGGTCAGGAAGATACTTGTCCCAATGAGGGGGCTCAATAAATAGAAGAGTGATGTCAGATAGGTATGAGTCATCCAATGAAGGTGGAGGAGTGAAAGGGGCCTCAAACACTGAAGGTGAAAAAGAGGCGGGTGTGATGACTGTATGAGGTTGTATAGAGACTGCTCAATATCTGATGAGATGTGGGATGTGTCAACACTCTCTGGAATAGTGAGAGAAGGAGGAGAAGATTCCTCTGTAGTACTCTCGACATCAGAACTGGGTGCACAATCCTTGTCATCAAAAGTAGAACCAAGCGAGTATGTGTCAGTGGAACTATCATCACACGAAGAAATATGTGTGGGTGGCCCTTCGTAAGAAAAAGTATCGGTGAACTCACTTTCCTCCATGGATGCAAGATCATCATAAGATCCATAACCAGATGAAGGAGGATCAAGGTCTCCATGAAAATTTCGAATGAAAGTCCAAGCTTGGTGCGCAAACTCTATGAACTCTATTCAACATTGAAGGTCCTTCAAGATATAGTAAGATAAAGAAGCTCGTATGCCATGTCATTCTTGTTCAACCAATTTTGGTGATGAATGTGGTCAATAGGTTCAAGTGCCAACCCAAGAAGATGTGGTAACAAGTTGTACATAATGTAATGATCGAGTATCCCATTCTTCCATTGTAGGTAGTTTCTTGGTCCTAGTTGAACAACGAGCGATGAAATTCAATGTCCATGACGAGAGGAGCCTCTAAGGAACACAAGTTTAACCCCCCCTTTTTGTGGCACTTTATAGTTTAGTGTGTTGATTACAAACAAATGTGAATGTGTCCCGAGAACCAGTCTATCACTCACCTTGCAATCAACGTAATAACGTGCAATGGTGGAGACAAAAATCAAGGTTCGTAGGGTGCATCGATCGACACTGCAAGCAAGCACAAGAACGAGAGAAAACAAGAAGGGGAAGAGAAAGCCTTGTGAGAAATAGCATCTCATGTCACACAAAAAGAATCCCTTTGCTGTAAGACTATGGTGGATGCGCTCACAAGTCCATAAGAAAAAAAGGGATAGAACAAAGCTTAAGAAAAAATGAGCTGAATTAAGCAATACAAAGGCACCCCCAGAATGCAGCACTTTATAAAATAGTGCATTTACAAAACTGATAATCCCATCAACTAGAGTGTGAAAAAACATGCAACTTTGACTAAAGAAGTGCTCAAAACCGAGCAACGAGTCAAAAGTTATAGCAAAAAAAAATCCCGCAACTGATGGAAAAATGCTAATAAGCCTGCAAATGGATTAAAAAAATTGCCCTAAATGCATGCAAAGGGTGTCATATGTATGCTCATTGGAAATGACATCGAATTTTAGATAGGGTTTGTTTTAATTGTGAGGGGGATTAGCCTCCTGCCAACCCTGGACCTCACCCTCCATCTTTGACACTCAAAGGAAGGATATTAAAACAAGCAAAAGTACCCCAATAAAAGTTTACAATGCCAAGATAAATGAAATGTTTTACACCTTAAAACATTTTAAAAGGTGAGATTTGATTTTACCTTCAAATAATTCTAAAATAAAATGTTGACCGAGCTGTTGAAGTTGAGAATGAAGGTCCACATGGAGAGCTAGGCATCAAAGGTGGAATGGTTGTAGCAGGAGTTTTTGATAGGGTTGAGGTGGCGAAATGACCATGAGATGTAAGCTACAGATTCCACATAGGTAACAGTTCAACTGAGAGGGCAGTGTGTAAATAGTGTTCTGTAGAGATGTTAGAGGATCCTTCAATAGGTGGAGGATGGTTAAACCGAGGAGCACAACACCAATGGTGGTTTCAAGCTACAGACCTGCAATGATCTCATCTCAAATACCATGAGTTTGAGCGTGCAGAGTAGGCATAGTAAGGAAGACTCTGAAGAACCAGGTTTAACCCAAGATAGATTCAAGGTAGTGCAAACATATATGCAACCAACAAGGAATGTGCTAAGAAAAACAAAGTAGGTTGAAGGGTGGAGAACTTGAGCTGAGCGGAGGATGAATGCAAGGCACGAGTTGGAGTGTGCAACCCAATACATGAGTCATGGAAAGTGACGGTGCAAGTGGATACCAATGCACAATCAAAAGTCGATCACCATAGGCACAAGTTCACTTAGAAACAAAAAAATGAGCTACCGAATCGATCGAGATAGAAAACCAATGTATAAGCCGCAACAAAGCGGGTTGAAAAGCCAGTGAGAAATACCTTATACAAAGATTCGAGAAAACCCAAGTGAACCCAAACTGTGCAGAAAATCCGAGGCGAGAGGTGTCAATATCCAATGCGTGCAAAGGAAATATATGAGCAACCAAAAAATGAGCCTCCAAACCCACAAACGTGTATAGAGGATCTTTCAATGCCAAAGATTAGGGTAGAACTTTTAGCAAAAGAAGAACCCGAGCTCCCAAAAAGGTGCAGGAGAATACAAACCGTGCGGGAGAATACAAACCCAAGTGCGAGTTTGAGCAATCCAAAAACACCCACATTTAGACTATGAACAAGCCTAAGTCCAAGGCAGTGAGAGCTCCAATGCACAGGTGGATGGAATGCATGAGTTAATAATGAACCACAGGTCCATGCCAAAGCAAAAATGAGCTCATGAGAATAGAAACAATCATGAACTCAACAATGGATAATGCAAACCGACCAAAATACCTTCAAACTTGCAACTCTGAAACCTCAATACAAGGTGAGCAATACAATTCCAAAATAATAATTGAAAAAACTTGCATAAGGAAAATAAGAAGAAACCAAAAGTAATAAACAAGTGAGAAATAAAGAGTGCACGTTTACCAAAACCAGCTCTGATACCATGAAAGAGGGAAAAACAAGAACCACTTTCAAAACAATGCACCACAACGTAGTTGCACTCCGATGGTAATGTCAAGCTCTAACACAATAAGCAAGATTCAAAACAATGGAATGAAAATTCAAGTAAGAAAACATGTCTGCTCATTCTCATAGATAAAAAAGGAAGTACAAATAGGGTCTTGTAAACCCCATGCCTAAACAAGGAAAGAATATCAATGACGCCATTGACACATATGACGTGACTGACACATATGACACCACTAAAGGAGGAGTTATAATTCCAAATAAGGAATGTAACTCCTATGACGCACTGACGTAAATGACAATGACAGATTCTATGATAGAATCTGACACTTGTCATTTGACTTCCTAAGACCTATGAATCTTGCAAGGCGAGATGACTCACTAGGTGATGTGGACGATGACTAGGCATGTCACACACACCAAAATACACTTATCTTCTTGGTTGGCTTTCTTGCACTATCGGGTCATCTATAATGAGTTTAGGATAAGAATGGTGTTCCCTTCTCCACCTAATAAAAATTCTCTCTCGGTGTACTTTTTTTTTGGAGAGATGCATCAAAGACCACCCTACAAATATAAAGAGAGTGCCCTAACCATATTTTGTCATTTTGTATAGATTAGTTCATCTTCTTTCCTCATTGTGCTATGTTAGATTAGTTTTACACATGCTTGGATGCTAGTTAGCATAGTAATCTTATTCATGACCATCTCCTTAGCTTTACATTACTTTCATTTCAGTCATATTATGCACGTTTGTCTTATATATTGTTGATCCATACCTCTCCTCACCAATCACTAATATCATAGTAGGGTTCTCTCCTCTATATTGATCTGGGCCTTAGAAACCCTAGGTTGACCTAGTGTAGGGATTATTGTCCTCTAGATATGTAACCCTAACACTCATTGTAGCCCCTTTAAATCTATCCATTGTATGTTGGTTCATGTGTGTTTCTTACTTGTTTCCTTGATACCCTTATAGAATAGATGATTTAGGAGTGCAAGTTATTGAGACACATTCTTGGCCCACTATACATTTATGGTGAACCTGATGTGAATCCTATAAAGCTATGAATCAAGCACAACTCATTAAAAGTATTTGTTATCCAAAATAAGCCCCTTGCTTATTTTTGGCTAACTCTCTTTCATTTCTTCCTTCCTTGTGCCTCAGTCAAATTTTTCCACTTTTCAGGCACTCAAAATTTTCTAGAAATGGCTTCATCAGATAGAGAATTTTCTCACCTTTCCAGAAAGGTAAAATTTTCCTTCTAACTCCTTGTATTTTGCAAGTTATGGCTCGGTGGAGTTTTGGAGGGAAATTTTCCCTAGGAAGGTCCGCAAGTGAATAAGAATGTGCCACATCAGCGGTAGAATGGTGGGTCGGTGGGGACAAGTTAATTTTTTTTTCAAATTTCTCGGTGGGGGTGCAAAGAAAATTTTTGGCCCGAAGCCCCATGAGCAAATAGGAAGGCGACACGTGTTCATGGATCCGGTGGGGGTCGGGGGCGCAGAGGGAATTTGATAATTTTGCCAAAGTGTTACAAATGGCGCAATAAAACTCCACCCCCAAAGGCCTACGCCAATCAAAACATGCCACATGTCCATGTGGCTGGGATAAGTCAAAGTGGTCGGGTGCAAAGGAAACTTTGGAGTGCACCCGCGGGCCAATAAGAAGATGACACGTGGCAGCGGAGCGAGCAGGCGATTTTGGATTTTTTCCAAAAATTCAGAAAGGTGTAGAATGTCTGTTTGAACCTGTGAGCAAATAAAAATGTGCCACGTGGATTCGAAGCGACGGGGGTGGAATTTTTGGGAAAATTTTCCAAAATTCAAAAAAAAGGAAATTTTTTGGGTTTTATTTGCCCACCCAATTTTGGCTCTTATTTTTCCCTAAATCTTTAGAGGGGCATATCTTTCGATCAAGACCTTGTTTTTCTTGATTTTAGTGTCATTGGAAAGCTATTGAAGTCCTCTACATGATGAAATCCTCAATTTTATTTTTGGTGGAGTTTGGTGAGAGAAAATGAGAAATTGCCTCTGCATGGGGAAAAGAGCGGAATCGACATTCAACCACCATTTTTAATGCAGTATGGCTTCCATTCTTCTCCAACATGGTCAAAAATCTTGGGAATGAAATTTTAAGGGTACCCATGCTATTTTGATGGATCTAGTTAGTGGTTGAATGATTCCTTTCATTTTTCCCATGTTTCTCCTTCTTGAGCTCGAGTTTTCATTGTTAAAAGCCAGATTTGGCTCATTTGTAAAGGGTTGGAATTTTTTTATGAACTGCAGGCTCCCTTCTTCACCCTAGCAAGTGAATTTGTGGGATATCGACCTCTTTTAGGACTCACTGTAACATGTTTTTACCTCTTTGTTGTTGTAATGCACTATATTTAGAAAATGGAAATGACAATGCAAGCTCTATGAATGAGCTTTCAATCCTTTCTTGTGTTGTTTGCTTCATTCTGATCCTTCATTACATTTTAGCAATTTGTGCATAACTTGTGTTGCATTTTTATAATTTGTGTCAATTTATAGAAATAGATGTTCACCACTCCTTTGGTGTATCACCACTTTTACTTAGTTTTATTTCTTTTGCATCCTTTATCTCTGTCTCCTTGGAATTTAGAGTAGGATCTAGTATTAAACCTCTGTAAAATTCATGCATACATCTGATCAGAGGAGTAGAGGAACCAACCTTCAATCTGGAGATTTTTTTCCCATTTTGCAAGTCCCACACTTGGGGAAAAGATTCAATGTTGTGCAATCACACTAAATGACCCAATTTCTCACTTGCAGACCTGAAGGTCATTTAGGGGGTGTTGCTGATTTGCACTAACAGTTTTGGCACACCCAGTGGGACCTTAGAGGTCTTCATCTTCATTACAACAAAGTTGATGTGTATTTGTTGTAAGTTTCTTGCTTAAAAAGAGCCCTGATTTGCATATCGACTACTCCAAAGAGATAAAATCAACTAGTTTCAGCAGTCCAAGTCTGAAGATTCATGAGAAGGATCCAAACAAGGTCAAGGGCCAGAGAAGAAGGATTGTCTAAGTATCTACAGTTATCCCTAGGAAGAAGACAGAGGGGAAGAATAATTCAAAGGTCTCCATCTCCACCAAACAAAACTCTATCAACTCCTCCACCTGGTAGACCTTTCACCCAATCAACAAGGGTTCTTAGCCAATCAGAATGACACAAAACAACCCTTATGTCAACTTCATTGGCAGCAGCCCACTTGCTCTCAATGCACAAAAATCTAGTTCCAATTGCAGCATTTAAGAACATCCCATACTTTACTGGGGAAAATCAGAGCACTCCTAATGATCATGTCAAAGACATTGCTAATGTTTGTGCAATCCATGAGATTTTGAGATGTAAATTGTTGGCATCTTCATTCAAAGGGAAAGCCTTGCGTATGGTTCAGAGCCTTGGGTCGCTCTATCCAAAATTGGAACCAACTTTTATAGCTCTCCATGAGCAGTTTGGAGAAAAGGGAGATAATTTGTCTCTATTGGAACAACTGACAACTGTCAAGAGAGCTCCCAATGAGCAGCTAATAGACTTCAATTTCAGATTTCAAAGGACATGGGATAGAATTTCAGTGGCAATAAGGCCAACAACTAAAGGTGCTTTCTTATACTATCTCAAAGCTTTAAATTCTGATATTTCTATGTTAATCCAATCCATGGGAGGTGCAAATATACATGTAGCTTATAACATTGCCATTAGGGTTGAGAATTGTTTGATCCAAGTTGGTAAACTGGCGCTTAGGCCTCCCATGCCCTTATATCCAAACTTGGAAAGCCCAAGCACTAGTCAAGCACCTACTTTAGCTCCTATTCCCACTCCTAGAAATCAAATTTCAAATGAAACTTCTACTTCATCCTCTAGTGCCTCAAATGAACTTCAAGAAGTCATGAAACAATTACAAAATTTAGGCAATGAGCTGGTTACACTCAAGAGGTAGCAAGCCCAAAGTTTTAGACCTTCTTATTAGTCTCAAACTCAACCTAATAGGTAACCATATCAGCCTAATAGGCCACCCAATCCAACTACAAATCAAAATCAAGTAAGGCCTCCTACCAATAGACCATTTCAGCCCTATAACCCCAATGCATCTACCTCTAAAGCCTTAGTGCTAGTGCAAAATAATATAGCTCAAGAGTATGATTGGTGTTTCCCATGCAATGAACCTCACAACCAGTCTATGTGCTTCAATGGTGCTTTGAACCAAGCTTTGATGGTGACAACAACTGGCATAGAGAGTGAGGTGAGTCAAGAAACAAACCAACAACAAGGAACATCTCAGCAAAATACAACTCCAAATGAGACTACACTTGTGAACTGACAAGCTGAAGATTTTTGTGGTATGAATCAAACAATTTCTCAGAATGTAGTAGCTAACACAAGGTCAAAGAAGAGGAATATTGGTGAAGGGTAGTCATTAGCTCCAGGTGATCCACAACCTTCCATCACTCCACAAAGTGTTGGTAAGCAAAATGCAGTTCCAAATGTGCAAGGACAGCCCAAGCCACCTTCTAGACCAGCTCAAATATCAGTTGTTGCAGCCCATGTACAAGAAAAGAGTGTGCAGGCTAGGGGGCAGCAAAGAGATGTTTCATCCCCATTTAACATCATTGAACAAATGAAGAAGACAAATGTGAATATATCTATGTGGGAATCACTATCCATCCCAGGCCAAAGGGATCTACTACAAGCTACCATGAAGAATTGGTCAACTTCAAATCAACAAGCTAATGTGCAAGAGAAGGTACTCACAAATTTTACTCAAACTAAGGGGAATCTTGGAGGATAGCAAGGTAAATTTTTGAAGCCCCCTCCATTCTATGTTTCATTGATCATTAGGGATAAACTAGTACACAATTGCATGATTGATTCTGGGGCAAGTAGTTCTGTGATGCCCAAGCAAATAGCTGATCAGCTGGGCCTCCAATATGAAGTCATATCCAAAGGGGTGGTGTAACTGGATGGGACAACAATAACAACAGTAGGGGTAATTAAATATTTGAGCCTCACTTTGCATGCATGCCCAAATGTCACTATTTTATAAGATGTCTCAGTGATAGATTTACCACCACTTTTTGCCCTATGTTTTTCAAGGGATTTCATAGCTAGAATTGGAGGGTATTTATCTACTGATTGGTCACACATGTTGTTTCGGACCAGATATGGAACTAAGGCCACAATCAGGTCTGAACCTATTACAAACTTTCACATTGAGCCTCATACTCCAAGCCCAATCAATGCCAACTATTCGACATTTGATGAAGAGGATTGTCTAGGCACAAATAGAGATGCCACCAAAGTTGCAAAGCACCCCAAATTTGACTCTTGATGAATGGGCAAGCAAGGTACATACTTTTGATCCCTACAAGGAAATAGAGGAACTGAACTAGGAGTTTATTGCATGCATGAAAAAAATCAACCTATTCCTAGCATTACCAAGCCAGGCCATAAAGATGAAAATGAGGTATGACAACTGTTCTTTGATGGATCAAGAAGTAGAAAAGGTGCAAGGGGGAGCTATGCTTGTTTCACCTCAAGGCATTAAGTATTATTCAACTTTTAGATTTCAGTTTGCATGTTCTAACAACACTGCTGAATATGAAGCTTTGATACAAGGATTGCATTGGTCAAGAAAGAGAGGTATCAAAAACTTACAAGTCTTTGGTGACAGTGAGCTGATTGTTAATCAAGTTAAAGGACAACATGCTGCCAAAAATGATCTACTCAAGTGTTATAAGAATAGGGTGTGGGACCTCATTAAGGATTTTGAAGGCTTTGGCATCAACTCCATCCCTAGGAAAGAAAACCAAGCTGCTAATAAACTTGCAGCAGTTAGAGCAACCTTTGATGTTGTGGAAAGTATCAAGGAAGATAAAGTGCAGCCAAACATTCATGTGATTGTAAGGCCATAAGTTCCAGACAATAATGTAAGTTGGCAAGTGTTTGAAAGTGACCAACAAATCATCAATTTCTCGCAAGAAGAAGCTGAGTTCTCAGCCAAGAATCAAGAAAAGTTAGAACAACATTATGGTGATCAAGTGGTACAACTGAGGACCAACAAACTACCAAAAGGAATTGTCACTTTGGAATCCATCTTTAATCCTAATGATCAATTTAGGAAGGAGAAAACAAACATCCAAGTCAAGGAGAAGATTCGGTTCCCATCTCAATGGGAGAAGGCAAATCACTTCAAATTGGTAAAGTAATAACCAAGCAAGAAAAGTATGAGTTCATGCAACTTTGCCAGAGTTCTGGATATATTTGCTTAGAGCTATGAAGACTTGAGAGGTTTCAATCCCAAGCTGGCTCAACACACAATTGAATTAGATCTAAGTTCTAAACCCATCAGTGCAAAAACAAAGGCCGGTCGATCCACACATGGAGCCTCTCATGAAGAAGATATTGAATAAGTTAATAGAGGCAAGTATCATATTTACCATCAAGCATTCAAGCTGGGTTGTAAACTTGGTTACATTTAGAAAGAAGAGTGGAGAAATCAGATTGTGTGTAGACTTTAGAGATTTGAATAGAGCATCCCTCAAAGATAATTACCCACTTCCTTCTATGGAGCAGATTTTGCAAGTTGTTCTTTGGCTCGAGAGGGTTTCATTGCTAGATGGTTATTCAGGGTATAATCAAATCATGGTAAAAGAGGATGATCAGTTCAAAACAGCCTTCATCACTAAATGGGGAACCTATGCGTATAGGAAAATGCCATTTGGGTTGTCTAACGCCGGAGCTACCTTCCAAAGGGCAATGGATATGGCGTTCAAGGGATTGATCAAAAAAGTAGTGCTGATATACTTAGATGATATTATTGTATTTTCTAAAAATGTATCAAATCATCTCTTTCATTTGAGACAAGTGTTCCAAAGATGTAGAAGATTTGGAGTATCCTTGAATCCCAAAAAATGTATTTTCCTAGCTCATGAAGGAAAGATCTTAGGCCACATTGTTTCCAAAGAGGGATTAGTAATTGATCTAGAGAGAGTTGAAGCAATAAAATCACTACAATTACCAAGTCATAGAAGACCCTTCAAAGTTTCTTGGAAAGAATCAATTTTGTTCGAAGGTTTGTTCCAGATTTTGTAGCCCTTGTCAAGCCAATAACTATGATGTTGAAGAAAAGTATGGCTTTCAAATGGACAGCTGAAGGTAAGGCAAGTTTTGAGGCAATCAAAGAGGCTATCTCACAAGCTCCAACTCTCATTAACCCAAATTTCTCTAAGGATTTTATCCTTTATGCATTTAGCGGCGATGATACCATTTCGCAATTTTAGTATAGCGAGAACAATGAAAATGCAGAGCAGCCAATTGCCTTCTTTAGCCAAAGCTTGGAGGACTATGAAGTGAGGTATTCTTTCATTGAGAGGTATTCTTTCATTGAAAAGCATGTTCTTGCAGTGATTAGGAGCTTGAAGAAATTTAAGCACCTAGTTTCAAACAACAAGGTTCAACCGTCTTTGGTTTCTCATGTGGGAGTTAAGGACTTCCTCCTCAACAAAGACCTAAATGAAAAATGTGCAGAGTGGATTACTCGTGTCATGGAGTATGAAATTGAGATCAAAGTCACTAAGCTGGTCCAAGGAAAGGGATTATGTGAGCAGCTGGTCTTGAGAAAATCAATGGAAGTAAGCAATGGGAAGGATGTTGTTTTGGCGTTGCAAGACAACCAAGAACAAAGAGGTGTTCAAGAAGAGAATGGTGGTATGCTCACTCCTTGCTGGACCCAAGACATAATGCACTTCTTACAAATAGGCCTATGCCCTCCAGAGATGAACAAAACCAAGAGAAGACACTTCAGATTGCAGGCTATTCCATATGCACTTGTTGATGGTGTCTTGTTCAAAAAGGATATAAATGGAGTGCTGCTGAGATGCATTGGGACAAATCAAATTAAGAGAATGTTAGAAGAGTTCCATGGTGGATCAGTTGGGGGTCATTTTTCTCCAAGAGTGACAGCCCTCAAGATTATGAAGGCTAGCTATTATTGGCCCAAGGTGTTTAGTGATTGTTATGCATGGATCAAGAGGTGCAAAAATTGTGCACTCTTTACAGTAAGAAAAGGTTAGCATCCCTTCCATTGCACCCAATTTTAGTTGACCAGCCATTCATGCAATGGGGTTTGGAATTCATTGGAGTCATTAACCCAAACTCAAGCTAAGGACACAAGTGGATTCTAACAACAACAAATTACTTCACCAAATGGACTGAGGCGGTGGCACTCAAAGAGGCAAATGAATCTAGCATTCTAGACTTCTATGAGGGGATAGTAACCAAATTTGGCATACCTGCCACTATAATATCAGATAATGCATTGACATTCATAGGATCAAAGGTAACTGAATGGGCTGTTAAGAATGGGATCTATCTAGAGCACTTCATCAAATTATTACCCTCAAGGTAATGGCCAAGCTGAGTCTACCAACAAGAACCTATTAAAGATCATCAAGAGGACTCTTGATGAAAATCAGAGGACTTGGCACACTAAACTTAAATCAGCCTTATGGGCTGATAGGATAACTCCCAAGAGATCCACCGGTAACTCTCCATTTAGACTTGTTTATGGAAGAGAGGCAATCTTGCCTATGTCACTTGAGTTGCCAACGTTGGAACTCATGAAACAATTGGAATTGTTAGAGTTTGAACCCATGGAGGTTAGATATGCAAAATTGATGGAACTCTAAGAAATTAGAGAGCATGCAGCCCAAATAATGGAGAAGGACCAAGCCTTGATCAAGAGAACCTTTGATAGGAAAGCTAAGGCTAAAATCTTCCAAGTTGGAGATTTAGTGTTGAAATGGGATGCAGACCGAGCAAAGCCAAGAAGGCATTCAAAGTTTGATGCCATTTGGAGTGGCCCCTACATGGTCATAAAATGTAAGAACAATAGTGCCTTCCAATTGTCTACATTGGATGGTGAAGAACTACAGATTCTATTAATGGAATCCATCTAAAGCATTGCTACTAGAAGGGAAACTCCTCACCTTGTACATATTAACTTAGATTTTCATTCTTCCAAGTGCTTGTGCACCTTTGTTTTGTTGTAGCTTAGTTTTAAATTTCCCTAAGTGCTTTAGCACAAGCTTTGCTGTCCTAAGGATGCATCTCTGCAGGCCATACTCCAGATCAAGTGATGTTCTACTCTCACAATCTTCTTTCTAGGAAATTTTCTAATGAGTTGAGAGTGCTAGGCGGTTAAGTCGATTACTCCATGCCTAATGGATTGCTTCAGAAGTTGATCATTCATCCAGCAGGCAGATGACCCCTCTGAGTCGCCAAAATTGTTATCTAAAATAAGCCCCTTATTTATTTTTGGCTAACTCTCTTTCATTTCTCCCTTCCTTGTGCCTTAGTCAAAATTTTCCACTTTTTAGGCACTCAATTTTCTAGAAATGGATTCATCAGATAGATAATTTTCTCACCTTTCTAGAAAGGTAAAATTTTCCTTCTAACTCCTTGTATTTTGCAAGTTATGGCTTGGCGGAGTTTTGGAGGGAAATTTTCCTAGGAAGGTCTGCGGGCGAATAAGAATGTGCCATGTCAGTGGCGGAATGGTGGGTCGGTGGGGACAAGTTAATTTTTTTCAAATTTCTCGGTGGGGGGTGCAAAGGAAATTTTTGGCCCGAAGCCCCACGAGTGAATAGGAAGGCGACACGTGTTCATGGATCCGGGTCGGGGTCGGGGGCGTGAAGGGAATTTGATAAATTTTGCCAAAGTGTTGCAAATGGTGCAATAAAACTTCACTCCTGAAGGCCCGCACCAATCAAAACATGTTATGTGTCCATGTGGCCGACATAATTTAAAGTGGTCGGGGTGCAATGGAAACTTTTGGAGTGCGCCCCCATGGGCCAATAAGAAGATGACATGTGGCGGCGGAGCAACGGAGTGGCGGGGTGATTTTGGATTTTTTCAAAAATTCAAAAAGGTGTAAAATGTCTGTTTGAACCCACAACCCTATAAAAATGTGCCACGTGGCATCAGAGTGGTAGGGGGTGGAGTTTTTTGTGAAAGTTTTCCCAAAATTCAAAAAAAGGGATTTTTTTTGGGTTTACCCACTGACCCAATTTTGCCCCTATTTTGCCCTAAATCTTCAGAGGGGCATATCTTTCGATCCAGAGCTCAGTTTTCTTGATTTTGGTGTCATTGGAAAGCTATTGAAGTCCTCTACATGATGAAATCTTCAATTTTATTTTTGGTGGAGTTTAGTGAGAGAAAATGAGAAAACACCTCTGCATGGGGAAAAGAGCAGAATCGACATTCAACCACCATTTTTAATGCAGTATGGCTTCCATTCTTCTCCAGCATGGTCAAAAATCTTGGGGAATGAACTTTTAAGGGTACCCATGCTATTTTGATGGATTTGGTTGGTGGTTGAATGATTCCTTTCATTTTTCCCACATTTCTCCTTCCTGAGCTCGAGTTTTCATTGTTAAAAGCCAAATTTGGCTCATTTGTAAAGGGTTGGACATTTTTATGAACTGTAGGCTCCCTTCTTCACCTTGGAAAGTGAATTTGTGGAATATCAGACCTCTTTTAGGACTGCAACATGTTTTCTACCTCTTTGTTGTTGTAATGCACTGTATTTAAAAATGGAAATGACAATGCAAGCTCTATGAATGAGCTTTCAATCCTTTCTTGTGTTGTTTGCTTCGATTTGATCCTTCATTACATTTTAGTAATTTGTGCATAACTTGTGTTGCATTTTTATAATTTGTGTTAATTTGCAAAAATAGATGTTCACCACTCCTTTGGTGTATCACCACTTTTACTTAGTTTTATTTCTTTTGTATCCTTTATCTCTGTCTCCTTGGAATTTAGAGTAGGATCTAGTATTAAACCTCTGCAAAATTCATGCATACATCTGATCAGAGGAGTAGAGGAACCAACCTTCAATCTGGAGAGTTTTTTTCCATTTTGCAAGTCCCACACTTGGGGAAAAGATTCAATGTTGTGTAATCACACTAAATGACCCAATTTCTCACTTGCAGACTTGAAGGTCATTTAGGGGGTGTTGCTGATTTGCACTAAAAATATATGTATTCAATTTTGAATTCATCTAAGCATCTAAAAAATCATAAAAACCTAAGAACATGTTTGTATAGACACGATCACCTAAGGGTGATCTTGTCTATTCTGTCACATCTGCTTCAGACACTTTTGTCCCATATGTAGACCCTATTGCATCACCGATCCTATTTGTTTTCTATTCTTACACTTCTTAGACACCGTTGAACCATGTTCGAGCTTTTGGTAAGGCCAATTCTATTTGTTCTTGTCTAAATCTGGCCCATGATGCCAACAACCAATGTGTAAACATTCTACAAGGTCGAGTTTATCTAGAGCACATATTTCTAGAGTAAAAATTTTAGATTCCAAAAATGTCACCTTTGAGGATATTTTTCACACAACTAAACCCTTTGAAATTCTCTATGGGATATTCCTTTATGCCTACATCTCCTCTCCATGCTCCTAAATGTTCAAGTTTTCATCCTACAAGCACTAATCGTCCTAGTCACCCAAATCTCACCCATGAAACTCTGTTGTCCCAAACTTGTCCCTCTGATTAGTCGAGAAGGTCACTCGACAAAATGTACCATGGTTAATATTAAGAAAACATATCCCAGATCTATTATTAAAAATCTCAACAACAATGAGTACTTTACCCTTGATAAGGATGGAGGTTTTGAAAGATCTCTACCGATGTCATGGAAATGACCGTGCCTGTCTTAACCAGGAATACTCTATCATGATCAAACTTCTCCCTATAGGGATGATCAAAATTAATCTCCCAAAACTCCCACTAATGAACATGATAACCATGAACAAACACCCACAAAAAGGTCATTCTTCTTCTATGGATCTTAACATGGTAATAGTTAAGTTCCTATATCAGATGGCTTTATCCCAAGCTACCACCACAACTAGCATGATCCAAATGTAAAATCAGATGTTTCATTTAGCTTCTCAAAACATGGTGCCTAGCTTCCCTAATTATAACCCTCCTCAATTGGTGGATGCAAACAAGAATCCTATTCCTCCCCACACTAATCTAGAGCAAGATGTTACAAGCCATCCAAAATGAACCTTTAGCTCCATACATTATTGTCATGGAATTAGGAGACATTTTCCCTACCATATCTTATGATGGATCCATGGATTAAATGCTCTACCTCAAGACTTTTGGCAACATTTACAAATAATGGATTCAAACAAACACCTATAAACTACTAAAATTATAGTAAAGACTTTCGTAGGAGAGGTATTAGAATGGTATAACTAGCTTCATCCCAACTTGATAGTTAACTTAGAAAGCTTAGTAAAAGATCTCATATCTAAATTTCAACAACAAAACCTTCCTAAAACATTTTACAAAGGTTCATAAACCTTAAGCAAGGGGCTCACGAATCTGCCCAAGGCTTTATTAAGAAATGGAAAACACTTTCCATACAAGCTAATCATAATCTTGATAATCAAATCATATGCCAAATATTTCTTAAGTCCCTTGAACCTACTCTCTAATATAAATTTAGGTCCTTCTCTTCCAACATGTTAAATGAATCCATAGAACATGTAAAAGTAAAAGATCATCTCATATGTGAATTTTAATGCACTTCCAATTCATTTCCTAAACTTAAAAGCACAACACATGTAATCATCTCTTGAATCCTCTAAGAGAAAAAGGAATGGGAAAATTTCAGGAACCTCTTTGTCCCTCCTTGCATACTCTTTTATCTTGTCACGAAACTTCTCCAAATGATTCCCACTCCATGAATAGTCCCCCTTTAAAGCAAACCTTGCTTAACTTTAGGGTGATCTATTTTGTTGGTGGCATGCCACTATAGGACATTCTCACAGTGATTGTAAGTACCTTAGGAAGGAAACCCTTGACTTATTCCTTGGCTCTTATTTCAATTACTCTACCATCATACAAGAACGTTATGAGAAATATAAATCTTTAGAGAAATCTCACTCCAACCATCAAAATAAGCATCATAAAATCCCCATGAACAATGTCGTGGGCACCATAGAAACTTCATACGATCAAAGTATCCTAGATTATCAATATATATATATATATATATATATATATATATATATATATATATATATGTGGCTAAGGTAAACTATAGATGTAAACCTACCCATAAAGATCCCATTATCAAGCCGAAGAAATCCTTTGATAATCCACCATTTCTTGATACTTCCTAGGACCCACCAATAGTGAAGTCTGCTCCTACAATCGAGCCTCCACCCATGGCATCACAAGAAGTACCAAGTAAGGATCCTATCCCACCTTCTTCTAACAAGATAGCTTCAACTAAATCATCATCACATTTAGATACGTCTTCCATTGTTCCACCACCACGATATTGCTATGGAAGCTATTCCAAGCCTAGTTGGAACTTTTATATGAGCTAAACTCCCTTACATACAAAATACCTTTTATGGAACTCATGCGTACCTTGGATTCACATCGAAGGTTTCTCCTCCAATAGTTGCAAATATTTGAGGATCCTTCTTGTGTGGCTCCCAAGATTCCTACCACATCCCCAAATCTAGAAATATATCACATAGAGACTACAAGATCATCCTTACAAAACCCACGTTTGGGTTGCTTATCCTTAGAGTTTGTGGAGGATGACATGATTACCGATGAGGTCCTATTTTGTGTGGATGACCCACCCCTACTCATTAGTGTTATCATTCATGATGCACAAGTTTGTAGGGTCCTTATGGATGAAGGATCAAGAATTAACTTAGCTTCTTTCTCCCTCATCAAGAATCTCAACTATTCTATCGATGACCTCAAGCCTACTCACTTGAATTTTCATGGATTTGAAAAAACCAAACAAAAACCCATAGGATGCATCTAGTTACCCATCACAGTTGGACCGAAAATGGTCCGTACTAAGCTCATGGTTCTAGATTGTCCTCTCTCTTACAACCTTTTATTAGGTTGACCATGGACACATCGCATGCACCTAGTTGCATCATCGGGTACCAATGTATCAAATTCATCCATAAAAACCAACAATTTAGGCATGATGTTGATCCCAATACCATTTCCCAATGAGCCTTTCCTAATGCCAACTACTCCTGAGATCCAAAGTATTCCCTACCTGAATTTCTTTGATCTTAGGTCCAAAATCCAAATTACATTAGCAAATTTAGATGACAATGGACCTAGTGATATTCAAAACATGGTAAATAAAAACATGTTACCTAATGATATTGTGCATTGGTTACCTCTAGTTCTTTTACCTCGAGATTGATTTCCACCTCAAACTTACACGAAGGAGCTGACAAATGATGCCTCAACCTCCAACCACTTAGAATGCAATGAGTTAGGAATCACGTAGCTCTTTTTAATCACCCTCCCCTTTCCCCGGATATTTTGGAAAGATCGATGTTTCGATAAGGAGGAGGTGTCGATCTTAAGGGAAAAGGGATTGCCTTCAACAAAGATTACATTGTTTCACAAGTTGATTCTAGGCACTTAGAAGTATTGTATTACCAACTTGCCTTGGCCCAAATATAGTCTTCTTGAATTGAATATAATACCATCAATGTATCTTACGAGCCCCCTATCTATGCTACTAGTAAAAATGATGATAGGGAAGAAACACTTCCTTTCGTTCCTCCCACTAATCTTCCACTCCTCGATACTCCTTGGGTCATCGAGTAAATATCTGACTATGCTTCACCTCACACTCCATTAGAAATAACTCCATCATCCATACCAAATTCTAAGCCAACCTCTACACTCAAAATTGGTATCGTGCTCCTACCATGGGCACTATTGATGTTGTACCCAAAGAGGTCACCTTAGATGCTAGGGTATTAGATGTACGAAAAACCAGCTCTAGGAAACATAGAGACGGTAGGTGATATGTAGGCCTATAAATTGATGTAGAATACCATGGGCCTCTCCCTACCCTAGACAATGATGATGTTATTCTAGAAATCCTATATGCCCGAGAAGATAAAATCCATCGACATCATCATAAGTTGGGAAAATTATCCAAAATACCTATGCGCTTTGACGACTATGTCACTACTATCGATCCTATCCAAGATGAAGTATCCAAATTACCTAAAGCCCCATACCATTTGCAAGACAAAAATGTTATGTTGGTTGAATTAACCATTAGTGTACAACTTGATGAAAATCCCATTCACGTAGTCATGCTTGGTGATTGATTTCCTCATCTATGTGAGCATCACGTAGAATTATTACAAAAACATAAAGAGGTATTTACATGGGGGTATGCCGATATTCCTGACATTGATCCTAAAATTGTCTCCCATAAAATCATCACCTATCTTGATGCTGCTTTTGTTTGACAAAAGATAAGGAAGTTCCATCCCAAGATCAATGATCTGTGTTATAAAGAAATAATCAAACTCTTAGACGTGAAATTCATTTGTATGGTAGACTATTTTGAATGGGTGTCCAACATCATCCTGGTTCAAAAGAAGGGAACCTTAGCCATCCATATTTACATTGAATTTAGAAATCTCAATCTTGATTTCCCTAAGGATAACTTTCCTTTACCTCCATCGATGCCATCATTGACACCATGACAGATTACAAAATTTTATCTCTTATGGATGGGTTCTCGAGGTATAACCAAATTCAAATTGCTCCCAAAGATCAACACAAGACTACCTTCACTACAAAGTGGGGAACCTATTGTTATGTAAAAATGTGATTTGGATTCAAAAACACTGACATAACATATCAATGCACCATGACACACATCTTTCATGATTTCATACATAAAATAGTGGAAATTTATGTTGATGATCTACTAGTCAAATCTCATCTAGTGTGGTATTGATGTTGATCCAGTAAATATTAAAGTTATCCTCGACATGCCATGACCATCTTGCATAGAAAACACATGCACTTTACTTAAGAAACTTGGGTCAATCCAACAATTTGTCCTCAAGTTTACCTATCACACTCATGCCATAAATATCCTACTTTGAAAATCTACCAAACTAGAATGGACCAAATACTATCAACATACATTCGGCAATATGAAACACTCTTTGTCTTCTTTACCTATCTTATAGCCTCCATTTCCAGTTGAAATTTTCTCTTTTACGTATACCTCTTCCACTCCGGTGTCCATAGGGGAAATGTTAGCACATGAAGATGAAAAGGGAAAGGAACATGCTTTGTCTATTATGTTAGTCAAGCCTTACTAGACTATGAAGCACAATATACATCCATTGAGTGAGCTTGTTTAGCCATATATTACACAGCTACAAAGTTATGTCACTACATGTTGTATCAAACCACTTACATCATCATCCATACAGATCTCTTGTGGAACTTCTCGTATGTTATCCTCCCAAAAATCACATTGGGAAGTGAATGGCCCTCCTTATGGATTTTGATCTCTACATCATCACACAAAAGGTGGTAAAAGGTCAAGTCATAACAAACCAAACTACCACTCTCATCCCCACTTCTCAACCTATACATGATGCATTACACATGATGAGGGCATCTTCCTCATTAAGGGTATAGACACCGTCATTTTGATCAAAGAAGACTACTATAGATTCATGATTGGTCTTGAGGTATAGTTCTCTCGATGCTAGTAAGGAAGCACTTCCCTCACCTAAAACTAAACCAATGACCAAAATCATTGAGGAGGAGGTCACCATCAATCTCCATGAGGATACATGGATGCTACACTTCGATGGGGTAAAGTGCCTCTAATAAGTGGGGCAAGTTGTGTACTCACCAATCCATCTAGAAAAACTTTCCTCTTTCCTATCAACTCAAGTTTGAAATCACTAATAATACGGACTAGTATGAAGCTATTATCCTAGGCATATATGTTTCCTTAGCTAAGGATGTATCTTATCTCCATGTCATGGGGAATCTTAGTTGGTGTTTTGATAGGTTAGTCCAATGCATATCAATTTCATAGAAAAACCTTAAAAATTATTATGAACTAATGATTCACTTCATTTACCATTGAACCAATCCCACACGAAAAAAATTCCCTCGCTAATTGTTTAGCCACATCTTCCACTTAGTTCTAGTCACATTCTGATTCTCATGATGAAACTTTTATAATAATCCATATCACTCCATCTACTTCAAGTCCTTAAGACATTCAAGATATCTGTCAATTCAAGCCACACAACCCAAAGACAAGACCCTTAGTATGCGACATTTGCCAATTTATTTAATACCGGACCTACTTAAATAATACGATCCTCGAATATGATTATGTATACGCAAAAAGGCTCTCAAATATGTACTTAAGGATAACATCTTATACTATCACAACTTCAAAGGTACCCTACTCTGATGTGTTAACAAAGATGGGACTCCCTTGTCTGTCTGAAGGAAGGGTATGGGGGCACTTGCGGTGGCCATTGTAATGGTCATGTTACTACACACAAGTGCCTACGTATGGGTTATTATTGGACTACACTATAATTTGATGCTCATACCTTTACCAAAAAGTGTCGACCTTGCCAATTTCATGATGACTTGATTCAATCACCTCCGACTAAGCTAAAATCCATCACAACTTCCCTGCCCTTCAAAGATATTGGGATTGTATTATATCGAGAAATTACCTTGGTCTCAAGATGGTCATGTCTTCATCATCACAACCATGAAATACTTTACTAAGTGGGTTGAATCCATGCCTCTCACCAACATGTATAGCCTTACTACATCTAAATTCATCCTTAATCAAATCATTTTCCACTTTAGAATTCCCCATACCATCATATTTGACAATGGTGGGAGCTTAAAATGTAAAAAACTTAAGAAAATTTATGCTAAGTTCAAAACCGGACATCGATTTTCAACACCATATCATCCGCAATGCAATGGAAAAGTTGAGCCTATGAACAAAATTATAAACTAAATCCTATAAAAGATGATATGAGAGATTGGAATATAAAGCTATATCCTACATTATGGGCACACCACACCAGTATCCATATGTCCACTAGGGAAACCTCATTTTCACTTACCTATAGAGCTAAGGCGATTCTTCCACGCAAGGTGGAGCTCCCTTCGGTCTATATTTCATTACGAAACATAATTATAGATGAGGAACTCCATGAAGTGCGTCTCCACAATCTTGACCTATTATAAGAATGACATGACATAACATACACTTGTAATAAAAACATAAACAACACCTTGCCAAATTACATAACAAATTTGTTTGTCCATATACTTTTGACATGGGTGACCTTGTTCTTAAACTTGATTATACACATGGCAAAGAAGGAAATTACACTCGAAATAGGGGTCCTTACCTCATCAAATATACCATAGGTCATCTTCAAACCAATGAAGGTCATATCTTCAAAGAACAAACGAATTCTCAATTCCTCAAAAAATTTCATGAATGAAGGAACTTGGGAGTTTTGGTACTCAAATACCATCTCTCATCTCTTCTTCTCAAATTTATTACTTCATCAACCTTATCTTACAACATTACCAACATTTTTACTCTAATGCCCCCGTATTTCCCATTAGGTTGCCATGGTATTATGCACATCCTCACTTAGGCTCATGGACTTTCTTGGATTTATGTATCCATATGACAACCTTATATTTTTTTTTTTTTTTTTTTTTGGATTGAGGGTAATTTGAGGGTGTTGAAAGGACCCACATCCTCATACATATGAGGATTTTTAGAGAGGATCCACAACCTGGTTACAATGAAAGGGGACCACATATTAGGAACCCAATTGAAGCGACCATGGAACCGAAGTGAAGATGCAGCGACCGTCAACACGACCGCAGCGAGTGGGACAATTTAGAACAGCTACCAGCATCGGCAGCGAGAGGAGCAGCCACCAGTATCAGCAGCAAGCGGAGCAGCCACAAGTGTCAGCAGCGAGAGGAGCAGCCACGACCGCAGCGAGAGGAGCAGCAACCGTGAGCGGAGCAGCCACCAGCGTCAGCAGCGAGAGGAGAAGGAGCCACCAGCGTCGACAACGAGAGGAGCAGCCACCAGCGTCAGCAGTGAGAGTAAACACCAGTGTCAGCACGAGCAGAGATGCCGCCTCTAGCGGCGAAACCACCTCCGAGGAGGATCGTGCCTCGGGGGGATTTGAAACCGGGTGGGCAAGCACACAACCATGTGACTTGACCGCACCACTCCCACCCCATCGGCCATATGACAACCTTATTCTTATAACATCTACCTCATGTTTTTTGTGTGTTTTCCAACATTTTTATCTGCCATTTGGGCTAATCATCCATCTTCTCTTTATGTGCACCTTCGGGTTCATGACACTTTCTTTTTGTAGCTTGCTACTATACAATTTTTAACGCTTTTCAACATTGTTACCCGCCCGCTTGCTATGACGCTATGACACCATACCATTATGACATCATGACATTTCAATATTCATCCCATAAACCTCTAGCTTGGTGATTTATGTCTTATTTTACTGATAATCCTATAGTGTTTCCTTTCAGTTTTGCTTCTCCAGGGTTTTTGCAACATTGATTGCGCTTTGCACATGCAAAATAAGCAACACTATTAGGTACGCATTGGTGGGTGTATTTCATTTCAGCAAGTCATTTCAACATCTACTTTTGATATCAGTGTTACAGACTATTTCTTTCCATTAACCACACAATGTTTTGCTATTATTTGTTGTAGATATTTTTACTTTTCTAATTTAAATTAATGAAGTGAAATAACAAAAAAAAAGCCCGACTTGAGAATACGGTGGGGTTTTTAATACCCGTGAGGATGAATGCTGATGTGGATGGTTGATTAAAGTTGTCAATTTCAAGTGAATATGTAAGTCTTCCTATCCTAAAAAGCACTCTGTGCTCAAAGACACTAAACAGAAAGGATTAGATAAATGGATAAATGAGCTGCTCGAAAAGGCCAATCCTAGGAATCCAAAGGGACTTCCTTGGAGGATGTCACTCACTTTGTAATAATTAAGTCAGGTTGATAAATATAAATATAAAGATATGCAATAGAAAATGATACGGATAGTAGATAAGAAGCTATAGATCTCAAGATCAAAAGGTAGGTCCTGTGCGGCTTCAAAGGTGGCCCAAGAAAGGGTGGACGCGATTGAGACAAACTCGAAGTAGTCGTACCAAAAATCTTCGGTCTCTTTCTCAATCTCATGAAGGAATTCAATCTGATAATTGATGTCTTCTTTGTCAAGGGAAAATCATATTACACACAAGGTTACCTCGTGAATAATATTGTATTGTTCCTAGAAAAAAGGGGTGTTAAAATATGGGGAAATCATAAATGCTTGTAAATCTGGATGATAAGGACCATGATTTGCCATCTAAAAAAGAGTCATACTTGGAAAAAACATGTTAAATGTAGAGAGATTGATAAAAATGATGTAAAGCTAAAAATTGATAAAAAGATAAATTTTGATAGGAATCGCCATGATTTAGGCCAATCACTGGCGATTAAGGTGAATCACTAGTGATTATTGTTAAATTGATAGTTTTGCTAAAAAAGATAATTAAAGCTCTAAAATGATATTTTTGATTGTTTTTAATGTTTCCTATGAATTGTAAATGACAAGTAGAGATGTAGGAATACCTTTGGATAGACGAGGAGCTAAAATATGCCTCAAATATTTAGTGGGAATGATCAAAGTTGTTGTGTTGTCTTGTCACGTCTCCTGGAGGTTGAATGATGAAAATGGCTATAAAAATGTTGTTGTAAATGATTGATATTGATGCCTAATGATCTTTGAGTATGTCCTGGATTCCGTGAAGTCAAAAAATAAGGTGTAGGTTCGAGCAAGAGGTCCTAGATTAAAGATTAAAGATTGAAGATTAAAGATTGAAGATCCCTGAGAGAGAGCACAAAGGTGCTATTTATAATCATTGGCGATTAGGTAGAATCACCAACGATCCACTTTTTTTGGGGAAAGTGCTTGGAAAGTGGTTGAAACCACTTCTAAACAAAGTTTTTTTGGTTTGTAATGCGGGTAAATGGTTAAGGGGAGGTTGGGGATGAGGTGTAGAGGTTAGGATGTAGTAAGAAAATAGGTTTTGGATGGTTTTGAAATGGTTAGGGTTGATTTAGGGTGGTTAGGTGGTTTTTAAGAAGATTTTACAAAGTAAAGTAGTATTTACAGGGTGTGGGAATATATTTACATAGAATAAATATTGTGAAGGATTTTAGACCCTAGATAAGTGATTAATGGATTTAAATAATGTGATTAGATGATTTGTCTTGATTTAATATTATTACGATGATAGTTTATGTGGTCGGGAAATTAGCGGTGCTAATTTTAGGTGTCTACATTTTCCCCTTTTGTCGAGTAGTTTGGTGTAGGCAAAGTGCTAGAAAAAAATATTTTTGATAGGTTGATTTGTTTTGTATGGGTGATCCCCCCTCAAATTGGGGTGAATGCAACACAGTGCAAGGAACACTAGTTTGAAAAGTTGGTTTTTGGAGAAGTTTGATATGCATTTTGTTGAAAATTACCCCAAGACAGGGTATTGAAATGATAGGTGCTACTATGGAATCAAGTGATAGGGGAACCGAAGGGTTTGCTACATATGGACACACACGATTTGTAAGGATAGGCTGCAAGGATGGGGAAGTCAAGTGATGGGGGCCAAAGGGCTTGCGTCCTATAGACGTATGACATATCCCATACTAAGTTGATCTTGTTAGTGATTTTTTAATTTTAGGGGATGGGGTCTCTTAAATGAGACATTTTGTCGAAAAATGTACTAATGTGGTTTTGATCTTGAAAAAGATAATTTAGGATAAAAATTTGACTAATTGCTTTATGATTTATAATGATCTCCGAATCATCGACATTTGGTGAATCATCAACAATTCCTATGAAAGTTTTGGGAGGCTATAAAAGGCCTACTTCAATGATGAATAGTTCATTTGTGTGACTTGATTTGCGAGTTGGAGAGCTTAAGTGAGTGATAACACATGATTTGAGAGTAATGATGTCATCAAGCGACATAAGAATCCCACACAAGTAGAGGTAGGCATAGAATTTTGTTGTTTTTCTTTGTTTTTAGCTAGTTGATTTTTTTGCCATTTGCGCCCTATATGGAGGGTTTATTTTTGAAATCATTGAAATTTCTCGTGATTCGGTGGATCGTTGGTGATTGATGTGAATCACCGGTGATTTGTCCTGTTTAGCCGCGACCAAGTTTATTTGTTAGCGACTGACTTGAATTACCCATGATTTGTATGTTTTAGCTGCGGACCGGGTTTATTTGTTAACGAATGACTTGTTTGATGAAGTTTTGATGAATATTGTGATGAATATGGGTTTTAATATGTGTTTTTGTGTGTTTTTAGTTTCGGATGAAGGAAAAAATGACTATCTAAGATAGAATTCCAGTGATCCTAGTGGAGGTACAAGAGGATATGTCAGATGAGGATTGGAGTCATGTGGAGGTAGTGGGGTTTATAGGGATACATGATTATAAACACATTCACAAATGTCAAGGGTTATTGTTGGCGTTGATGGAGAGATGGGATCCAACCACTTGTACATTTTGGTTACCGATAAGTGAGATTATGATCACTGTGGAGGATGTCCATAGGATTACGAGGCTATTAGTCTGGGGAGGGCATCTATTGTATTGATGAGATAGAGAGAGAGGATGTTATATGGGGATGATGTTGAGGATGTGAGATACACTTTAGGTGGTTTTTATTATCAGTATTTATATTCTATAGAGAGAGAGGGTTATACCCAGATGATGATGGGGATTTTGTGTTTTTCTTTTCTGATTCTAGAGGTGGTAGATTTCCATGGATGATGATTAGAGTGGTTGCAGAGATGATGGATCATCATACTATTTTTGCTTGGGCCCCTACACTACTGACACAAACATATAGAGATGTGGGCTTAGAGATTCCACAAGATATTTGGGATAGATGTTACATTTTTGTTACATTATTGGGTGTTCAAGCATACTTCCATGACTCATCCACATGGTTTACCATGGGGGTGTGGACATGATTGATAGATCTGTTGGTTTTATGAGATGGCAAGGTGATGCAAGATGATCAAGAGGGGTGCAGAAGGAGGCTCATTATAGAGATCTCCTTACAGGTTTATAGGTGGGAGATGTATTGTGGAGACCGTATGTTGATTTTCTAGTGTGGCTGAGGTTAGAGTGTGAGCTTGATGGGACACATCAGGAGTTGTGGGTGTAAGGGAGATGAGGGGGAGAGTGGGAGCTTTCCATATTTGGTCATGTTAGATGATAATTTGGTTTGATACAGGTTTTCTCGATGTTCCAGAGTACCATATAGATGAGATGAGGGAGATTTGGATACTCTCAAGGAAATTATGGGACCACCTCTTGTTATACCTGATGAGGAGGGGACTATGGGTATAGATGATCTTGGTGATCGAATGCCTATAGATGATGCTAGATTGATTTTTGGTTATAGATAGTGGTGGACTGGTGCTTATGCAGAGTTTGAGAGGAAATTAGTTTAGAGAGGGAGGAGGGTGCATGCACGAGTAGATGAGACACATGAGGTTGTTGATGTTAGAGATGATGAAGAGGATGATGGAGATGAGGGGAGACCTAGAGGCTACTGTTGCACAATTGATGACCGAGAAGGCCGCAATGGAGACTGAGAGAGATGGTTTGTGGGTGGAGTGGGATGATTTGATTAGAGTGAGGGCTACCTTGATTGGTGAGAGGGATGGTCTTGTAGTTGAGCGTGATGGTCTCGTAAAGTAGTTGGTGCATGCCATAACTAATTGAGATAGGTAAAAAAATAGTGAGACACCCTAACAAGGGCTCTCAAGATTACAAGGTCATCAATATTAGGTGTGGAGTTGACATCCCATGCCCGTGCCATTGGTCGATGGGTACATCGGGCATGGTTAGCTATGCCCATTTTCATCGTCACCCGAGATGAGTTAGCATAATACGAGGACTTAGTGATTAAGGGCCTTCCTACTGCTCTTAGATATGGGGAGCATCGAGCTCAATAGGCGCTTGTTCTAGTGCTAGTATGGCGAGTGTGGACTAGCCACCTCGAGGTCCAAATAGAGGAGACAAAGGTGATGGAGGTGCACACAGGGCTTTGGTGATCGAGTGACTCATGGGAGTATTGTTTGTGGTAATGAGTTTTATCTGGTATGTAATTTAATCAAGATATTATTTATATGTTTGGTAGTTTTGATATGTATACAACTCTTTTATGAATCCTCAATGTATAGTTTTGATATACAGAGTGAGGGGAATCCTGATGATGTATTGAGACTTTGATCATGGTTATATATATGATGACATGGTTTGATTTATGATTCATGTGTTGGTTGTAATATTATATATGTTTTGATGCATGAATGTTTTAATGTTTCAATGTTTTTAATTGATGTTTATGAGATTTGAACGTGGAAAGTTAATATGATTTGGATGGTGATGTATTAATATTTTTGTGACTTAGATGTGATCAAAATTTTATCAAAATGTATTCTAAATTTTTGAAATGGGGAAAAAATGGAATGATTGCTTTGATATTATATTTGATTCATACGTGATGGGTATAAAGATGGTGAAAGCACTTGCACTTTTGGCCTTAACAATAAATGTTAACATGAGACTATCAGTAGGTAGTTACACATGAGATCTCAGATATAGAGATGAAGTGATAATATGTACCTTCCTAGAATGTGAAAGGATTTAACACGTGTAGGTTTGTGTGGGGAATAAGGTTCTCCTTTTCAATAGTTTCCTAGAGAAATGCCATAACTATACATATTTTACTTTTTTGATGCAAACTGATCGATCGCGGGGAAGTTTACTTTTGATGGGAAAGTTTATCAATGCGGGAAGCTTTCCTAGGATGCTTTGATATTTTTTTTTTTTTAAGGCTGATCGATGCGAGAAACATTTTTTACATGGTATCCATCCTTCGAGGGATCAATTTATGATTTTAAACATGTAGCTATCCTTCAAGGGATCTATCTACTTTTATTTTTGATAATATGATTTTGATTTTTGAATAGTTGTCCTTCGAGGGATCAATCTATTATTTTTGATAAGATGCATCCATGGATATTTTTGACTTTATTTTGAGCTGAGGGAAAAACCCTAATAGACTATTTCGAGGGGAAGAAAGATGTGTACATGACCTACACATATGTTCCCCATGACACGTCTTTGATTGGTACATAAGGTAGATGGATGTAATGATTACGGGTTCCCGTAGAGGGGAACTTGTCCAAGTGAAAGATGAAATGAACAAATCATGGTGCTCATCGTTAAGGTTCTTTAAGGATAGTGATAGAAAACCACATACTTTCAAATCATTACAATGATAGGATGATTGGATAGTGATGAGAAGAGATCTTAGATGTAACAAATGTTCTGATGATCGAAAGTTAACAATAGAAAGGATGCAAGTGTAAGGAATTCAGAGGTTCCTTTTTAGGTGTACCATCAAGGGAGGCTAGGTGATATGCTCTCAATCCATACTTGTGAGTAATGACGTATGGAACGATCTAATTAGAGGCAAACTTTCCATGTTTACTCCATTCTAAAGTAGTGAAATTTTGATTTTATTTGAGAATGAGATCACCTATTTTGAAGTCACATTCTTTTACATGTTTATTATATGCATGTTTGATGTGTTCTTGGTAGACATGATGATGTTCAAGAGTTGTTAAATGTTTTTCATCTAATAACTCTAACTATGATAGATGGTCTTGTCGGTATTCTTTATTAGGATAAATTCTTTGAGAGATACACAAAGTGATGTGATTTGAAATTCAAGGGGTAGAATTTCCTTAGATCTATAGACTAGTGAGAAAGGCATATCACCTATAGGAGTATGGATGCTAGTTCTATAAGCCCAGAGAGCAAATGAGATTTAGAGATACCAATTCCCGTTTGCTTCATCTACTGTTTTCATGAGGATCTTGTTAAGTGTTTTTTTAGAAGCTTTGATTGTCCATTTTCTTGGGGATAATATGGTGATGAAAAGCTAAGTTTGATATTGAAGGTGTCACAAATTTTCTTAACATCCTTGTTTTTGAAGGATTTTCCATTATCTATGACAAGTTTGTGAGGAACACCAAAGCGACATATGATGTATTGGTAGATGAATTTGATGATTTTATTTGCTTTAGTTGAAGTTAAGGGGATGGATTTGACCCATTTTGTAAAGTATTCAGTGGTTGTGATGATAGAATGATGTTGTTGCGATGAGCGAGGATTGATAATGCCAATGAGGTCCAACCCCATTGTGAGAAGGGCCATAAGTCAGTGAGATGGATGTAGAGCTTGATTGGGAACATGAATGAGGTCTGAATATTGTTGACATTTGACGTATTTCTTAACATATGTACAACAATCTTGGTTGATGGTAGGCCAATAATAACCTAGTCATAAGACATGTTTAGCAATGACGATGTAGTTGAAATGTCCACCACATATACCATCGTGAACTTCTTGGATTGCTTTAGTAGATTCATGGGATTTAAGACATCTTAATAAGAGGCCATCGAATCCATGTTTATAAAGGATACCACCTATAATGATGTAGCGAGTAGCACATTGGAGAAATGATTGCTTATAGATTCTGAAAGGTAATCAAATATTTGAGAGTACCATAGAATAGTCGATAATTTTTGATAACATTGATAGAGGGGAGTTAATTTTTGTGTGAGGGTTGATCCAATATGTGAACAACCAAAAATAGTTTAGAGTTATCACTTGATTCTTCAGTTGATAAGGGATGATAGATCCTAAATAAGTGATGGTGTCTATAAATTTATTAGAAGATTGTGGAAATGTTTGAATGGTGTAATGATCGAAGGCTTCAAGGAGAATTTCAACAACAACTTTATGTTTCTGTAGAATTTAATTTTTGCTTTGATAATATCCTTTACTTTGGTTAATGACAAGTTGTAAGTCTCCATATATTTCTAATATTTAAATGCTTGAAGTGACGGTAGTTTGAAGACCCATTATTAAGGCTTTGTATTTGGCCATGTTATTAGTACATTCAAAGTTAAGTTTGAATGATAGAGGAATAAGAGTCCCCAAGGAGGTATGATGATGATACTAACCCCTCCCCCTTGCTGGAATTTAGATCCATTAAAGAAGAGGGTCATTTTGATAGGAGTAAATTCATGATCATTGATAGTGTTGATAGATTTGTCAGGAAATTGTTCATGAGGTGTTTGAGTGTCGTGAAGGGGTGCTTCAACAAGCTGGTCCACGAGGGCTTGACCTTTAATGAAATTTTGTGATATATATTCTAGATCAAACTCGATCATAAGCATAAGCCACTAAGTTATGTAGTCACTATGATATGACTTAGAGTGCATTGTTTTAAGTGGATTAAAACTAGTGACAACGTAAGTTTTTGTGATTGAGTAGATAGTAATGTAGTTTAGAGGTTGCAAAGTACATGTGCAACATAGTTTTTCAGCTTCAGTATAATGGGTTTCATATTCATGGAGAGTGTAACTTATGTAATAAATGACCTATTCAAAACCTTTCTCATTGTGATGAACAAGCATAACACCCAAGGTGTGATCCATAAAATATATGTAAAGATAAAATGGTTCTCCCTTACAAGGAGGTATGAGTATAGGTGGTGATAGAAGATATTGTTTGAGTTCATTGAAGGATTTTTAATAGTTAAGATCCTATTTGAAATTGACATCTTTGCAAAGAAGATGGTGAAAAGGTTGACATCAATTTGAGAGTTGGGAGATGAAGTATCAGATGGACTGTAATTTACCTTGAAGGATACATAGTTGTTTAAGGTTTGATGGAGGAGGCATTTCAATAATTGCTTTGATTTTGGTTAGGTCTACTTCAATGCCTCGATAGATACGATGAACCCTAAAAGTTTTCCGATGAACACCGAAAACACATTTACTAGGGTTAAGAAGAAGGAAATATTTGATAAGATGAGTGAAGATCGAGTTAAGGATAGTGAGATGATCTTTGCGTTGTTTAGATTTCCCTAAGATATCATCTATGTAGTCTTCTACAATTTTGTGGATAAGATTGTGGAAGATATATGTCATGGCATGTTGATAGGTGGATCTTGCGTTCTTAATTCTAAAGGGCATGACATGGTAACATAAGGTCCCCCAAGGGGTAATGAAGGATGTTTTATGTTGATCATTAATGGTGATGAGGATTTGATTGTAACCCAAAAATCCATCCATAAGGAGAGAATTTCGTGGCAATTAGATCAAAAAGTGATCGATGTTCGGAAGAGGGAAATCATCTTTAGGACAAGAGAGATTGAGATCCCGGAAGTTAGTATAAATGCGTAACTTTCCCGAGGCTTTGGTTACGAGTACGATGTTGGAGACCCATTGTGGATAGTTAATGGGTATGATGAAATTAGCGGAAATCAAGTGTTATAACTCTTATTTGATGAGAAGAGCTATGCGAGGGTACATCCTAAAGAGATTTTATTTGATTGGTTTGGAATCAATATAGGTGAAAATATTGTGTACGATGATGTTAGGGTTGATACCTGACATATCACTATATGACCAGACAAAGGCTTGACTATACTTAGATAAGAAGTTGGTGAAATCATTTAATTCCTGTGGATTTAGTGACTGACCGACTTTAAATATGCGGAGTTCTTGAGAGGTTCCTATGTTAACATTGACTATGGATTCATTGAGAAGGGTTGATGTGTTGGGTGGTAAGGTTTTCGGAGGAAATGGTCCTCTACTCTCATATGGGAGAGGATATCTTGATTGTCATGACATTAAAGGATATCAATGGTGGGTAAGTCTTCTTTGATCATTTCTGGCCGAATGAGAGGAAGTATTTTAGTGACTTGATTAGTTTGATAAGTCAATGGACTTAAGGAGATAGTATTGACTAAAAAAAAGTTGGGTGGTGTTGTCCACTCAAAATTCCCCTGCTCTTAAGAAAGTGAAAATTTAAAATTTTGAGTTTAAGTGTTTTCTCTGTTGTATTGATAATGTGAAATGCCAAAGAAATTGAGAAATCTACGTTTTTGGGTCATTTTGTGTGTTTTTTGGGCCTGTCGGACATTTTTGTCCCGCGTGTCCCAAGTTCAATTGGGCCCTCTGTTCCCCGATCGGCCGGTTCACCCAAAGTCTGTCTTTTTCGGGCTGTCGGAACTTTTTGTCCCAAATGTCCCAAGTTCTCCCGGATCAATTGTTCCATTTTCATCCGATTCGGCCGAGCCGCGTACTTCACGTACTTTTGTCCCAAATGTTCCAAGTTCACCCAGCATCGATTGTTCCATTTTCGTCCTCGATTCGGCCAAGTCATGTACATCGCGTACTTTTGTCTCGCGTGTTCCAAGAGCATTTGTGCGTTTGTTCCCGCTCGCCCGAATCGACCGAGCCGCGTACTTCACGTACTTTTTTCCCGCGTGTTCCAAGAGCATTTATGCGTCTTTTCCCCGCTTCGCCCGAATCGGCCAAGCCACGTACTTCGCGCTTTCACGTCCCACATGTCCCAAATGAACCAAGTGCCATTCATGCTAATTTTTCCCGCTCTACCCGAATACCTTGCTTTTCAAATTAGTAGGTATGTATTAAATGCGCATTCATTACCTTTCTCTCTCCTAAACGGCTATATAACGAGTGAACCCCCTATGCGTTTTGCACACTGCTTTCCTGCTATCTTTTGCTTGAACCTTTGCAATCTAAATTCCTATGCGCGTATCCATTTTCCTCTGTAATTCCTTCCCAAGTCTAGCTTGCAGCTTCGCCCTCCGAATTACTACCAACATGAAGATCAAATTTCAGGGGCAAGAACAAATCTCACCACTAGAGTCTGCCATTCCCGATATCGGGGACAGTGAAGTTCGCCATCTTGACTTTAGTGATTTTTGGTCGAGGATGACAGACGCAAACCCTACGCCAATGGCACAGATGATTCATGATAGCGGTTTGGCTTTCGCTGGTGGTTTCCCAATCTCTGTGTAATGTGCAGATACAGTGCTTTCATGCGGAGCTCATTTCAACCCTGATTCGAGCGAATTGACCAATATACACGTGGCAGAGACATAGCCGAGGCGTTGAAGAGATTCAGGCAGTGGATTTTGAAGTCAGTGGGTCCCTCCCAGTCATAAGCACCTGTCTTCTTCTCCTTATTCCTCTCTTCTCTTCCAATTCTTTTTCTCGGATTTATTGTAATAAGTTGAGGTATTGCGATTGGCAATCCTTAACTAATCTTTAGTTAAAAGAAGTAGTTACCGAGAGTAACTGAATTGTAAACTATATAATGGCCTCTCCTCGCCATTTTGAAAGAGGAAGAACTTGGCTTATTTTCTGAAAGTGTAAATAAATCATAAAGAAATCAATACAGAAGGGCTTTTCATTCTTCGTCTATCTGATCTCTTTTATCCCTAAGCTTTTCATTTAATCTTGTTAAGATCATTTGTCTGTGTTATGATAAGAAGCTTTGTATTCTTGTAGATGTTATTTATAGAACTTTGTGTCTTTCAAATTTCATCTTACTAAGTATGATACAAATGATCTTGTTTCAATTCACTGTACCTTCGCATGCATAAAGAATTACTCTGTCATCTATAATTCTAAATGGTGCCTTTCTGCTCGTTCTTGTTTTCTCATTCCTCAGTCCTTTTGTAATTGATGATCCTTATAGAAAACACTTTCGTAAATATCCAAGTTCCACAAGAAAATCATGTTTTGTATATGTGTAAATAGGTTCGTTTCTGAATAAGGGAACCTCTCCCATTAAAGAGGAGGGACTTCTTGTCCCCTGACTTTTGCTCTTCGTGAAGTCCTATTTGATGACCAACAAGTGGGATGGAGATTGTGTCATCAACATCCATGGGATCATCATGTTCTATTGAGGATGATGGTTCTTATTCTGTAATATGTAAGGATGCGGTATGAGGAGATGGTTTGATAACGGGTCTTTTATATCCTAGTCCATATTTTTCATGTGGTTTAATGGAATATTCAGTAATTAAATCATGTATTCCCTATTTATATCATCCAAACCCAAAGCCTCTCCGGGCATAGGGATGGAGGTACATTTATACGAAGGCCAAATTATATAAATAGTTGAAATATGACATGAATGACATAGTGTGGTGTTGATGAATGGATTGTGAGGAAGGGTGATCGAACCCTCCATAGATAAGATTCATTTTCAGATACGTGGGGCTGTAGGAGATGAAATCTCTAATGTTAGCTCATACATAGGTTGTTTGTCTAGTCTTCTATACGTTCTAGGTGTGGGAAGTGAATTAAGAATGAGGAGATGATACTCCCCCAACGAAATACATTCCATAATGTTACCAAGGGAGGAATCAACTGGTAATTTGGATGATCGGATGGATGTGTTGGTAGATGATTCATCTGAGGATTCTATTTTTGATTAAGTACAAGGATGTCATTTGGATGATATGTCATATTTCATTGTGCAAAAGGATTAGGATTTGCAGGGGACCTTGAATTTTTTTCTTAATGTTCATATTTAAGACATCAGTGGAGCATTGAAGGGACACAATGCATGGTGCATATCAAAGGTCTTCCTAATAAAATATTTGTATTAGAACTCCCCCTCTATAATATAGAATATTTCAGGAAGAGTTTTGACGCCTTAAGCAATAGAATGACCATACCTAATGTGGGCGCAATTGTATCATTAAAAGCTCGGAGAAAAACTAGTGTTTGAGAGATGATGGTGTTTGGTAGTCAAATTTGGTTGAAAGTGATGGATGATATGATATTGATTGTAGCACCACTATCAATCATGACCCTCTTAACAAGGACATCATTGATTTGGGTGGTGATGAAGAGAGGCAAGTCATGATCTTCTAGCCAAAGTGATGGTATTTCAACAGTCAAAGGAGATGGCATCATATGTCTTGAGAGAACCTAAAAAATCTATAAAAGAATGTGGGTCATCTGCGATTCGATATGGAATGAGGGGATTCAATCATGGCTTGTTTATGTGAAGTTGATGTCTAAACAAGCTCATAAAGTGACATTTTGATGGGGGCTTGGGACATTTTTTTAATAACAACTTTTTGTCTTGTGGTAGAAGATGGTGGAGCAACAAGAATGAAGACTTTAGTCTTGGGGCTTGTGTCCGATTAGATGTCTTGAGAGTGAGAGAAATGGAAAATTTAGATTTATCATTAGATGAGGAAGAGGCGAGTTTTGGAGGTGGGGAATGACAACACATGTATTAGATTTATTTTGTTTTGAAGGATTAGATTCATGGGTACGTGCTCGAGTAGTAATGTGGATGACATCAACTTGATGAGGAAGAACCTTACTCAAAGATTCATTAATAGTGATAGGTGCAGATGATGGTGTAGTTGTGGTGGTTGTAGATGTTGTGTGGGATTTATTTGATTTGTGTAACTCTGAAGGAAGAAGACCTTTACTTTCAAGTTTTTTAATGGCTGCGTGAAAGGCTTTATAGTCTTCTACAAAGTGTCTTGGCATTTTATGGTAATCATAGAAGGCTTAAAAATTATACTAGGAGGGATTCCAACCTCAAGAGATAGATGGTTTAAGAGGAGGTAACACTATGAGTGATTGTTGAAGGAGATTTTCTAGAGTTGTTGCATAGTGTCCTTTTGATGCGGATGTCGAAGGAAATGACATCTCGGTTGGTTTGGTGATTACAAGATATATTAATTTTGGCATGGGTTATTTAGTTATTTGTGGATGAATAGTTTTTGATGGTGTGATGGTGATAGGTGATTTAGATGAAGGATGCAGCCCTAGGATAGAAGGTGATATTTTGATTTTTGTGTAGGAGTAGGCTGGATGATTTCGGGATATGAGTGTAACATTTTTAGATGGGGTGGACTCACCAAGTCCAACCTCCCGCATGACTGCCCACTGCGTTGCAGTCACATGTGGCCGCATCCGCCCGAGAGGCGGCATCCAATCCCGCATTGTTAGGCTGGGCATGCCTGCAAAACAACCCACTCCATCAGGCCTACCCTTTACAAAACAACTACCCAATAACCCCAATATCACTAACCCCACCCAACAAACACCTACAATATCCCCTTTACCTATCCCACAACCTACCACCTACCCCACTCATACACCACCCGATTCCCCCACCCCAATAACCTTTCCTAGCCACTCTACCTTCTCCCCCTTCACCCCAACACTCGATCCTACCCGCCTACAACAAATCAACACAACTACTTTCACAACCTTACCTCCTGCCCATGGTGACTGGTACCGGTCACCCACGACCGCCGTCAGTCGACACATGACCGACGCCGGTCTCTGAACCCACTAATCTATACAACTTACGTGGTGACCGATGCCGGTCGCTTAGTGACCGACATCGGTCACTGTGGGATTTCGGGGCCGGATCAAAACGGCCCCCAAATCCCCTTTCTTCCTATTTCTACCCATCTACCCACAATAATTGCCTAAAAACTTACCCACCCTACCATTTTGGCCTACCTAACATATCTACCCACTCTATTTTACGATTTACCTTCATTTATTCATTATTTTATCAAATTTTGGATTCCTACCCCAAAACCCACATCCTAGCTAACTTCATCAACTTCACACAAATAGGGGTTCAGAGCCTACTGGTACGACTACACGTCGTCGTGGTGGGATAGGTGGTGGTGGTCTAGCTCCTCCAGCACCTCCTACTCCTCCAGGCTGTGCCATAGCTCCAAATCTCCTCCGCAGGGTCCTCCACCAATCAAACTCTACCTCCTGATCTCTGGGGCCTACCAATAACTCACTACCCCACTCAACTAGTGCCACCTCAGCCCAAAAACTCAGCCCAATCAATTCAAAACTCAGACAAGACAAAGGTTGGCACTCAAATTCACAATGTGACAATGACATGCCGTATTTTTTCTTTTTATAGGTTTTGACCTCTAACCGATACCTGGTTAGGGCGTGCCCTAGAAGACCGATATCGGTCTCCTAGCCGATATCGGTCACATATAACCGATATCGGTTATCTGTTTAGTTTAACCTAACTCCTGCCCTTATCCACCACTCTCCATTTTTTTACCATATCGCCTACCTCTGGCCTTGCTACATAACCTTATTTTACATTCATCGGCCCGGCCCAAGGCCGCAACTAACCAATCGGCCCGACCTACGGCCGCAACCAACCAATCAGGCCCAACCCAAGGCGCGGCCAACTAACCGAGCTTGACCCGTGCCACAACTAACCAATCGGGCCTGACCCATGGCCACAATCAACTAATCAGGCCCAACCCAAGGCGTAACCAACTAATCAAGCCCGACCCAAGGCTGCAACCAACCAATCAGGCCCGACCCAAGGCCGCAACCAACCAATCAGGCCCGACCCAAGGCCGCAACCAACCACTCAGACCGACCCATGGCGCGAACCAACTAATCGATCTCGACCCAAGGCGCAACAACCAATCAGGCCCAACCCAAGGCCGTCACCACTCAATCGGCCCGACCCAAGGCCGCACCAATTAAGTACCTCGACCAAGACCCGTAAATTATGATTTTATCCACCCAACATGTAGCTTTTTGTTCAATCGCGCTCACCTGTTTGTGTTTTTAGCATGATTAGGATACTTGACTTGATCAATCGACCAACTTTGCCTAGACCAAGACCGTGACATTTATCTCAACCAAACCAACCATTTGGTACTGCCGAACATGCCTAAACGTTCTTGTACCTTACCCGTTATATCCCCTGGAGCTACTTCCTATGCCTTGGATACCGTGATTATATCAACCTTTTTTGGATAAACTATCGACCTTTGCCTATGAATTGCTTGTTTGTTCTTCAAATCATGTACCACGGTCGCACTCTTTCGCATTTCAACGTCGTCTCGCTTCTCTTGAACTTACCCCACCATCTTACCATCATCTCAACACCATTCACCCTTTATCAACTTTCACGTCACCTCAATCTGTGATAGATTTGAGGGGGATTACCTATACCCTCAACGGGAGTAACCACTTCTTATTATTGTCAGTGCAACTTCACAAGACAAGCTACACGACAACAAGGGGCTAATGTAGACACCAAATTTGTGTCTTACGACACCCTGTGCCCCGCATCTCATTTCGCAACCTAACCTCACCACCTAAACCTTACACAATTATTTATTAATTACCTTATAATTAATAAATCCACATCTCCAAACCTGCCACCTCATTTCACCACCTCATCATGACCTAGCCCTAACCCTAAACTAACCTAATTAAGACCTATAACTTGGTCTACATCCACACCCATGACTAATTACTCCTCACCCGCACCAAAACCAACCTAATAATGACTTGACCAAGCCCATAACTAATCCCTCGGAGAAAAGGAGGGAAAGTTGGCTATTTTACTAAAAATAGCCCACTTTGACTTAACCGACATCGGTTCCTACTCGACCGCCGTCGGTTACGTAACCACCATCGGTTCCCTGTAAATGACCTTCCCCAACCAAAAACAAGGGATCAGAATTCATTTGAAAGATCTGGAATTCACTTGGCAAGACAGAGACAAGTGAAGAAAAGAGAAGAGTTTGCAGAGAAGGACATCGAGCCCAAGACTGCAACTGAGTAACCAGAGCACAACGACACTCATCCAAGCATTGGGAGAGAAGATAGCTCACTTTTGATTGTCGAGATCATCCCACCTGAGCCTTGCCTTCGTCATCATAGTCCTTGACTTGTATCTTCATCAGGAACTAGTAAGTAGTGTCTTGTATGTTTTTAAATACCATTTCTTGAACTTCTGATTCATAGTAATTATAAGCTCACTCCTAGATCTACTACCCGATAGCACCCTACATCTAACTTTCATTCCTCTACCCTTACATTGCCCCAAGAACAACTCCCACACTCTCTGAGTCTTCTCCATCACCCTATTGCCTACCCCTAATCATTTACCAACCTTATAAACACCATAACCGCCTTACAGCCAACCTTCATTGAAAGCCCCTAAATCACTGCCCCTACCGATATCGGTTATCAGCAACCGGTACCGGTGTTATAACCACAGTCGGTTATACAGTGACCGACATCGGTCACTGTGACTCAAACCAAAACCAACCTTTCCTCTATTGATTTTTAACGAGGTAACTAAAGTGTAATTTCGCAATAACTTCTTTGTTATCATTTGTGTTAATTCGTATTAAAAGGGAACTGACCACCTTCGAAAGGAAGTCTAATATTTCCTGGGCCCAAGGCAGTTCCCTCATTTATTGTCTAACTAAAATCTGGTGGTCTTGTATTCTTACTTGCAGGTAGTCCTTCCCAGACAAAAAGGAGTTCTTTGCAATTGGTCTGATCTCTCTCTCTACGGTACGCGCACACCCTCCCAACACTCAACAGGTATTCCTCCTAGCCCTAACCTTTATCTGTTTCTCAAGAGAATGAAAGGATAGAAGCAACTCTATTCTAAGAACGGAAACATTCTGTGCGAAACGGGTGGAGCAACAAGAATGAAGACTTTAGTCTTGGGGTGTGGTGTCTGATTAGATGTCTTGAGAGTGAGAGAAATGGAAAATTTAGATTTATCATTAGATGAGGGAGAGGCGAGTTTTGGAGGTGGGGGAATGACAACACATGTATTATATTTATTTTATTTTGAATGATCAGATTCATGGGTACGTGCTCGAGTAGTAATGTGGATGACATCAACTTGATGAGGAAGAACCTTACTCAAAGATTCATTAATAGTGATTGGTGCAGATGATGGTCTGGTTGTGGTGGTTGTAGATGTTGTGTGGGATTTATTTGATTTGTGTAACTTCGAAGGAAGAAGACCTTTACTTTCAAGTTTTTTAAGGGATGCGTGAAAGGCCTTATAGTTTTCTACAAAGTGTCTTGGCATTTTATGGTAATCATAGAAGGCTTAAAAATTATACTAGGAGGGATTCCAACCTCAAGAGATAGATGGTTTAAGAGGAGGTAACACTATGAGTGATTGTTGAAGGAGATTTTCTAGAGTTGTTGCATAGTGTCCTTTTGATGAGGATGTCGAAGGAAATGACATCTCTGGTCGGTTTGGTGATTACAAGATATATTAATTTTGGCATGGGTTATTTAGTTATTTGTGGATGAATATTTTTGATGGTGTGATGGTGATAGGTGATTTAGATGAAGGATGCAGCCCTAAGATAGAAGGCTGATATTTTGATTTTTGTGTTGGAGTAGTGGATGATTTCGGGATATGATTGTAACCTTTTTAGATGGGGGTGGAATAAGATTTTGAAGGTTACATGTGTGATATTGAGCCACAAAATCATCATATGAGTTCTTCATGATTTGGAGAATGGGTTGTTTTTGAGGCATTTGCGAAGAGTTCATAGATGAGTTAGGTGTAGATGAAGGAGGTTTGTTTTTTTATGACAAGTTCTGGGGATATTTCTGATTTTTTGTTGGGTGTTGGTCTAGGGGTATTACTAGAAGAAGGTGTAGGTGTAGATTTAGTGATAGAAAGTGTCTTATTAATGGTGTTTATGGTATGATGGGCCTAAACATTGTTAGCTTGTGGTTGACTAGTTAATGGAGAATGGTTTGGGAATGGTTGTTTGAAGACATCAAGGTTCTGATTCTTAGGGGCATAGGATTGTCTACATGTAGCTCACATTTATCAATCATTTCTTGAGAGCATTATGAAATGAAAGAAACCTTTCGATGTCATGTCCTTTCACTCTATGGTACTTACATTAGTCATTATCCCTGTACCAAAAGGGTTTTGAAATAGAAGTATCGATAAGATGGATATATGGAAGAGACATCATGTTAGTAGTGAGAATTTTATCGAAAACCACACTATAAGTCTCTCCAATGAGGGTATAACTACATTGAGGATGGGAGCATTTGGAGTTTGGACATTTCTTAGGAGTAGATTTGATGACTACAACATTGGCTGAAAATTTGGATTTATCTGGATTGGAGGATGGTTTGGATGAAAATTTGGTTTTTGGATTCTTTGGTCTAAGTTTGACTCTACCTTCTTTATGAGCATGAAGTTTGATTTTACAGGCTATTATTAAAGATTCGTAAAATGTCTAAAAATATTAAATTTGGAGTGTGGAAGAGATGTGCTTAGCACATGAACGGAAAATAATTTGATTAACTTTGTTTGTGGGAGAGAGAATGATAGTTGGTTAATTATACCCTCCAAAGAGGTGAAAAAATCTATGATGGACTCATATTCGAATTGTTTAAGCATATAGGTTGGTAATGGTGATTTTATGGGTGATGTTGATTGAATTTTTTTAAGGAAGAGTTGGGTGAGCTATGCAAATGAGAAGAGGGAATATTGCAGGATGTTGTTATACCAGTCCAGGGTAGGGCCGACTAGAGACATGGGAAATGTCCTAAGCATCAAGTCTTGATCATGGGCTATAAGATAATAGGCATGATGAAAAACCTAAATGTGTTATTGGGGGTCCTCCTTGCTATAAAATTTAAGGAACTTAGGAAGTTCCCAACGAGGAGGGTATGCTTTGTACGCCAAAAATGGATGAATAGGCTCATTGCATATTTGTTCATATGATAGTGTATTTTTAGGGCCCATGGAAGCAGCTTCAAGACTGTATATCCTATTCATTAAATCCTGAAGGGGTTTGTTTATGGTTATTGTTGTGTACTAGGTCGGGACAAGCTAGGTTGGTTGAATGAAAATTGATTAGGCAAAGTGGTATAGTTGATAATTTTGAGGGATATTTTGCTAGAAAGGACTTTTTACTAAGGAATATTCATAGGGACATTGCAAGTGGGATATGAGACTAACGGTTGTGAAGGTTGGATGTATTGGTACTAGAATAGGCATGGATGTGTTTAGATGAGGTTGTGATTGTTGGGGTATGTGTTGAAAAGGAACAAATGTGTGGATAAGTGGTTACAAATATTTAGGTGCTTGTTGGAAGGGAATAAAAGTGAAGATGAGGGGTTGTGATTGTTGTGGTATGTTCGGAGGGAATAGAGATATGGATAAGAGGATACAATTGAGAAGAAAAAAGTGGTCATGGATTTGAAGTATGTGTTGTGAAATAAGTGGAGTTGAGGACTTTGTTGTGAAATTGGATGGGTATTGGAAATAACACTAGTGTTGATTAAGGGTATAGATGTAGGGATGGACATGGTAATGTTTTAGATAGGTGGAGTAGTTTCTTTGAGAGGGTAGTGGTTGAGACACGCTAATAGGAATAATGATAGAAATTATGGGAGGTGTTAGGATGGTAGGAGTTGGAGGGGTTTATGAGGATGAAGAAACATTTGTGTTGTTTTGAGGTGGTGTGGAACCAATCAAGGATCGATGAAGATGTTGGTTGTTGAGTGGTCATGTCTTGTGAGGAAATCACATTAAGGTCAAAAGTGATAATAGGAATTGAAGACACAACGTTGGATGTTTATGATCTAATGCTAGTAGGATAAGAATATATCTATTGAATAACTGGTTCGTGATTTGGATCAATGAGATGGGAAAAACCACATGAAGGATCAAGTACATAAGGCTGTGGTTTAGGTATCGATGATTCAAGGTGAACATCCCCAAACACAAGGTATGCATTAAGAGCTATGGGATTTGAGTCCAAGATTTCTAAAAGAAAAGATCCCCACTATCAAAGAAATGGGGACTGAAAGGATCAAGTATCTTAGATGAAGTAGATTGGCTACTAGGAGAATGTGGTTATTCTTGATCTTCTCGATTTGGGCGACGAGTAGCTCTTCATTCTTCTAAAAAACATGAGGCATCCTAAAGGCGTGTTTGGATATTATCAATGGAACGTTGAAAGTCTTCTCTCATGATTTTTGAAGTTTGGATATGAGATTGTTGTCTTATAAGCACCATGGAAATAAACAATCACCTAATAATGAAAAATGAATTTAAATAGTAGATTACAAACAATAAGCAAGTCACACAGAAAGATTTTTAATTATCTGATTAACTTAAAAGAAAAGGTGAAATGTGTAAAATGGCTGATAGGGTTCTAAGAAGTAGCCGAAATGTCATGGATGGTTTAAGGAATATTTAATGATGGCATTCTCGATATACCGAGAAGGTATGGGAGGCCTAAATTTGTGTTAGTGCTAGTACGGCCTGGTATTAGGGCCTAGCCCCTCACTTCACGGTCCCACAACGATAAGGGAGTTAGGTGCTTAGCCAATATACCGACAACCAGTTGTTTATACTCAAATTAGAACACCGAGTCACTTCCCTATTGGGTGATGAAATCCCAATAGTTTCACCTAGGTAGAAATATTTTAATGCAAGTTTGATGTTTAATGTGATTTGGTTGTGTGTGAGGGATATTAAGTGAATGCAATATATTAATCCTTTAATTAATCTATGTGATCAAGTAGGATGAAAAGTTTGTTTTAAGCCCAAAAGAATGATTGATTTCGATGAGAAAAAAATAACAAAATGTAATGCTTAAAAAAAAAAAGAAAAAGAAGAGGAATCACTTGTAAAACGCTTCTTTTTTAATTTTTAATTTTTAATTTTTTTAGCAATGCAATAATGCAACAAGCAAAATCCCCTAGAGAAAAAACTTGCAAGGGTTAGTAAAAGATAAAAAACAAATAGAAAAAATGATGTTAGAGGATGACTGATTGAGTAATCGAAACAATCACATAGATCATTAGTGATTGAAAGGAATCGCTGGTGATTCACCCAATCATTGGTGATTTGATTGATTCTAATGGCGATTACAGAGTAGAAGGCCAAAAATGAATTTTTGATAAAATTGAAATAAAAAAGGGACAAGTGTCCCATTGGGTGTTCTAGAATGTTTGGAGATGTTTTTCTTTTCTACTTTAAATTAATGAAGTGAAATAACAAAAAACAAAACCAACCTCAGAAGATGACGGGGTTTACCGATACCGTGAGGATGAATGCTAATGTAGAAGGTTGATTGAAGTTACTAAGTCCGAGTGAATATACAAGTCATCCTGTCCTGAAAAACACTCTGTGCTCAAAGACACTAAACAAAAAGGATTATAAAAATGGATAAATGAGCTACTTGACAAAGGATGATCCCAGAAATCCAAAGGGAATTCCTTGGAGGATGTCACTCACTTTGAAAAAATTAAGTGAATTGATAAATATAAAGATAAAGACATGCAATAGACAATGATATATGGATAGTAGATAAGAAGCTCCGAAACTCAAGATCGAAAGGCGAGGTCTGTGCAGCTTTGAAGGTGGCCTAGGTGAGGGTGGATGCGATTAAAATGGACTCGAAGTAGTCGTACCAAAATCTTCGGTTTCTTGCTCGATCTCGTGAAGGAATTTAATTTGATCTTTGATGTCTTCTTCATTAACAAAAATCATATTGCACACAAGGTCAACTCGTGAAGAATGTTGTATTGTTCCTAGAAAAGGGTGTTGTACTATAAGGAGATCATAAATGCTTGTAATTGGATGATAAGGACCAGAAATTGCCATCTAATAGAGAGCCATACTTGGAAACAACATGTTAAATGCAGAGAGATTGATAAAAATGATGTAAAACTAAAAATTGATAAAAATATAAATTTTGACAAAAATCACCGGCAATTTATGTTTATCGTTGGCGATTGAGGTGAATAGCTAGCGATTCATCGTTAAAATTGAAAATTTTGCTAAAAATGATAATTAAAGCTCTAAAATGATGTTTTTGATTGTTTTTAATATTTCTTATGAATTGTAAATGATAAACAAATATGTAGGAATAACTTTGGATAGACAAGGAGCTAAAAGATGCCTCAAATCTTCAATGGGAATGATTAAAATTGTTGTGTTGTCTTGTCACATCTTCTCGGAGGTTGAGTGATGAAAATGACTACAAAAAGGTTGTTGTAAATGATTGATATTGATTCCTAATAATATTTGAGTATGTCATGGATTCTGTGAAGTTAAAAAACAAGGTGTAGGTTTGAGCAAGAGGTCCCATATTGAATATTCAAGATCAAAGATCCCCGAGAGAGCACAAAGGTGATATTTATAATCGTCGATGACTAGGTAGAATTGCCAGGTGATCCACTATTTTCAGGAGAAGTTCTTGGAAAGTGGTTGAAACCACTTCTAAACAAAGTTTTTGGTTTGTGATGTAGGTAAATGGTTAAGGGGAGGTTGGGGATGAGGTGTAGAGGTTAGGATGAGGTGTAGAGGTTAGGATGTAGTGAGAAAATAGGTTTTGGATGGTTTTGAAATGGTTAGGGTTGATTTAGGGTGGTTAGGTGGTTTTTAAGAAGATTTTACAAGCTGTAAAGTAGTATTTATGGGGTGTGTGAAGATATTTACATGGAGTAAATATTGTGAAGGATTTTATACTTAGGATAAGTGATTCATGGATTAAATAATGTGATTAGATGGCTTGTTTTGATTTAATATTATTGTGAAGATAGTGTATGTGGTTAGGGAAATCAACGGTGCTAATTTCGGTGTGTCTACAATTGTGACATGCGGTCATCAACGGTTGGGGTATATGTATACACCTGATTTTTCACTTTTCATCTTTCATATCTATTACTAACAATTTCCTTTGTGCATATAAGGGTCATTGATGCATCTATTTCTTGAGTGGGTGCCTTAAGGGGCCTACTAAGAATGGGAATGGTTATTCACGTAACCATTATGGGTTAGAGATAATACACAAAGAGAGTTTCATTATTTGGTCTTGGCCTTAGTTGTACCTACACTCATTATCCTTATCCCCTTAGGTCTCACACATATTGAATTTATAACCTATTTCTCATATCTCACCACTTATCACTTTGTTTATCCATGTCCATGATCTATAACACCTTTCTTTCACTTTCCATGAAACATGATCTCATTTCATCACCTTTGGATAACACCATTTCCTATGGGTGATGATGTTAGTGTTATATTTCCCTTGGCGACGCTTTATCACCCGTGGGTGATGACATCCTATATATACACCTCGGTTTGAAATTTATGAGAGAAGAAGCTCAAACCTTAGGAATTTCCATCTGCTCTGCTCTTTTGCACCATCTTTGCATCTTCTCACTCAACTCTTGGTTCATCTTGCACTTTGCTTGGATTGGATTGGATTAGACACTCTTATTCTTGGTTGGTTTGCTTGCATTATTGGGTCATCTATAGTGAGTCTAGGATAAGAATGATGTTCCCCTTTTCCACCTAATAACGATTCTCTCTCGGTGTGCTACTTCTCTGGAGAGATAGATGCATCAATGACCACCCTACAAGTACAAGGTGAGTGCTCCAACCATATTTTTTCATTTTGTATAGATTAGTTCATTTTGTAGGGTGGTCATTTTATTCCCTCTTATCCATGATCAATTCCTTAGCTTTACATTAGTTTCATTTCAGTCATATTATGCATGCTTGTCTTATCTATTGTTGATCCATACCTCTCCTCACCCAATCACCAATATCTTAGTAGGGTTCTCTCCTCTCTATCTTGACTATGGGCCTTGGAAACCATAGGTTTACCTAGTGTAGGGATTACTTCCCTCTATATATGTAACACTAGTGCTCATTATAGCCCCTTTAAATCTATCCATTCTATGTTAGTTCGTGTGTGTTTCTTACTCGTTGCCTTAATACCCTTGTAGAATGGATTATTTAGGAGTGAAAGTTATTAAGACACATTATTGGCCTGCCATACAGGGCATCATCATTATATCCTATACTTACAAGTAACATTTTAGATCTAAACATAGGTTTTTGGAAACATCTTTGGATATAAAATTTTGGCATAAAATACACAAGTGTAGGACCCTACATAAAGGTCAATACCGTAAAAACGTTCATGACCCTACCATACATTTCTACCCTTGGGGAAGTTACACCAATTTTTTTATAGTTTCAGATTTCTCATAATGGATATATGTTTTTGACATAATCTTACATTCATATGACATATTTCTTATTAATTTACAGAGGGAATGAAAATTTCACTTCTTTTCCACTTTAGCATTAAGTTCCAATTATAAAATACCTATGTTTTGGGGGCATGGGTCTCCTTCTCCATCATCAGTTCAACATCATACACAATTCTACTTAGTAGTATGACACACGAGAAGGGCATGAGTGAACCTATTTTCTTTTATACCTTGTGTTTATATATACAAAGTTGGGCCTAAATGTGTTTATAGTGGTGTAGTTTGTTGGGTTACAATAATTATTGAAACAATTATGTTATTCATAGGAAATATTTCCTCTTCTCATTCAAAAGGGAAGATATCAAAGTTACTAAAAAAATTGATACATAGTCTTCTTCCTTCACAGGGTGCATTGGTACCTCTCTCTCTACCTTCTATTTGGTTTTGGGTATCATATACCCAATACTATAATTTATCCTTTAGCATAATTGGGGATTGATCACCCCCAATCCTTCAACAATTTTAGCAAAATAACGGTCAAATCTCCAATTGTAAGCAAAGAATGAGATTTTCTCCTTTATAAGATAAACAAGCATGTTATTTCCATGTTTTACATCTCTTGATTTCAATTTATGCAAGTTCAAATTCTATATTTACAATTGAGTTACAATTTAATTTCTACTATGGACATTGACTATACTTTGTGTTATAGGTTTCATCATGGAGCATTCTAACACCAACACATCTGGACAATAAAAACTCCAAGTGAAGACAAAGTGTGTCTACATGGTATATTTTCCTTTAAGCGTGTAATTTTCATTTCATACTTAAAGGGGGATGTAGACACTAAAATTTGACAATTTATCACTTTGAAAATGCTAATTATGACTATGATCCTTTTCTAAGAGAAACATCCACATCATATCCCCACTCATTTCATCTTTCTACCTCTTTCCTAACTTGATTGTTCCCACACACACGATGTATTGAAAAATATGAGTATAAATGCCTAATATTAGTACTTAAACTCCATTTCTCATTGTGTAACTTTTATATTTCATTCATCACATCCCTGTTTGACATCATACAACTAGGTTAGGATGTGAAATATGGTCATGACCAACCTTTACGGTATTGAACTGACACATCCTCTAACTCTACTTTCAGAACAATATCATTTGTTGGGTTTGTTTATCTTCATGGGGCATCCTTATCATGATAAATTACCTTCATAACCCTATATAAGCAAGTTAAAATCACGTCATTTAATTATGTGGCACAAATTGGCAAGCATATAGCAAAATCATTTGATAAAATAATTGTAATACTTAAAAAATGCACTCTCGAAGGATTCCTAAATCTTCCTAGAGTTAATGCACATCCATTAGGGTAGCCACTAGTATAGTTTTAAAACACTCAACTAGGTCAAGTAGTCTAGCTTTCCTCATTTCCAAGCACACCTAGATCCCCACTTTAAAGTCTTAGCGAGAGTACAATCCTCTTAAGCATGTTCAAAGTGGTTCAAGTTTCCAAATAGTTACATTTATACAAATGTTACATGTTAGGAGGATAATTATGTGTGATTTGATGTCTCTTTGGAGTAGTGCTAACATAGGCGGTACATAGATTCCACTTCAACCCAAAAACTAACCTTCTTGCGGATTTTGTACACATGGTTAGGGTTTGAGCATGATTCAACTAATTATAAATGGTTTTGGGATTGTGTGAAATTTAGGGTTTGACAAAAACACATTTCCAAAACATTGAAGGGCACACAAATTTGCAGAGCCTCATTCTAAGAGGGTTCAAGAACAAATATTATAAACTAACTAAGTTGTACAAATGTATGCTAAGAGGTTTTCCAATCACAAGATCGAAATGAAACATCTTCATCCTCTATAATCCCAAATTCTTCAAGATATGTGCATCTAGATCTCTCCTTTGTACTCTTGTGAAACTAAGTACATATTTTATCTTGTGTAAATGCAAGTTTGGAACATATTTTAATCACTTATTACACTTATGGATACATTATTATGATCTTTTAGGATTAATGTTGGAAGTTAATTAAACATAATATCTCATAGTTTCCAAACCTTACATTCCATTTTAGTGTTTTATATGTCCATAAAATTCATATATATTAAAGTTAAAAAGGGTGTAAACAAATTTTATCACAATATTCTATGAATACATGACAAATGAATAAACACAATATACAAAGACATGTGAGAGGTAGGAAACACAATAAATTAGAGGGAAGACATTAAAGATCCATAATAATACATTAATGTGGAATTATACACATTCATAGAATAAAAAAAGATCAAAAACTCATATATTGAGTGGAGTAACGTAGGAAGCAATATGAAATAAAAATTGGCTCAAGGGGGTCGAATTAAGTAGATTCAAAGAGTCCCGAAATATAGAGATACTCTCTTTATTTATACAATATACGGGAGGAGAGAAAAAAAGATGAAGGAGAGATCCACATTGAAACACACTCACTTAGAGCACATGAATGTGCCCACACCACTACAAAAGGTCCAATATAAGATATGAGTTGAAGTGATCCTAAATACCTTTCATTTAAAAGTAATCAAAGACTTTTAGAGCTAAATAATGGATCCTAAGGGAAAAAAAAACTATCTGAATTAGATGTCATCTTGAAGTATCTTATTCCATAAATCCTAAACTGACATCTCATATAAGACCAGGAATTTAAATATGCAACCACTTGAAGAAAAAAACATCTTCTATGGGCTATGTGGTGCCTTCAAACCTTGTCTAGTGGTTCAACACATAAATTTGAGTTGGAAAGAGTGGATGGAAACATTTGGAGACATTTAAAAATTACCTCACACTTCAAGAGATAACAAACAATATTATGTAGAAAAACATGTATTGTGCAATGTAGGTTATAGTAGCATGATTTCGAGAGGCTTTCACGGTGTAGGTAGACCTTTAAGGCCACTTTCTTAGGATAATAATGAAACACGATATGAAAAACATTTAGGAAAAATATTTTTTTATGACATCAAGTATGTATTAACAATATGGAAATTACTTTCACATCTTGGGTGGAAACCAAGGTTGTCTCATGACATGAAGTGATTTATGTGATATGTAGGAAGAATAGTATACCTCATTGCATACATCGAGTAGTGTACCCTTGTGGATGGTTTTGCGGGATATAAGAGGAATGCGGGAGATGGAAATGGGAAAGTTATGAGAATGATGTGTCATGAATAATATAACATGCATTGAATAATCGATTTATGGCATAAAAATGCTTTGTGATGTGAACCAATGGTTCATATTTTGGTGGAGGCACTAGAGTGACACATAGAGAACATAGTAGTATGGAAATGACAAGTCACAACACATGAGACACCCTTGGAGTATACATGGAAAAAGGACAAGGTATATGAATGATAGGTGGACATGTATGATGGATCATGGCACAAGATATGAAATAAATACCACAAAACACACAAATTTTAAAATGAGATGATTACTTGAGAGTTTTAGGCTTTTTAGCATGAGATTAATAAAATGAATAGGTGTGTATTTTGTTTAATAATATATTTCATCACGTTATTTTTATATTGAGAATTGCATTGATCAAATTTACTCAATTTTTTTCAAACTAATATATATTTATAATTGATGATCATTTAGGTTTGGTTTATTTACACTTAATTTTTCACTTTTTCAACTTTGGATCCTTGTAGGGTCTCTTTGAGACATTGGATTCCCTATAGAAGTGTCCTTAAGGAAACTTCTAGGAGGGAATTAACAATAAATGGCCATGTGAAACCAAAAATGATTGCATCAGGTTAGTTAGAGATGATACTTACGAGAGGGCCTTCTTGTGTCATCCAATGATATTGCACCTTACATGCTTTTATAACTTTATAGTTAACTTTTACAACCTCCTTATGACATCACTATTGTATTCTTACAATCACCTCCATATTCACTTTCAAAACACGCATACCTTCTTAATGTCTCCCTTTGATAACTTTGAGTCTCCCTCCATCATCTAGGACCCCTTTGATGGTGCATTTCCTATAGTTAATGGTATCAACCATGGTCAATACCGTTTGAATTGAATATTTTATAAATTGAAGGCATCAACCATGACTAATACCATCATATTATAAATAATACAATGCCCAATCATTATTACTATATATACTTGACATTTTAGCACTTATTTTAACACATAATTATCACTCATTCCGTCTATTGGCCCTCTCCATATGCCCTTAAATCCTTAGAAGTATTGAAAATATTTTAGAGTCTACACTTGGAGAATTGGGTACTTAGGATTCCCAGTATATGAGATGCTCTTAACATGGTTTTCCCAACCTTTGGATTATTAAACAAGTAGATTATCTAGGTATTATATTATTCATTTGTGATCCCCTACATCAAATCTCTCATAATGTGTTGTTAACCCTAGTCAAGTATCTCTAATATCTCTTCTCCTTTAGATTATTTTAGATTTGGATGTCTATTTGATATGTTCATGTATAGATTAGAGTAAAGAAACATATTTTAGAGCTATTGCATATTTTATATGTAATTCATTGCATTAAAAATCACCCTTTGGGCTTTATGCTCCTTTACAACTTATTGATCCTTACAACCCTATCAAAACAATCAATATCCTATTACAATATAATCACAACCTTGTTCTATCAACTTATTATCAAGACCTAGTTAGATGAAACTACTCCATCTTAGATCTAGGCTTTGGAACCTTATATCTTATATAGAGTGTGGACTATCAAATTCTTAGTTCCATGTCTTTTACAACCTACAACCATAACGTGTGCATCTTTAACATCGACCTTATATTATCTTGGTCTAGAGTAACTATTACTAAGAGACAAAGATGATAGTCTATTAGGTAATTCTATATTTACATATACTATAGTGAACCCAACGTGAATCTCACCCTCTCTACCATTTGTGTCTTCTTCATGTTTCCTTTTCTATTATGTAGTGGTTATCTTCACCGTCACAATGCTCTAGTGAAACCTCCATGAATATTACACTCTCTTCTAATTGAGACACATTCACATTTCATTGATATTTCAAAACTTTCCTAAAATCATCCTAAATCCTTTCCATTCTCCCTTAAAAATTTCAACATGAATTATTTCTTTGACTAGTATCAAAATTCTCAACAAGAGGATGATTCTCAAACTAACAATTGGAATTCTTCTCCTAATTCCATTCCCTTATATTGCTATTGAAACATGGATGACACCAATGCCAAATAAATATGTACAAAATAAAACAATATAAGGAATAATCGATCTAATACTAACAATAAAATCCAAGAGGAAGAATTTGAGAAAGAGGAAGAAAAATATAGAATATATTTATACTCATGCCATGTAAAACTTTATCGTAGCATACCCCAATTTTATCCTAGAAATGTTTACAAATATTGGATCAAAGATAACTCTATTATGCTATCAAAATCTTAGCTAGGACCCTCATGGGCAAGGCTTTGGATTGGTGCCATACTATTATACCCAACTCCATTGTTGAACTTGATGGATTAGTAAATCTACTTATCAGGAATTCCATTCTCAAGATCTACTTGAGAACAACTTGAACATATTTGTCAATTGTAAATAGGGTGAGAATGAAAATGTCCAATAGTTCATAAAACAACATAAGACTCTTTGTAACAAAACTTGATATACCCTTTTCAACAACACTCTTCATAGTATTTTCTTGAATGCCCTAGAAACTTTCCTTTAGGGTTAGGTCCTTTTATCCTATCACCCCTGGAGTATTCCATCAACTAGGATAAGAATAAAAATATCTTAATCACAAAATTAAGAAGCGCAGCATGAGAGAAACCTCAAACTCAATCTCAATCTCAAGTTTAGAAAATCCTCAATGTTCTAACAAGACCTCATAATCATAACAATACAGATGATGAATTCTTCTACATTCCTAATCCTATAAATGCCTTCTAAAATACCAGTCACAATTCAATTGAGACCCTCCTATATCTAATGTAGGAAATGATCCTTACACATCTTCTTCCTCCAATACTGAATTGCCATCAACCTATCTCTATGGAAGAATTTAGGAATTTTCTCCTTAGGACTTATCAAATTCCTATAGGTACCTCCCACTCCCCCATGGTTCAACAAGAAGCTATTTTATTTATGGCATGTTTGATCATGAAGGTATGGTCTGCAAGAGACTTGATGAAGTCATGGAGACCCATGACCAAACTCAAAGGCATGAACATCATAATTTCATAAATCAATATAATGAACATCTCAAAGTATTTAGTGATCCCTTGCTTAATCATTCCAATGATAAGGTAGCTCTTGATCCCAATAATGAGAAATAACAATCTTATTCTCCCCTTAACACTATATAAACCACTTGTAACCCCAAAATAGATATTATTGAAAGTGTGATTATCATGAATGGAGTGAAACATTTGATTAGAACTATAAATACCTCATTATTTGTTCTTCATTATCATACTTATACGATTATTGAATTCCATGCTAAATGTCAAACGTTTTGAGAACTATCTCCTTGAAATCAAAAATCTTATAATTCTATCTAGACCAATTCTAATGGCCATCCCAAACTAGTTGGTTTGATACCACCTATTATTGAATATATCATCCCTAATGGTATTAACAACTATAAACCATCGGGACCTATACCATTTGTCTCTCTTTGTACCATTCTTGATGGCATCATCCAATCTAAATCACTAGGTCCGATGTTGTATGTCTCTCTCCATATCACACCTAATGACATAATCCATCGTACACTTGATATAAATAATTTTGTATAGTTGGGGTAGAAAAATTAAAACCTAATATAGCTTGAGATATTAATCCTTTTAGATATGATTTAGACTGATCCTATTCTGATCCATACCAATATTTCATTGGCCAGTTTGGAGGATAGGGATCCAATAATGCAAATCTTAAACCTCCCAATTTGGATCCATTTCTTTAAACTAATTAAAATTTATACTAAGCATCATAATTGAATCATGAAATCCCTCTTTGAGATGAATACACCCTCACCATAAAATTTTGTTCAAGGCTCCTCTTGCACGGTTATGATGAGAGTATACTTCAACAATACGAAGAAATTGGTATCCAAAATGATGTAACCACATATCATTATCTGCCTCTCTCTCCATTTATCCACCAACTCTATGATCATCGAAGAGATAATTTTTAAGCACATGATCATCCTATATTCATTTGAATTGAGATCAATAATTTCCAAGTTAAACAAGCTCTCATGGATGAAGGTTTAAGCACATGTATCACTTCTTTAAAACTCATGAAGTCTCTCAATTATTCTACACATAATCTTAAATCTACTTGTGACACATGTCAATGGTATAACCAAAGGTAAATGCCCACATGGGATACATTTTGCTACCCATTACATGCCTCATTACACCATTAGAGTGAAATTTATGATATTTAGCTTCCTCTTCCATATAAAATTCTTCTTGGTTGACCATGGACACATCATAAGCATGTCATTACATCAACCACTTCTCGATGCGTGAAGTTTCCCTATTTATAATCCATTTTTAAGACTCAAGTTGATACAAATCCTTGGAACTTTAAACACTTTCAATAATGTGGTGTTTATAAGATTCTTTCTCTCGAGGAACTTCTTTGTGTCCTATCTCAAGAGCATTAATGTTTTAACTACCCCATTAATTCCCTTGGAGGATATAGTAGATACCCCCAAACTTGTTAGTAATATCTCACATAACCTCATCAATTTGGATGATGATGATCCTGATAAGATCAATTTTAAGCTCAAAACTACTAACCTTCATAATTCTATCATTTCTCAATTGTCTCCTTCTTTACGACCCCATTCTCGTGAGTGCTTTGTGATTCTTGTTACTCTTTCTTCTTCTATAACTCATCCCAAAGAGTCACCTACTTCACCAACTAGTGAAACAATAATTGAATCTCTTCACATTGATACCACCACCACCAAGTATGATAATTATTATTCACTTGATGACTCCTATTTGGATACACCTAAGATAAGAATACATAAATCCTTTGATAGAAGTAATCATTATGCTCTCTTATTGATACTCACAATTTTGTATCTTCCCAACATCTTTACAATAATATTTTAATGATGAAATTAATACATTTCATATCTCATTTATAAAATTTATATACTTTAATCTCAAAAATGATTATCTAATGATCAACAAGCCATGTTATCGAACATATTTAGTAACATATTTGACTAGCTCACATATTTATGATTTTAAGCCTAAACTACAACACAACATGGATTCCTCAATTATCTATACTATAATGGATTCTTCCTTGCTACTAATACCCAAACATCTTATCAAAATGACCTTAGACTAGCCAAATGATCCTAAAATGTACTACACATGGGACAAGGTGCCAGGCATGATGTAAAATATTATCAATCTTATTAGTGAAACATGAATAAGATATAAGAAAAAGTTTGTGAGGAACAACAACATGAACAATATTGTCTTATTCCCTCTCCTCAACATATTTTTTTCTCATCACGGTGTCCGTTATCATTCATATAATAATATTTAGGTACTCCATAAAAAAAAATGACAATTTCCTTGGTTAAAATCTATTCCATCTTGAGTGAGAGTCTATTTTCCCTACTCCTCCTATATTACCCACTCCAGTCCTTTCTCTTATGGAACATCCACCTACACACGAATTCTATAGACTAGCTAGGTATCACATCCTCACATTTATACCCTACAATTGGAGATCTATCCTCATTTCATCCTTACCCTCCCATCCATTATGATGGACATGTACTTAGAGATCCCATCTCAAATTTCCATGAGAGTAGAGGATTCTATAGTGGTTTTGCATCATGAGATATATCATAATATATCACATGCCCTAAAAAACATGGAGGAAATAATGATCCACACATGTTATGACATTCATCGACAAGTTCACGAGGTTATTGGGGATACTTGTAACTATCTTCCATGCCCCTTTTGAACTCATCCACTTGTTCCCGTACTATGTTTATGGTTATTAAGAAACTTACAACTATCTTGCATCCACCGTCGACCTCATCCACTTATTATCATACTACCTTTTTCCTACACTTTACTAATTACAATAATCAATTCTGACCCTATATTAGGTATGATAGTTAGTATGATATTTCAACTACCCCTTACACCCTTAGATTAGGAAGATCAATTAGTCTGATACTTTAGCTACCCTTTCCATTCTTAGTTTTTATATAATTCATTATTCCATTATTTTGGATACCCCTTACATCCATAATTTATAAGTGATGGTTATTTTGATGATCTCATCTACCCCTACATTCTTATACAATATACTTATTGTACAAGTTGATTAACTTGCATATGTTGCTTACCTTTTTACATCCTAATTACAATTTAAAAGGAATGATAACCAGATCGTACCAAGCCAAGAACTCAAATGCTAATCAAACACCACGATCAATAAGATGAAAGCAATTCACCAAAATAACTTTACCAAAACCTTTGCAAACAAATGAGTAGAAATATCATATATTATTATGGAACTCAATGAAATACAATGAGAATGGGCCTTGCTTATATAGGCAAGGAATAACAATCTAAGAACCAATCAAGGTCGTAGATCAAGCCATAAATCAAGGAAAGAACTAGTCATTAAATAACTAGTCAAGTCCATAGATTTAGAAAAGAACTAAACATCAAGGATCTAGTCAATACCATAGATCAAGGAAAGAACTAGTCAATACCATAGATCAAGGAAGGAACTATACATAACAATTAGATATTATCTCCTAATATCTAAATAAATAAAAAGAAATATCCACACACATAAGTGGGTGAGGATAAATACTGATAAAGGTAAATAAATTACCTAAGTGAACATGAGATAAGGTAAATACCTACTCTAACACCCCCTTAAGTGAAGTTAGGGGCCACAATAAAAGTGGCATGTCCACAGGTATGAGTCCCAAAACTAGGCTGATGAGGTACTCATGTACAATATATCCATGAAGAAATCTTGAACCAAAAGAAGGAAATAATCACTTATAAGGAAAGAGAAAGAAGAATAAGAAAAAGAAGAAGAAGAAGATGTTCTCATGAACACCCCTAAGAACAACTTCCAAAACCCCAAGCATTCCATGGAACTCAAGGTAGCGAGGTAATGCAAAAGGCTTCGTAAAGATGCTCATGACTTGCTTTGCGATCCGTCCAGCACCAATTCTAGTGGCGCGACTTCGAGAGACCATAACTTTTGCACCGTAGCTCGATTGACTCATTCAAAAGGAAGCGGAAAGCTTGGAATGTGTAGAATGTGATGAGAAGGTGTGAACTTTGTTTGGAAATGTTTGACCCCGAAATCCGCGTTTAAGGGAGCCCAAATTGTGATTTTGTATGCTGTCTAAAAATAGTAAATTCTAAAAATAGTATGTTTCGCAAAATTAGTGCACATGTAAGTCTTGGAAGATGAAACACCTCGTCTCCTCGAGATCGGTGACCTTCCACATCTTTCTAGGTGTCCTTTCATATTTATAAAGTATTATAAATACATATGTAACGGAAGAAGAGATAGACATCTCTTGGCGAGAGATAATTGATGTATTTGAAAGTCTTTGAGTAATTTACATCTCTTTTCGAGATAGTTGTTTTGCAATTCATTTGGCCCATTTGTTAATCTGTTTCCTTAAATGCAAAACCCCTCGGTTTGGATCAGCAGATCCGATCCAAAACCGAGGGTTCAGACTTGAGGAACAGTTAACAAATGGGCCAAATGAATCTAAAACAACTATCTCTCGAAAAGAGATGTAAATTACTCAAAGACTTTGGAAATACATCAATTATCTCTGCCAAGAGATGTCTATCTCTTCTTCGATTTACATATGTATTTATAATACTTTATAAATATGAAAGGACACCTAGAAAGATGTGAAGGTCACCGGATCTCGAGGGAGACGAGGTGTTTCATCTTCCAAGACTTACATGTGCACTAATTTTGCGAAACATACTATTTTAGAATTTACTATTTTTAGACAGGCGATACAAAAAAATCACAATTTGGGCCCCTTAAATGCGGATTTCTGGGGTCAAACATTTCAAACAAAGTTCACACCTTCTCATCACATTCTACACATTCCAAGCTTTCCGCGCTTTTGAGCGAGTCAATCGAGCTACGATGCAAAAGTTATGGTCTCTGGAAGCTTTCGCTATACTAAATCTTTGCACTGATCAGCTTCTTGAGTCGAATGTACTCCAAGAAAATAACTCCATCCTGAATGTGCTTTGCGAATGAAGTGGATGTGTATCTCAATATGATTGGCTGCTTTGGTGCTCAAATGAGTTGTGAGAAATGTGAATTACACTTTGGTTGTCACACCAAAGTACACTTGGTGAATCTGTGGGAATCCAAACTCTATCAATAACTATCGAAGCCAAAGAATTTGCTAACTCGCTGTAACTACTACCCCATACTATGCCTCTGAAGATGAAAGTGCAATAGCCTAGTGCTTTTTACACACCCAAGCGACTGAAGAAGAACCAAGAAAAAAATATAGCCAAAAGTGGAATGCTTGTCATCAATAGAACCTACCCAATCGAATCAGATACCCACCAAGCTGAGTAGAACCCTAGTGTAGTGTAGGCCAAAGTGGGAAGTGCCCTGCAAATAGCGCAAAATCCTTTTAGCAACCTACCAATGACTACTATGAGGAGAATGTGAAAACCGAGATACAAGCCCTACTGCAAATGAAATATCAGGGTGAGTATGGGTCAAGTACATGAGACTTCCAACCAACTACCTATATAAAGTAGGATCACAAAGTGGAGTGGTACATGTGGAAGTAAGAGTAACCCTAGACTAAAAATGAGATGGACTTGGCTTGCAATCAGCCATATCAAAGCATTGAAGAAGATCATGGGTGTAATTTTTCATTTCAAATGAACCCCTGAATTTGTCTAAGAAATTTGTAAACTAAGGAAATAATGCAATAGCCCAAGATTTGTCATGTCAAGCTTTGTGTATAAAGAGCCCTTTGAATAGTCTCGAATGTGGGAAGAAGAGTTGCTTTAGTAAGTAACATGTCATCAAAATACAAGACAAGTATCACAATATCCTTACTAACATGCTTAGAGATACACTTGTATGATCAAAGTGGCAACGAACAAAACCAATAGATAGAAGAAAATAATCCATCTTCTTATACCAAGCCTGAGGGGCTTGTTTGAGACCGTAGAGAGACCTTTGGAGCCTAAAAACAAGAGAAGAATCCTGAAAAAATCCAACAAGTTGCTCCATGTATATTTCCTCTTGTAAATCTCCATGTAAGAAGGTGCTCTTCACGTCCATCATCGGTATACACGGGCCACCCCGTGATGAAACAATAACAAGTACAAGGCATACAAAATCCATCTTGGCAATGAGTGCAAAAGTCTCGAGTAATCAATACCTTGAACTTTTGTAAAACCATTTGCAACAAGACAAGCCTTATGCTTATCAATGGACCCATCGAGATGCGTATTTGGTTTGGTATACCCACTTACACCTAACCATATTTCTTCCTTTAGGATGAGATAACAAATCCCAAGTATGATTCTTCGTCAAATAAAAATACTTAGTTGCCATCGCATCATCCCACTCCTGTATCGCATGAGCCTATAAAAAGAGCATGTGGATCCTTAGAAACTACCTAACACAAAAGTCTAGAACCGGTAGAATGTGTGTGATGATGTCTAGTGGGTGGAACATCTTGTATGAAAGGTTTTGCCTCAGAAATTGTAGTACGATCCTACTTAGGCATAATGACAACATCGGTGGGAATAAGATCCTCAACGACACCTATAACATCCTCATCAACCTCCTCAAAGAAAGGATCCTCAAGATGAGATGAAGAAGAAGGAGACATGGAAGAAGATGAAGAATCATGAGGAGTGAAGCGCTCATCAAATTGAACATGTGTTCGAAAAAGAACGTCATGAGTATCAGAATCTAGAAGTCGATAAGCTCTCATGTCCTCACAATACCCTATAAAGATCAAGGGTTTTCTCTTCTTATCTAAATATTTCATTTTCTTCTTTGGCACAAAGGCCCAAGCATGGCTCCCAAAGACTCAAAAATGAGACATATGGCTTAGTGTTGGACCAAGCTTCCTCTGGAGTCAAATTCTCAAGTGCTCTGTGTGGTGTGCAATTCTAAATGTAGTTAGCACAATTAACTACTTTTCCCAAAGATAGGTGGTAAATCTCTAGAATGCATTAGATCATGTTGAGCCATTAACAACACATAATTACCACACATGGAAACAATAATTAAGAGGAAAGGATTATGGGCTTTAACTTCTTCAAAACAACCAATGTTCACTAGAGAATATGAGAAATTTTAGTACCAATGCAAATTTGATGAGTGTATGGGTTTGATAGGAACTTATGTAAGTGACAGTCTTTTGTTTCATTTGGAAAAATGTGACTCTCCTTTCAAAATATGGGAGAAATTGGAGGATTTATTTGGTAAGGTGGATCATATGAGAGCCATGCAACTTGAAATGAGATCATCTCTCTTAATCCCGGAGATTTTCTAACAATTATAGACTATCTTACCTAGTTCAAGAATTTGTTGACACGGTTGAGCGGAGTGCAAGAGATGAGAAAGATGAAGAGTGTGTTTACTTGATTCTATCCAAGTTGAGAGGACCATTTCAAATATTTTGTTCTACCTTTTTCTCTAGCATGGATGCCTTAGATGACACATTCAAAATGCCCGACTTAGAAACATTTTGTGAAAGACTTACTAGGGAAGATTCCAAATTGTCTCACCTTGATTCTTACACATCTCAAAAGGAATTAGTTGCATCTAATCCTAAAGTCAAGGAAAACCAAAAATTAAAACCAAATCCACCCCTTCTCCATCTCAAAGATACAAGCTTTTCAATATTATGCCCTGCTTTATTTATTTTAGATGCCACTAAAACAAAATAAAATGCTCTTACCTTCACCGAACAAATAAAATGAAAGGGAGTTGGAGTTGAGAACCTAATAGTAGGAATCACAAGATTTAAGCCCTCATATTACCATACCATATGAAAATTCGTGTTGTGTGTCACGGTACCTTATCAAAAAGGAAAGATCTATCCTTTGAAAAAGGTCTCCTACATGTAAACCCCGAAAATGCTACGCCGCAACAAAAAAAAACCTAGTGTAGATCTCAAGAAGCACACTAAAACCCAAAAAAATAATTTTTGAGTTTTGTTCCTCATTGGCACGGATTCCAATGCAACACAATCCGTTCCTCTGCAATAACAAAAAAACTCAAAAGCATGCGCCTCGCCCCGAAATGAGTCGAGTTCTGATCGATCTTAGGGTTTTGGCACCTTCCAAATCCAATGGAAGCTTCTATTTTGCATAAAAATGCACACAACAAAAATATGAACAAATCTTGAATATATGAATATACAAAGAACTTATTTGCAAAATAAAACTTACAGATGGATGTCAATAGCAATCTCCTGCTCTGATACCATAAAAAGAATGATAACCAGATCGTACCAAGACAAGAACTCAGATGCTAATCAAACACCACAATTAATAAGATGAAATCAATTCGCCATAATAACTTTACCAAAACCTTTGTAAGCAGATGAGCATCAATATCATATATTATTATGGAACTCAATGAAATACAATGAGAATGGGCCTTGCTTATATAGAAAGGAATAACAATCTAAGAACCAGTCAGGTTGTAGATCAAACAATAAATCAAGGAAAGAACTAGTCATCAAAGAACTAGTCAAGTCCATAGATTTAGGAAAGAAGTAGACATCAAAGATATAGTTAATACCATAGATCAAGGAAGAAATTATACCTAACTATATAATATCTCCTAATATCTAAATAAATAAAAAGAAATATCCACACATATAAGTGGGTAAGGATAAATACAATAAAGGTAAATAAAGTACCTAGGTGAACATGAGCTAAGGTAAATACCTACTCTATCATAATTTACAACCTCATTACGACATATTTTGGATCTATTTTTTCTATTTATTTCTTACTTGAGCTTTTGGTAAGTTGTTTATCTATTTATAATATTTTTAATTACAATTTATAGACTCCTTGCAAAAATCATTAGGATTTACTTTTATTATTTATTTCTTCCTTGATATATTATTATGGTCTATTAATTTAGATCCTTTTATATGGGTGCTTTCTGGGTTCCTTGCGATATCATTTTGGGTTTATTTCTATTATTTATTTATTAATTGATCTTTTGGTATGACATTAGTCCACTTATTATCTCACATTATTTTGGATATTATCACGTTTTATTCTTGTTTTATACCTATCATAGAATTAAACTTACATCTCTTGTCATTTCAAAGTGATCTATAGTTCTATAATACCCAATTCTTCCATTTTCAACCTTCATCCCACATATATAACATAGTTTATAGCCAATTATGACCAAATTTTAGCCTTATCCATCATTATGTTAGTCTTATCCTTCCAACTTTCACTTATACCACTCCTCTCACTCGAGGCACACTTAGGTCGAAATGTGATGACACTCTTTCTTAGGGAAACTCTAGAGAGATACCCAAACATCATGATTTCTACTTTCTCCTTTTTATACCCTAAAAATTATAAATGCAATATAAGAAATATAAGATATGTGATGTGCATAATATATAGGATGTAAAGGTTCATTATAAATGGTTATTTTGAATCATTTAATTTACAACTAATCGCTGTGCATAATCAAAATGATGCATTAATACTTACAATAATGAGAAAGAATACACAAATATCTTAAAAAACATAAGAGGAGACAAATAATTAGCTATCTAAAGTGAAACATAGGAGATTTGGATGTGCAAACTAGGTAAACAAGATGATGAACCTAAAGTTGCTTCATTTTATGTACTAAAACTGAAAATTGCAATGGTGCGAAGACCATATAACTATTATATGGTCTTGATTGGTTCTACATAGTCCTGAATTACTATGTAAGGTCTTAGAATTTGTTGTAATGAGATTCTATAACTTTTTTATGACCTTTTCTTGTGTGAAAATATTTGTTTCTCTAGCTCATACAAACTTGACATAACTGCAATGAATAAAAAAGCGGAAACCTTAGATACCTACAATATACTTCATCAAAACATTAGATAAAAAAAGGATAAATCACTGTGAGGATAGACTACCCTTCTAGGTTAACCCCTATTAAACTAGTCCAAGTGTTGCACTACATGCCCTCGAGTGGGTTCAGGCCTCATGTAGTTCTCCTAGTGTAGGTGCAACTAGTGTATGCAATCTAGGACAACCCCTATGTGTGACCTTGTGTCTCTGTAAAAAAATGATAGTGGGTTAAATATAGATTAGAGAATGTAACTAGTGTGGTAGTAGCATGATGTGGTGTGCTTTAGCTGGTAGACTAAACCCTTTTATCTTTGAAGACCTTTGACATGCTTGTAATGACTTGCCCTTGGTAAGACATGGGTCTAAGACCTTTGAGTACTTGGAAATATAGGAAGTTATACTCTTTTACCTAGTTAAGTGATTATGACTTGATGTAAAGGATACTCTAAATGATGCACAACTACTTTAGAAAGATTTAGGGGAGCCTTGAGTACTTTTGTGCTGATATTTGTAATAGGAGCTTATGAAAGTACCAGTGAGTTATGAAGATATATTTATTTTCTTATATAGGCTCTTGTAGGTGAAATGCCATGTTAAGGCAGAACCTAGGAAGTTGAAACAACACATTTAATATATTCAAATTGAAAACAAAGTTGTAAGATAAGAGGGAGCATGACCATACAGGTTGGTCAGGACCTTAGTCCACTATGGTTCACACTCTCTGATTTTCCCAAGTGTGTAGTGATGTAAAATCAAAAGTTATGGAATGATGCCTAGAGATGATTGCCTAATTTTTTAAATTAATATTTCCTAATGAATGTTAGGAAATTAGTGTTTTACTATGAGTGAAATAATATTTATTGTTATAACGAGTTGTAATAAAAAATCGTATTATTAGTTGTTTAGTTTAGTGAGATTTGGTTGTTAAACCAAACTCACATAGATTGGAGTATAGTTAGAACCAACTCCTTGATTATAGGAGTAGTCTCTCCTATTTATTTGTACACTCCCATATGAAATAATATACAATAAAATTAATATTTGTGTGTTCATTTTTTGGGCAACTCCACTCATACATTACATTTGGTATCAAAGCAACATCTAATCCATATAATGGAGAGTTAATTTTCATAAGGGAAACAATGTACTACATTACCTCAAGATAGCGAGTCTCATATTTGCGAGTAGATTAATCGGGATAGGTGGAATAACATCGACTCCCACAAATTCATGCAACTACCAAAGCCCACCTATCCCAGAATTTAATGACATTTTATTAGAAGTTACAAGATCAAAACAAGCATTTCATGAGGCATATATTCATCTCTATACATTTTAGCTAGAGATAGAAAACCAATTTTACATATATGTCAATTTTCCCATCTGTTAGATCTAACAATCGGAGGAGAAAAGCGCAGTTCCACATGTATGAAGTACTCATTCGGGTTGTGAATTCATTCTTGAATTTGTCTCTTCCTATCAACTTGGTATATTCATATTAGCAAATTTATTCACCAAATTTGCCACATCGATTATGGATCACAAGCTCGTGCTTTATGCGTGGTGCAATCTTTATCGACACTAAAATTTTCCTTCGTAATTTCTATTTCATTAATGTATGTATTAGGAATAGGATGTTGTTAAATATAATTTATAGTATGGTAATAGTCAAAAGTACAATAGGAATGTTGTGGTAAAAAGTAAATATTTGTCGTAAGTGGTTCGGTAATGTTAAAATGTCAAAGTTAGGGTAAGTAGAGAAGTAGGGTCTACATGATTAGGAATTAGAAATATTATATTGGTAATAAGGACAAGGAGTGATGTCATAAATATTTTGTGTATTTTATTTGTAAAAAGTCTAAAAAGGTGGAACCCATGTGAAATGATAAGGTTTATCTTATCTTAAAAGATAAGCTTACATGTAAAGATAAGAGTTAAGGTATGGAATATGATTCGTCATAGTAGATTTCTTATCCTATCTTAGAGATAAGGTGGATAAGCCTAAAAGTTCTATAAATAGAGAGGCCACCCCCTCATTTAGCATAGAAGGAAGTAGTGAGAAATATTGTATAAGAAAGTGTGTGAAGGAAGCCATCATTTAGAAGGTGTGTTAAAGAAGCCATTAAGAGGTGTAATTGTGAAGTTTCTCCCATAGTTATTGTTGGAAGGCAAGTGGAGTTGGTAACACTTGGAGTAATTCATGGGTGAGATTGTAACAATTTCATGTTAATAATACATTTTACAGTTGTATTTCAGATTTGTCATCATTCTTTTATGTCATAGTCTATGGTATTCTTGTGTTATGTTTGTTGTTGTGTTTCCAGATTACTTCCACCAAACTAAAAGTTGTGCATTAGTAAATAATCATAGCACGAGGAGTTCCGGTGGAGAATTATCATAGTGCTTCGGATTGGTGATGACATTTTGGTTCCGTTCTTTGGGACCATTCCTCGTTGGTGGATTTTCTGGAGAGATATTCCCACTTAGTCAGAAATCATTTGGAGGGTAACCTTTTTTTTACTGTGCATAGTAGTTACCATGGTAAAGTCACTTTTTACCATGAATAGTATTTACCACAGTAAAGTTTACTTTTTACCATGAATAGTATTTACCACAGTAACTTCACTTTTTACCATGAATAGTGTTTACCATAGTAAAGTCAGTTTTTACCATGTAGTAAGTCAAGTTTTACCATAGTTTACCATGGTCATTCCTATTTTACTGTAGAAAGGTGTAAAGTCACTTTTTATTATAGTGATTCCAATTATTTGTGCACATAAGTCTTGTTGATTGTACTTGTGGGTTGGTATTTCATTGTGGTTACTTTTGAAAATGGGGAAGATTCCTATTTTTCAGCCCAATCTAATGAAGATGCTTCCTCTTTCATTCAAGAATTTAAATGATCTTGCATTTGTAATGGCCTCATAAGAAGGGAACAATGGACTAAATTTTTTCCTACCTTTTTGGATGGTTCAACCCTTAGGTGGTTTGAAACACTAGGTGATAATGTGAAAAACTCATGGGATTTATTAACTGAAAGTTTTCTTGAAGAATTTGGTGAACAACAAAAATATGCAGATCTCATGATCGAGGTCACAAAGCTATCCCAAGGAGAGAAGGAGAAGATAAGGGATTATCATGCTCGTGTTCTAGAGCTAAGGAGGAAGCTCGATGCCTAGATCCGGAAGGAAGGATTAGCGGATGGGTTGATGAATGGCATGGATAATCTCCTCTGTAAGCACTTCATTCTTGGGATGAAGCTAGAGATCAGACAATGAGTGAAGTATGACCACCCAACGACCCTCGAACAAGCAAAGGAGATTGCAAGAAGGCAAGAAGAAAGCATGGAAGAAGAGCCCAAAGAAATTGTTGCTAAGGTAGAGCCTACACCAACACCTTTGGTCCAGAATCCACAACCACTCTCGGTGAGCACAAATATTTCTCCTAGTACATCTACTGAGTATGAAGATTTTCTCAGGAAGATGGGCCAGTTAACTATTAATCTTCTTCAAGGAAAAGAATTTAGTTCTCAGGGAGGAGATAGAGGTCCAAAAAGAAATATATCTGAAGTTGTATGTTATGGTTGTCATAAAAAGGGTCATTATAAGTATAATTGTCTAGATAGAGCTTCTACATCTGGTATAAGAGATAATGATAAAGGAAAAGTACACCTGTGAATTCTTTTGATGTAGTAGATAGGAGCATAAATAATGAAGCAGATGTGTTTGTAAAAAAAAGAAAGAAAAAAAAGATAACCAAGATGGAAATGATCCTAAGAAGATGAAAGGAGAAACTAGTAAGAAACATAGGAGAAGAAAGTTGGGTGTGCATGATTTTTGATTTCATAGGGGCAAGGACCATACTCCATCTTAGAAGATCTGTCAAAAAGGCCTACAAATATTACATATGGTCAACTTTTGGCTATGTCTTATGAGAAGAGGCGGGAGCTGCGAAGTGGACTCAATGCTCGATGAAGGAAGGAGGTTGAGGTCCTGTTTTGGAAGCAGAGGTGATCCCTACGCTCCACAAGCTGAGGTATTATGTAATGGTATTTCAATTCATGATGTCTTAGTAGATGGAGGTGTTGTAGTTAATGTAATGACTAAGTCTATAATGAATATGTTGGGTTTAAAAATTGATCACCCCTCAACACTTATGTTAAGGTCATTAAATAAGGAAAAACTAAACCAAAAGGTGTTGTTTCAGATGTGGCAATATCTGTTATGGGTGTTGTATGTGTGGTAGACTTTCAGGTGATGAAAAATGGTATTGTTGCATACCCAATGTTGTTAGGAAGGCCATGGCTAAGGAGAGTTCATGCAAAAACTACTTGGAATGAAGGCTTCATGACACTTGGACATGGCAGAGAGAGGGTGAAGATAAATGTGATCCTCGGCATCATAAGGTAGAAACTTGTGGATTCAAGTGATGAAACTGATGATTGGACATCCTCTGATTACTCTAGTACCGGTGAAGTGGACACAAAAGATGAAGAAAGTGAGGTTGATGTTTCGGTCATGGATATCCTTCCAGTCACACCACTCATGAACCCATAAAATTATCTAAAGAAGAAATTGATGATCATCTCCAATAAATAAAGATTGGTGATGTTGTGATGGAGAGTGAGAAGGAATCCTACCTCCAGCTCTTTCAAGGTACATACACCTATTCACTTTTGATTACAAGGAACTCCATCAAGTAAGTTGGGTAGAACATTCTATTGAGTGGTAGATGGTGCTTAAGCCCATAAAGCAAATGCCATATAGAATGAATCCTAATTTTTCCAAGACTATAAAAGAAGAAATAGATAAGTTGCTTGATGCAGGATTCATATTTGTTGTGGAGAATTCAGAATGGGTTTCTCCCATTGTGATCTCAATAAAAAAGAATGGGAAGCTACGCATTTGTGTTGATTATAGGAAGCTCAACAAGGAAACAAAGAAGGATCATTACCCTCTTCCATTCTCAGATCAGATCTTGGATGAAGTAGCTGGCCAGAGTGCTATAGTTTTGTTGATGGATATAGCGGATACAACCAAGTTCATATAGCGGAGAAAGATCAGCTAAAGACCATGTTCACCACTCCTTGGGGAACGTTTGCTTATAGAGTTATGCCTTTTGGGTTGTGTAATGCTCCGGAAATTTCAGCACGCTTGATGAATAGGGTGTTTGAACCCTACATTGGAAACTTCATCAGAGTATTTCTAGGATGATTTTTGCATCTATGGGAGCAAGATGGACCACCTGCACCAGATGGAGACAACATTTCAAAGGTTAGATGAAGCACAAGCCTCACTAAACCCTACAAAGTGTGTCTTTGGATGTTCTAAAGGTGTTTTGTTAGGGCATGTTGTATCCAGAGATGGTATTGGTATTGATCTGATAAAGTTTCAAAAATCAAAGAGTTACCATTTCCTATGAATAGAAGTAAGTTGAGATCATTTTTAGGCCATGTGGGTTATTATAGAAGGTTCATCAAGAATTTCTCAAAGATTGCACAACCACTAACCCAGTTCTTGAAGAAGGATGTTACTTATGAACCAGGAAAGAAGGCACATGAAGCTTTTGAACAACTGAAGGAAGCTTTGGTGTCTTCACCTATTTTAAAGAATCCAGATTGGAGCAAGCCATTCATTGTGTATATTGATGCTTCGATGCATGCAACACTAGGAAGTACTTTGAGCCAAAATGATGAAAATGGGAATGATCATCCAGTTTACTTTGGGAGTAGACAAATGAGCAGTCTGAGAGGTAAATTATTTTAATGTGAAAAAGAGGCTCTAGCTATCATTTTTGTTGTAAAAAGTTTAGAAATTACTTGCTAGGGTAGAAATTTATAGTTGTAACAGATCATCAGGCTCTAAAATATATTGTAAATAAGCCTAACCCATCAGGGAGGATAGCAAGATGGATAATTTTGCTACAAGAATTTGAATTTGATATTATAGATAGGCCAAGAAAGAAGCATGTCAATGCAGATGCACTCTCTCGAGCCTATGATGGTTTAGGTTCATCTTGTGATGATGATGATTTCCCAGATGCAACATTGTTATCCCTTGACACAATCCCTAGTGAATACATAGATATTTGAAATTATCTGAATGAATTCAAGTTTCTTGATGGTGCCAATGTAAAGACTAAGAGGAAGATTACTCAAGCCAATCATCCATATTCTATTCTACATGGAGTATTATTTCAAATAGGACACGATGGATAATCTGAGAGGGCGAGTTGGACGTGATCAAGGGAAGGAGCTAATAGAAGAATTCCACAATGGTACATGTGGAGGACACTTCTCTGGACAACTTACAACAAGAAGGATCTTGGATGCAGGTTATCATTGGCCCACTCTTTTTAGAGATTGTTATAATTATTGTAAGACATGTGATATTTTCAAACACATGGGAACCGTAAGACTTCATCAGCTCCATTATGCCCTATTCTTCCACTTGGTCCCTTTGAAAAGTGGGAATAGATATTGTAGGTCCACTTCCAACTACCCCACGCCAAAATAAGTATATTGTAGTTGCCACAAATTATTTAACCAAGTGGGTTGAAGCTAGGCCATTGAAAACAACTTCCATGGATGAAGTGGCAAGGTTCATATATGAACGCATTGTCACTAGATTTGGTTGTCCATTAGAAATTGTAACAGATCAAGGAAGCCACTTCATTAATGAGGTGGTAGAAGCCCTAGTCAACAAGTTTTCTATTAAGCACAGGAAGGCAACAACATTACAAGCCAAGCACAAATGGACATGTGGAATGAAAAATTATGTGTTGTGTCAAATTCTAGCAAAAGATGCAGCCTTGCAAGTACATAAGTGGGATAAAAGGATTCATGCAACATTGTGGGCATATAGGGCAACATCAAAGTCAACAACAGATACTCCCCATTTCAGTTGGCTTATGGCATTGATCCAGTTCTTCTTATTGAGTTTGATATTCCCATTGTGAGAGTTATGAAAAATGAAAGGATGGATGAAAGTGATTCAGTAAAGGAAAGGTTGGTACATCTTCATTTGCTAGAGGAAATGAGAGAAATAGTGAAGGATACAAGCTATAAGAAGAAAATGAAGCAGAAGGAATACTTTGATCAAAAGATCCATTGGTCTCCATTTCATGTGAATGACTTGGTTCTAGTATATGATTCTAGATACAAAAAAAAGAAAGAGAAAAATTTCTTCCCAAATGGATGGGGCCCTACAAAATAGTAGTTGTGCATGAAAATGGTACATATCGACTGGAGGAATTGGATGGCACTCCCATTATGAAATGGGTCAACCACGACAAGTTAAAGATTTTCCAAGCACCAAAATAGTCTACTCTGAGGACGGAGTAGAAGCTAGGAAGGGGAAGATGTCGACACTAAAATTTTCCTCCGTAATTTCTATTTCATTAATGTATGTATTAGGAATAGGATGTTGTTAAGTATAATTAGTAGTGGCATCTGATAGAAGATAACGGCCTGCGCTTGATACGATGTGCCAAATAATGTATAGTACGGTAATAGTCAAAAGTACAATAGGAATGTTGTGGTAAAAAGTAAATATTTGTCATAAGTGGTTCAATAATGTTAAAATGTCAAAGTTAGGGTAAGTAGAGAAGTAGGGTCTACATGATTAGGAATTAGAAATATTATATTGGTAATAAGGACAAGGAGTGATGTCATAAATATTTTGTGTATTTTATTTGTAAAAAGTCTAAAAGGTGGAACCCATGTGAAATGATAAGGTTTATCTTATCTTAAAAGATAAGCTTACATGTAAAGATAAGAGTTAAGGTATGGAATATGATTCGTTAGAGTAGATTTCTTATCCTATCTTAGAGATAAGGTGGATAAGCCTAAAAGTTCTATAAATAGAGAGGCCACCCCCCTCATTTAGCATAGAAGGAAGTAGTGAGAAATATTGTATAAGAAAGTGTGTGAAGGAAGCCATCATTTAGAAGGTGTGTTAAAGAAGCCATTAAGAGGTGTAATTGTGAAGTTTCTCCCATAGTTATTGTTGGAAGGCAAGTGGAGTTGGTAACACTTGGAGTAATTCATGGGTGAGATTGTAACAATTTCATGTTAATACATTTTATAGTTGTATTTCAGATTTATCATCATTCTTTTATGTCATGTCATGGTATTCTTGTGTTATGTCTATTGTTGTGTTTCCAGTTACTTCCACCAAACTAAAAGTCATGCATTAGTAAATAATCATAAAGCACGAGGAGTTCCCTGGTGAGAGAATTATCATAGTCTTGGATTGGTGATGACAACACCTCCTAGTTACGCCATCCACATAGAATCTTCATGTTTGATGTGTTCTCCATACGGTCTTTGTCAAGTCAACATATATGCTCTCGTATGTTTTGAGTTTTTATTACATGGTTTCGGTAAGTTTTGGGTCTAAATAGTGTTATTATCATGTCTTCAACAAAAAAATACTCATTTTGATCAGTTTCAATCAAATTGTGCCATGTGTATTTAAATGACATTGGACTAAAGTTTTATGTTGCAATTTTGTATTTAGGCTCCACCTTATTGGTCGACCCCTTTATTTGTCACTGTTGGGGGAAAATCCATTGTCATGGCTTGCATTTATTGTGTTCACTACGTGTGACACAACCTACAGGTTTGATTGCTTTGGTGTGGCTTGAGGTATGGAATTTATATTTTTCAAAGGCTTACGGTTGCCAAGGATTGATAGCTCTGTAAAGCGTGATTATAATGCTCAAAATAGATTAAAGACATCTCAATGTAAAGATTGGAAGGTCTGCATCATTGAGTGCGAGAGAAGACTCAGCTGCCTTGATTCGGTCATATAGTGTGAAATTTAATTTAATTATCTTTGCAACCCTCAAGATTCAACAATGGTACATACAATCCAGGTTTGATGTCTATGTCACGTAATCAAGTAGAATGTATCGAATAGCCTTCTAATCAAGTTCGTGCTAAGTAAATGGTTTCTTTTGTGGACGAAACAAAAATGACACTTTGAAATAAGGTTTCCGTTGTGTATCGAGATGGACAATTCTTCGATTTTTTCAATCCCTCTCAATTGGTGTCAAGTGTAGGAGAATTTTGATAACAACAAAACTTCCATCTCTGTGCGCTCTTCAACTGCAGATTTTGGTTTGATAGAGGTGGATACGGTAAGTGAAGCTGAGATGAAGGAAAATGGTTTCCGTAGTACTAGGAGAACTAAGCTTGTGTCTACTATTGGCTCCACTTCTTGTAAATTTGAGCAGCTTGAAGCACTCACGATGGGTGGGATGAATGTTTGTAGGCATGAGTTTTACACTACAATATTTTTATCATTTATGTTATCATGTGGTTATGCAAGTTGGGATTTTATGTACCATTCTTAGTCTATAACAAATATCAAAATTTTCCATTAATGCGCTTTTAGTTAGGATTTTGTTTCGTATCTACTCATAGTCTACCTATTTCGCATGGTGACTCCATATTTTAGTTTTTCTTTAGTAGTTCGAGAACAAATCTAAAAGTTAGTATCTTCAAGTTAAAATTGGGTTTACTTGTTTAGTTACTCGTGACAAAACATTTGTGAAGCACTAGATATCTGGTAGACGAAAGATATTAAATCTTAGAAGCTTGTACGTTACCAAATATGAAGGCAATTACATGGTACTTGGCTGATGTAAATGTGAAGATTTTTTGTGTCGTTTGTCTTTGTAGCTAGAGTTGTAATCTTGAAATTTGCTACATGGGAGTGTCTAGTCCCGTTGAACCACATCTGTGGATTATGTTTTTCTTTGAATCAAATTCTTTAATTGTTGTCCTAAAACGTTTACATGTTTAGTATTTGTTATGTAACAATGTTTTCAAAGTTTGAGATACATGAAAAGTAAATTTGTCCTACAAGATGCATGTTTTTGCATTTGTTCACACTGCTTGCCAATATGAGAACAAAAATTTTAGCTTCAGTTTCAAGGGTGGAGTCAGATTGGGGTAAAGAGTTCATTTTCCTTTACCAGTTAGATGATCATGTATCATAAATCCTAAAGCAGTCTTAGATAAAATTATAATTCCAAAATTCTTACCAAGCCTAATATATGAAACTTATTCCACATGGTTGTAAACAATAGAACCAAATATCTGTGTCACAATCCTAACTAAAATGCATCTATCCTTTTGCACATAATACAATTTGTACTCACTATTATGAGAGGAGGGGATTCAAAATTCAAAGCTTTTTATACACAAGAACTTATAATTGAAATAAAGAGGGAAAGGCTTGATATGTGCCTCAGTACTAGGGATTGGCATTACAATGTGATTAGAAATGTGAGAAAAATGAATGAGGAGAAGGGTTATGTTGTGGCTATTTTGATGGATACTGAAGGGAGTGAGATTCATATGGGGGATTTTGGAGGTGTTGTTTCAGTCAAAGCAGAGGTTTTTATTCATTCCTTTGCTCTACTTTGCTTTTTTCTTTTTCTCTTTTTTTCTTATGGAGAACAAAACACATTTTTATTTAACAACCACCATGAATTCGACAACAAGGGTGAGCACCTCTTCCCCTACTCGTATCTTCAGGTGACCTCATTTATATCTAATACAGTTGTGTATCCTTATTCATTTAAATTTCATTCTCGTTAAATGTTTTGAAATGTCAGCCTTGTATTTATAACCCACTTCTTCACTTGACAACGAGCCTTTAAGAATCTTGAACAAAAAGTTGAATGGATGTAAATTGATTAAAGGTTTGAATTTTTCAGAGGGAAACATTTTGTAAGGAATTTTAGAGTGAATGAATTGTGTATTATTTTTGGAATTTTTATGGCTTGGTCATTGACTGGTTATAAATTTGCTGATTTGGAAACATTATAATCTACATTCTACAACAATCTACCATGTTGTAAAAACTTTTGATGATTGGAGACTATTATCCCCACAGAATGCACTATCATACATCAAAATACCCATAAAACTTACCATACAGACATGCATGCCCATGCATGGGTGGGACCCGTGTCAACAATCAAATCACAAGTTTAATGTTTTTGAAAATATCCAGTTGAAATGAAATGGTTGCATGAGGTTTTTTCTACGCGGGTTGATAGCAACAAGGGCTAATAAAAAGGAGGTCACAGGTTTGAATTGGCTTGGAGACTACAAGCGTATTTACACAGTGTTGAAAAACTTGTCTATATACACCATACAGACTGCGTGAACAAATGGGGAAGCTACATGAGCAAAACCCCACCCAACAACCTAATACATATCACCCTTTGCATAAACTCAAATAAAATTAGGAGTAGAGATGAGTAGAGCAAGCCAATCTTAAACAATCTTGATACATGCTCCAAGATTCTTCATGCCTTAAGTTGACACACATTTCTTACTTACTCCCCTCATTTCAAAATATAGATGTTCATGGACCACATATCTTTCTTTCATCTAGGGAATAACTAGGGTGCTCATGTTTTTTTCCTTGTAGAGATTTCTTTATGTTTATGATGTATTTGGAAAGATTTTGTAGATACCTCAACAATAGCAATTTTTGAAACAACTCTTACCTTATATGCACCTAATAGTGTACAAAGAGGGTCTTGTCGGGCTGATTTAAGATCACTCGTGAAAATGTAAACCCAATTCTACTTCACTGAAGAAACATACTTGATTGATGGAAATGACACTTCTAAATCTTGATTGCAGCAAAGAAAATGCAGTCACTACAACAAACGAAATCTAGTTACTACAACATTTAGTGGTTTTAGGTCTAGACTATCAACTACTCTAATCCCATTAGTAATAAACTATTTTAGATTAGTTTTTTCTCCATCCCAAAGGTCAACATCACGAGAGAAGAATCAATTAATCAACAAATATTATAACCTATGCAGCCCATCAATTGTTAGCCATTAGCTTAGGCCACTTCCCTAAGAACTAGATTTCAGTTTGCTAATAATCCTTGCTAATTTTGGCAAACAGAATTTTCATAGCAATATAATTTCTTTGCAATCATCATGTGTTTTTTTTTCAAAAATTGACATCTACAAAAGCAGATGAATATTGCATTCCCAATCAAAACTTTGTTCACATAACATTGTCAAGTGCTTGAAGAACTTGGTTGCATATTTTATTTGAATGAAATTGTTGCACAATTTTGTTCTTTGTAATGCGGTGTTCGTTCTCTAATGTCTCCTCTATTTTGTCAATTGTTTTCATCACAACTGTAATTTCTCTGCTTGGTACTTTCTGTCATTTCTTTGATGGGTTTTACATTATATTTTTTTCCTGATTGGACTTGAATAAAGAGGACATTTCAAGTTACTAAATATTACCTGCAAATAGACATGCTATTTTTTCTTCTTGCTAGTATCTTCTACGATAATGCTCTTACCTCGGCCGGAAAATGCATCCTCATATACAACGACATTTGATGCTCTCAAGTGACATCAAAATTGTAGTTGTTCATGTCTACATCTATTATTTTATGTACTTCATGTCAAATTCAATTCATTTATTTTTTGCTAATTTTGAGCAACCGAATTTTCATAGCAAAACATTTTCTTTGCAAACATCATATGTTTTGTTCTCAACTATCGACATCTTCAAAACCACATGAATTTTGCATTCCCAATGAAACCTTTGTATACATAACATTGTGGAGTACTTGAATTGATAAATATCCCTCACCTCCTACATTTCACTATTTCTTCCTCCCAAATGTCACAAAACACCACCTTCGGCAGGATTTGTCATATCATGACCTCGTTAATTGTGAAATCAAGTGTATTTGTCTAATTATCAATTGTGTCATTTTAGTTATTAAAAGACTCATAGTTTGTCAATATTATATTTTTTTGGTGATCTGTGACCAAATGTCAATGTAATTGTCATTATTATCAAAGTGAGTCCATCTTGTCATATTAATTCATTCATTTATTAGATTGTATTTTGTAGGTATTTCAAGTTGTTACACCCTTAATTATATATCTTACATGGGATGGATATAGCCGACTTGTGGCTATCATAACTTCTTATCATGATGTATCTCTTTCATATATGATCTATTATCATTGGTTGGTTGGCCTTGTTGATGGCCATATCATAGGAATAGTATAAATAGGGTTAATAGGTAGTGGATGATCATTATGCTGAGTATTTGAGTCTTATTATATGTTTTGGAGGTTGCCCCCTCGAAGTGGCCAAGCTATTCTACTTTCATATTGAGAGAAATTATATGAAATATTGTGTTATTTGGTGTTCTATTTCTGGTGATAATCATAATTAATCAAGTAATTTCATTACAAGTGGTATCAGAGCTTGATCTCAGCTAGGATGATGTCAAACCATAATTCTGAAGGTTTGGTTATATCTCAAGATTGGTAGTGAATTTTTCTGCAATTTTTTTTATGTAGTGAAATAAGTCAAGTGAGCTTCTCTCTAAATTTCAATAAGTTTTGACTTGTTTTGCAAAAGTTATTGCATGTTCTATATTTATTCATAATTTGGCTGCCTAGGGCGTAATTTTTGGAAAATTTTCAAATTTATTATATTTTCGAAACCCCTCAAAAAAATAGCTAGGGTTTATTTTTTATAAATTCCTATATTCGGCAAAAAAATTATGAAACCCTAAACCCTAAAATTATGCCCTATTAAGTCTACCCCTAGGCCCAAACCCTTTGTCATGGCTGGTAGATCTACCCGAGGCCAAGGAAAAGGACAAGAAACTCCAGGAATGACCCCAAATAAGGAAGATATTTCTTCAGAGTCTACTGGTTCAGGAGTATCTGAGGTGGTCATCCAACTTCAGGAAAGGGTAAACAATATGGTGAGTAAGGATGACCTTAATGTTGAGCTTCATCAACTGAAAGGTAGCCTTAGGAGTGAGATTCAAAAGGATTTTCATGCAATGCAGCAGGAGTTGTTGCATATTATTTCAAATACAACTTCTAATGCCAGTCATATGGGTTCCACTAGAAATGGTCACACAGATCCAAATCACTCCAATCAGGGAGGATCCTTTAATCATTCAAGTGGATCTTCTCACCAATGGAGGGGCATGATTCCAAAAGTTGAAATGCATAAATTTGATGGAAAGGATCCACTCAATTGGATTACCCAAATGGAAAATTTCTTTGATCTCCATCAGATCCCAGGAGGACAAAAGGTAACTGTGGCATCCTTATACCTAGAACCTGATCAATTTGTTTGGTATCGTTGGTTATGTGCTCAAAGGCAGAAGAATGGCCTAAATGTCACCTGGATATTTTTCACTGAAGAGCTTCAATTACACTATAGTTCTAGTGTTTCTGAGAATTACTTCAGCCAATTAGCAAAGTTACGCCAAACTAGTTCAGTTAAGGAGTATGTCCATCAATTCCAAACTTTGTCCTTGCGTGTGGAGGATATTACAGAAGAGTATTTGAATGACCTATTTCTAGGGGTATTAAGGACCACATTGAGCATGAGGTACGCATGTTTAACCCACTCAAGGTTGTTGATTCTATTATCATGGCACGTCAAGTAGAGGAAATATTTCTTTCCAAAGAGAAGGCGAGTCCTTTTCTAGCATAAAATATAGTAACACCTTGTCTCCTTCTTACCATCGGGTAATTCGATTGACACCTCAACAAATTAAAGAAAAAAGAGCCAAAGGTTTATGATTTAACTGTGATAGAAAATATGGACCAAATCATAAATGTTCTGAGAAAAAATTGTTCTACATTGAAGGATTTGGTGATGAGGAAGAATATGAGGCAACATCAACAGAGGAAGTGGAAAAATTAGAGGAAGAATCTGGAGATCCTCAGCCCACTATTTCATGTCATGCTCTATCAGGTATTAATACTCCACAAACCCTAAAGTTGTGTGTTATATTAAGAAGCAAAAGGTAACAGTCTTGATTGATTTAGGGAGCACACATAATTTCATCAATCATAAGTTGGCAGCAAGACTAAATTGTTTCATCTACCCAGCACCTGAATTTCAAGTAATGATTGCAGATGGTGGCATATTCCAATGTTTAGGTAAATGCAATAAAGTAAAAATCATGATGGGTGATTACACATTGAAATCTACGATGTTTTCTATTCCCATGGGAGGAGCTGATATTGTCTTAGGTGTTCAGTGGCTCACTACTTTGGGCACCATAGAGATAAATTTCCAGGAATTGTTCATGCGCTTTCATTCTAAGGGTAAAAATTTGAACTTCAAGGTCTACAAGCTAAAGATCCTCTAGTGGTAAGTTCTCACCAAATGCAGAAGATTCTTAAAAAGGGGTCTGAAGGTTTTGTAGCTTGATTATTCTCTATAGAATTCCAACCGCAAATGAAGGTATTGCATCCTGATCTTCAAAAGGTTATTAATCAACATGTAGTTGTCTTCAAGGAACCAAGAGGATTGCCGCCTAAAAGAGAGCATGATCATGCTATTCAATTGATTCCAGGAAGCCAACCCCCAACATTAGGCCTTATAGATATCCATATGTGCAAAAGAGTGAGATCAAGAAGATGGTGGAGGAAATGTTGGAAATGGGTATTATTCGTCATAGTTAGAGTGCCTATTCTACTCCCGTGGTGATGGTGCATCGCAAGGATGGAAGATGGTGCATGTGTCTAGATTATAGAGAGCTTAACAAGTTCACTATCAAAGATAAGTTTCCTATTCCCATCATTGATGATTTATTAGATGAGTTGCATGGTGCCATTTATTTTACAAAACTAGATCTGCATTCTGGGTATCACCAAATTAGAGTCAAGCAAGAAGATATTCATAAGATAGCCTTTAGAACTCATTAGGGCCATTATGAATTCCTATTGATTCCATTTGGTCTTACCAATGCTCACTCCACATTCCAAAGCTTGATGAATTCAATATTTAGACCATTCCTAAGAAATTTTGTCTTAGTATTTTTCGTTGATATACTCATCTACAACAAATCATGGGAGAAACACTTACATCACGTCAATACTGTCTTAGAAGTCTTAGAGCAACATCAACTTTATGCCAAGCCTTCAAAGTTTTCTTTTGGGTACAGAAGTGGAATACTTGGGCTATATTATTTCTCATGAAGGTGTTAAGGTGGACCCTCACAAGATCCAGGCCATGGTGGAATGGGAAACCCCAAGAACCCTCAAACAATTATGAGGTTTCTTAGGTCTCACAGGGTATTATCGTAGATTTGTCAAAAACTATGGTAGTATAGCAGCACCACTCACAAAATTATTGAAGGACTCCTTTCAGTGGAATGAGGAAGCATCTAGGGCATTTGAAAAATTGAAGGCAGCTATGTGCACCACTCCAGTATTGCAACCCTAGATTTCTCCAAAACTTTCATAGTTGAGTGTGATGCTTCAGGAAATGGAATTAGAGAAGTACTAATGCAAGAAGGACACCCCATTTCTTTTGAGATCCAACAGCTAAAAGGAAAGAATTTTTAAAGCCCACCTATGAAAAGGAAATGATGGCAATACTACATGCAGTCAAACAATGGAGACCATACTTGATGGGTAGACATTTTAAGGTAAAAACTGATCATGATAGTTTGAAATATTTCTTAGAGCAACATCTATCTTTAGAAGAACAACAAAAATGGGTCACTAAGATGTTGGGATATGACTTTGAGATTGTTTATAAGAAAGGAAAGGAAAATTTGGTTGTTGATGCTCTGTCTAGGAGGGATGAGTCTGCCGAAGCATTGTTATGTGCCATATCTATACTAAATGTAGATTGGGTAGATCAAGCACGTGAAGAATGGAAGAAAGATGCAACCACACATACTCTCATTCAAAATCTCCAGGTAGATCCATCCATATCAGCTCAATTTATATGGAAGGGGGATACATTGTGGTACAAAGATCGGTTATATCTATGTAAGAACTCTACACTTAAACACCATGTTCTTTCAGAGCTACATTCTTCTCCAATAGGTGGCCATGCTGGGGTCCTAAAAACATATCATAGAGTTAAGAAGGATTTATTTTGGGAGGGTTGAAAGGAGATGTTCAAATTTTTTTGGTAGAATGTTTGGTTTGCCATAAAATAAGGGCGAGACCATTAAGACATCTGGTCTTCTCCAACCTCTTTTATTCCTAGTGAGAGATGGGAAGAGATATCAATGGATTTCATCACGGGATTACCTAAATTAGAAGGGAAAAGTGTCATCATGGTCGTGGTAGACAGACTTACCAAATATGCTCATTTTTGTGCCATCGCTCATCCTTTCATAGCTAAATACATTGTCATCTCTTTTATGGATACAATTAAAAACTTCATGGCACGCCAAAAATTATAGTAAGTGATCATGATCCAATATTTAGAAGTAACTTTTGGACTGAAATGTTATAAAATCCCTTTCCGGGAAATCTAGTTCTCCGAACTTAGTCATTTGGTCCTTTTTTGGTTGGGCGCACCTTTTATCTATGCAACACAGACTAAATTTGTGCCCCCTTCATTTCCTTTGGCGCACCCTTTGAAGTGTTGACACATCAATTGTTGCGCCTTCCCGTGATGCGCCTTTCTTGCATGCGCCAAGGCGCATGCGCCTTCTGTCAAACAAAAAATTGTTGCGCCATTTTGGTGCGCCTTGGCACTCAAAATCTAGTGTTGACAGTCCTTAAAAATGTGCCAAAGGCACACATAATTCCATGTTGACATGCGTATATCCGCGCCAAAGGGCGCAAAGTTTTACGTGTCGACACATGTTTTGGTGCGCCCTTTTAAAAGTGGTTGGCACATTTATTACACCTTTGCCTATATATAGGCACATCCACCCTGTCACTTTCACAATCAGAAAACACGTGATAAATTTTATTCCTCTGCACCTGTCAGCACGCCCATCCTCCTCGTGTCGTGTTCGTGGACCCCACTTCGTCTCTCACATTCTATATATTCCGGGTAAGTGGTTCTTACTTTCTCTTGTGTTTTTTTTTGATTGTTGTTTGTGAGGTAGGATGCATTGGATCTAAAGCTTTAAACCCCTCCTGCCATTCTTGCAAATCTCCCTCCCAAACTATTTTCATCCTCTTTCCAGATCTGCTGGCCAAGAGGGCTCTGCCTCAAAAATGGATCTAGACCTCTTTCTTGTGTTCCTCCCACTATCAAAATATGTCAAGAAAACCTGAAAATCACGAACTAAAGAGGAAAGAAACCTAAAAGTTGGTTCCGGGCTGCATTTCTCTCTTGGCGCAATCGCCACTCTGTTCTGAAAAACACGTCACGCCTAGGGCACTATTTCTTGACTTGCACACACGCGTTCTTGCCATGCAAAAAAAAAACTAAACATCTTTGCGCAGCATCCCCATCCTTACAACAACACATAGTGCCATGCAAGCTTTCCCTACACCGTGCCAAAGGTCCCCTTTGCGCACACAATTTTGGTGCTTACACGCATTAATCTTGCACCCTTCGGTGCACCAAAGTCCATGTTACATGCAAAATACATGCGCCATTGGCGCACCACCTTCCCATGCAACACCAAATTATTTGCGCCCAGTATAAAACCACATATAATGGCGGCACATGCTCATCCCCGTTTACAATAAAAATATGTCATATGCAAAATCCTTGCGCCCTGCGCCCTTTGGCGCTGATTTATTCCTTGTAACACTCTGATTCTTGATGTGCCCATTCTATTAACCTAACTGCAGCGACTGCGGTGTCCTTGCCACCCTGCGCCTGAGAGCCTTAAAATTACTAACTCCTCATTTTGTAGTGCTTTAATGGAAGATCTGATAGCTAACATGGCTCTTTTGCGTTGGACTTCGCTCCTTCTTCTTGCAGATCAGCAACTAAACTCAGATCCATATATGTCTACATCAAGCAAAAAAGCCAACCAAGTCAAAGGGTAAAGCTAAGCTTACAGAGGAAGAGATGAAATACAAGTATCAGAGGGTCAGAATGCCCGAGTCCCAGGTGGAATGTGACCTGGACATTAGGGATTCTGAACTTGGTCACATTGACATGGAAGATTTCTGGGCCAGAACCAGGAGAGTCACAGGAAGTCCTTGGATGGACAAGCTGGTGGGCAGTGGTCTACATTTTGCTGGGGGGATCCCATCAGTGTAGTAAATAATGAATTTATGATGGTGGTGGCCCATTGTTACAATAAAGACACAAGGTGTGTCGAAAATGAAAAGGGCGAGGTCATAATCAACCTCACTACCTCGGCACTTCAAAATCATGCTAGGCATTCCTCACCACCGACATTTTGTGGTTGTAAGCCAAGAGAGACTACACCAAGGCATGGGAGGATAATGAAGACAAGTGCATGCAGCTGATGAATGAAGTGTACTTGAAAAATAAGAAGGTGATAACCAGATGGCCACAGGTTATTCACCGTAGTGACTTCTCAGGAATTGAGTGACACCATCACGTTCCTAAGTAGAGTTTTGGGCTTTCTGATGCCCATTACTTTCACAAATGGATGCTCAGGTACCTTGAAACTATGAATAAGAATGTGCCTGATCAATGCTTTGAGTGGGCGAGAGATCATAAGCAGCACCATATCCGAGCAGCTCAAAAACTCACCACAATGGGGAGGTTCTACATGAACTCCTACGTAGTCTATGTTGCAGCCTCGGAGAGGGATTATCCAGCACTTGAGCCGATGCGGGGTTTGGCCTCAGGTAAAGATATATGAATACTACCCAGGAGCTGAAGCTGGAGAATAGCATCCCATAGTTTACCAAGATCAACGATGCTTTCTTCTATGGCATCATCTACCTTTTGAGGCCAAATATGACTCATGGTCGGATGACCAAGAGCATAGTCACAACGCGGCTGAGAAGTGGGGGGCGCTATTTACCCAATTCCCCACCTTCACCTATCTCGGAGCAGCTTCTTGGGGGAGCCCACCAAAATTGCCAGATATGCGGCCCCAAGTTGATCTGTTGGAGCTGTCCAGACAACTCATAACCTACCATGAGAAGTGTTTGAAGAGAAAGAAGGGTGGACCCTTTCCCCCTCACAGTGGGCAGGTATACCTGCACTTCTCACACCAAGGCCCATGAGATGTTTGCAGAGCTAGAATTGCTCAATCTAAAGCACAACTTCCCAGCAAGGCCCACTTTTGATCCAAGGAATTTCCTTCCCAAGGAAAAACTTGATCCAATCCACATTCCACAGATCGAGGACATCTATATCGACCTATATCATGAGGTCGAACTTAGAAGGAAGGATCACTCTCACTTGGCCTTGGTGGAGATTATTCAATATGGCGTGGCCATTGTTCCAAAGGTTATCAAACCACCGATCAAGAAGTTGATCAGGTGTATCTGGACATGGATGGGGACAACTGGCCGTTTGTTGCAATTGACAGACAAAAGCACCCCAGACCATTGAAGAGAGGGTCAAAGAAACATTGCGGCGAGGATAGAACACTGGTGCAGAATGAATGGCCTTATCTACCTCGGAGTAGATTTCACTACGTCCCCATTGGGCAACGCACCTGTCGGCGAAGCATCTGCCAAAGGGAAAAGGAAAGGATAAAGAGGGAGAATCAAGCTCTGCTCAAGAAGGAGCTCCTGAAAGCCCTCCTTCCACCACACAAGAACAGTTGTAAGTCTGGTATCCCCAGAGAAAGAAGCGGCGGAAGGTGTTCCGACGGGCACATCCACTCAGGGTGTTGCCACAGCTACAATTACTGAGGTCCCTTCTATTCCTTCTCCCTCTCCTCCTTCCCCTCCTCGTGTAACTCAAATGACCATTCCTTTGGTCGTATCTCTCCCCATCTTCCACTTGTTCCCCCTTCCTCGTCTTCCATCTTCTCTTCTCTCACGGAGCTGTCCCCCACTATTTCTTCTCTCATCTCTCAGCTCCCTTCCATTCCCACGTCTACCTCCCCTGCAGTATCCCTTCCTCCCGTGAGCACTTTCTCGGCCTCCCTCTCGATGCCTCCCCAAGTGTCTCTACCATTTCCCCTCATCCACTGCAGCTGCTCCCTCTTCCACCTCTGGTCCCATTCCCTTAAGTCCAGCATGGATCTCCCAGCATCTGAGCCAGCAAGAAGAGGAAAGTCCCCATTGCACCAATGGACTTCTCCATCATCCCAGCAAAGGGGGCTAAGAAGCAAAAATCCTATAACCCACTTCTCTCAGAGTGCATCGGGAGAAAGAGTAATGGAGATCGCATATCCCGATCCTTCAAAGGATAAAAAGGATCTGTCTCGAGAGAGATTATACGGTGACCCAGTCACATAGGAACGTCTTCGAAAGTCTTCAAGGGAGAGGCCCTATCTGCGGTGGATGCCCTTTGCGAAGCTCCAAGAAGCGAAAAGAAGAAGAGAGAGGTTATTAAAAGAGAAAAACAAACATCTTCTTCACCCTGACGAGAAAATGGGCGGTGCACCTCCTACATTACCACCAGAAACTCCTGAGGTCTAAGCCGAGGATAAGATAAATGAGTACGCCAAAATTGGTGAACAAGGTATGGCGAGTTTCCACTGGAGATCGGATCCTCAAAGACAGGTGAGGAGGTAATTGTCAAGTTCACCGAATTGTATCGAGAACATCGATCGGGTGAACAAAGAAATCTCGGGTGATCGCGGGACCTATCTCCGAAGAGTTGGACCATGCTTTGAGTTGCAACACGAGACGTTCGAAAATGCTCATTGCTCGATCGATGATTTGGTGAAATTCAGCATTTTCGATCACCCCGGGGTACCCAAAAAAATCCTTGCGTTGGATTACCGGGTCGATCGGATGGAGTTCATCTGGAGAAATTGACAAGGTCGAGGAGGAAGCCACTGGATGCGATGCACCAAATGGAGCAAATTGTTCTAAGAATGTCTCAGGGCTTGCTTCCTCTCTTTTTCACCTTGAGAAGGGCGAGATGAAACTATTCGGATCTTTAAGGAGATCATCTCAGGGCTAGGGCCAGAAGCCACTTTTGACACCGAATGCATCAACAACCTTACGGCTTGCCATGTGATTTTGTGGGGTTCTGATGGAGGTAGGTAATGAATATTTCAAGCTCCTGAAAAACTTCGAGAGATGAGTGGGAGACTTGTGAGGTCATCGGCGATCATACAAAGGTCTGCCCAGGATCAACTTCAGCCAATGATCAGTAAATTCATGGAATATCGGACTCAGTTCCACATCACCTCTCTCGAACAACAGCAGAAGCAAGATACCCCCTTTCAGCCACGAGACGATGATGAATAGCTTTCTTCCTCTTGGCTTCCTTTTTTGTAAATATCTAAGAGTATGTTGGTACAAATGATGACCTCATCCATGTTGCACCATGGGATGTTGTCATCCACCAAGTTGTCCAAAGTCAACATTGACTTTTAGATATTTTGTAGATATTTTGTAATTAGTTGTTGGTTTCTTTTGCCTTCTCTCTTCTCCTTCTTCTATATATACTTGGATACTTGTTGTATTCAAGGTGGTGGATACTTTTTAGATGAAAAATAGAAGTGAGAAGAAAAGACTTTGAGCTTTTTGTAACAAGAGAAAACATTAATACAAATATTAAGACTTTGTGTTGAATATGTGTGTTATGAGCATTTAATCTTTCTTATGTCAGATTTATGCGTTTATTCTGTTGAATCTATCTCTACTTTTTGTCATTTATTCATCAGTATTGCTTTGTTCGTCTATGCAAGTAGGTTCGGCTCTGTTTACTACCAACCCAAAACATAGACCCTCTGACCTTTCTGCTTTGGAATTCATTTCTTTTCTCCCTTGAATCTATCCTATCTCCTCACTTTTTTCTTTCCCTTCTTTTCACAGTTGGAAATACCTCTACTGGGATGAGATCCCAAACCCCGAAGGTAGAATATTGTGAGACTTGCATAGATTCCTGCTGGTAGAATAGCAATAAACCAGTTTCACTTTGTTGACTCAAAGAGGGCTATGCCCTACACACTTTGTTGGCTCATCTATCCATAGATCTGTCCACCCAAAAGATTTTCGGACCAACAGTTTTTGGCGACTCTACTGGGGATCGAACAGATCTAACAGATCTATGGTAGTGGTATGTTAGAAAATCAGTAAAAAATCAAAAGTCACTACCTGTTTGCAAATTTTAACTTTTGTTCAAAATCCAAATTTTTTGCAAAAGTGATCCAAACTGAAAATTTTCTTCAGGATCCATAGATCGGGACTAGTTAGAGATCTTTAGTTCACTGAGTTTTTACAAAAACCTGTATTTTTCCGTAGATCTGAGTTTTTGACTGTTTTGCAAAATTTCAAACCCTTGCCAAAAGTCAACTCTAAGATCAAAATCAGCCTACTAAGTTGGCCATTATTTTATCCTCATTAACATTTGTCATTAAACCGCAATCGGTTTTCAAAAGAGGATAAAATTAAATATTTAGAAAAGTACATGCTGCTGATTTTTGTCGAAAAATCAGAAAATCAGCAAGTACAACCAAAAAGAGTTTTTAGGATTTGCTCCAAAATATTGCAGATCTGGAAGGTACACTGGCGGGTGAACCATTTACTCATAGTAGAGAAGAGCTCGTGGAGTAATCGATCCTACTTTTGATCTACTTCAAAGGCACAACTTCAGTGTTACACCGGCACGCTTCCCATCGCTAAGTTCAGCTGGCCGGTCATCCAGAAGTGTCTCACCTCCACGAAGGAAGCATCTCTCACAAGGAACATCCTCATCTCTTTGTAGTGCTTTGCTGCTCAGTGGAACTATGCTTCCATCTCGTGTCCTTTTTCCAGCCGTTCAAATGGCAGTGCCATGGGGAAATGCTATGGGCCCACTCACTTTGCCACATCCTGTTCATGCGCTCCCTCACGGAAACCGGAAGAATTTTCCCAAATTTGATGGGAGCGGGAACCAAAGCATGGATTCACACATATCCACATTCATCATGTCATGCAGTATCCTGGATGTGACCCATGAAGATGTGTCAGTTCACCTCTTTCTAGAAACCTTGCAAGGACCAGCGGTGAATGGTTTCAGCATTTGCCGGCTGGATCTATTACTAGTTGGGCCACCTTACGAACTGCATTTGAAGAAAGATATAAGCCTTCAGAGGATGCGTTCACATTACTATCCAAGATCACTCACCTGAAGAAGGAGGTCAATGAAACCATGCATGATTTCATCACCCATTTCAATTCACTAATCAACGAGTTCCACTGCTATCCATGCTTTGCCAACGCTTGAAAAATCAAAAGTGTTTCTTCGTGAACCATGAGCTCAAAAGTAAGTTTCTTACTCTTGCAAGAACAGGTCACTACTTTGGTTCTCACCCAAGATGCTGCCATACGGATTGAAGATAACTTGCTAATATCTAGTGAATTAAAAAGAGAACCATCCAAGTCTAAAAGTTTTAGTCCCTTCTCCCGCCACTTCATCCGATCCGGCATTTCAAAAGATGGCGAATGACTTGCTCGCATTAAAAAAATAGCTAGCTCAGGCTTCTCCTAGCTCTTCATACCGGGATATCCCACGAGAAATTTCACTTCCAATAACATCTCACAAAGGCCGCCTACCTGCAGCTGCTCCACGGTTGGCACTTGAGGCCCCTCTGGTCAATGCTTTAGCTGAAATCGAAGAAGAGAGCAAAATTATGAAGAACCTTCATCGCCAGGTGAAGATGATCAAGATGTCGGTGAACCGATTGGCGACTCTACTATTGGGTATATGGAATTTGATGAGGAGGAATCTGATGAAGAAGAGGGTACCCAAGGGATATGCAAGTGGACAGTCATATGTTGTTTTCACCCACTCACAAGGAAAAGAAGCAGAAGTGGCTGCCAAGATGCAGAAAGAAAAGGCCATGTCAAACATTCCTCCAACCATCGCTAAAAGAGGTAGTCCCCTTCCTGCTCAACCTGTTATTAAGTCTTTTTCAAAGAAATATTTTTCCCCTATCTCCCCTCCGAATCAGCCCTCTCATATTCCTATCAAGACCAGTAATCCTACCCTACCATCGTGAAATGAGGGACTCATTCCTTCATCAACGCAACCCTTGGCCACGTTTGACATAATTGATCATGCTAAAAAGACCAAGATCCAAATGTATGAAGCCAATATCTTGATCAATCTGAGCAACTTGTAAGGTTGACCGAATACATCCAAAGCCAAGCTGTCATAACTACTCAGACCTCCCCAAAGGAATTCTTCCCTCTCCTGCATCTCGCATAAATGTTGCCTCGACATCTGCGTCAGGGCAAAATAGAACCTTTCTATCTCTCCCTCCTAATCAATGGCCACAAACTAAGCAACTACATAATTGATTATGGGGCTTCCGATAACGTCATGCCGGCAAAAGGTCACCCATGCTTTGGGCCTCACCCTTACCAAGCCTTTTGGTAGATGTTATTCCTTGGAAACCAAGCAGGTTCCGTTGATCGGTCAAATCAAAGATGCGTAGTTTGCATTTGCGGCGTTCCCAGAGAAAAGAGTAAAGATGACCGTCCTTGTTGCCGATATTCCGGCAGCATATGGAATTCTATTAGGAAGGAGTTTTTGTAGTGAGGTTGGTGGAGAGATTCATATGGACTGGTCTAAGGCTAGAATCCCCATCAAAGGTATAATGCAAACGTTGGAGCCGAATCTCAAAAGAAATACTTGGTTACCAATTCTGATGACCCCAAAGCCCAAATTCTCTTCGAATCATCAGGGATGGGGAACTATTTCTTGTCTCTGAGTCTAAAAAATGGATGTCCTCATCCAGAAGAGGATCTTAACAAGATATGGACTTTGCAGTTTGATGGCAGTTGCGCGACTAGTGGGTGCGGCGCTGGAGCCATGCTAATATCTCCCGAGAGGAGATTATTCCTCTCTCTTTCAAGTTGTAGTTTTTCAACATGAATAATACTGCTGAGTATGAATCTTTGCTACTTGGCATGCAAGCCACAAAGGAAAGAGGAATCAAGAACCTAAAAGTACAGGGTGATGTAGAGCTGGTCGTAAATCAAGTTAAAAGGATATACCAAGTGAAAAATGAAAGGCTCAGACATTACCACAACGCGGTATGGGACAACATCGAGGAGTTTGACGCTTTTTCAATAAAATCCATCCCAAGAGCTCAGAATGACATGGCCGACTCATTAGCCATCTCAGCATCCCTCATGCTCCCTCACCCAGGCTTGAAAATAGACACATATACCATTGAGGTAGTTTTCCGCCCAAGTGTGCCAGACAACTCTCAGCACTGGCAGGTATTCAATGATGACAATCAACTTATTGCCTTCTAGAAAAGGTAGAAAAATTTTAGTGAGCTTCATTTTGAAGGATCCACTTCCGCATGCCGTGAATCTGTTACTGATCAAGATGAAGAAATACATGGAAGTGATGGCATATGTCAGCTCAAAGGAAATAAAATTCCAAAAGGTTTGGTTTCTCTGGAATGTTTGTTCGACAGACATGATCATTTTGTTAGGAAGAAAAGGCAAGATGATCCTAACTCCTCCCCAGAAACCGAACCGGTCAATTTAGGTTCGGTAGAACATCCATAGTTTGTGAACATCGGAAAATGTTGCACACCCAGAAGAAAAGCGGAAGTTTGTCAAATTGCTGAAGAAATACATGGATGTATTGGCATGGTCCTATGCCGATCTAAAGTCTTTCAAGCCAAAAGACGTCCAGCATGACATCCCATTGAAAGAAGATGTCAAACCCTTTCACCAGAAACAGAGGCACTATAATCCTAAGATCTCAGGTACTATCCAGGCTGAAATTCAGAAGATGTTGGATGCAAGGATCATTTTTCCTATCCATCACGGTACCTGGGTCACAAACATTGTGCCAGTATGCACAAGAAGAATGGTGAGATACACATATGCGTGGATTTTCATAACTTGAATCAAGCGTCCTTGAAGGATAACTACCCCCTTCCCATAATGGATCAGGTTACAGGTAGTAACTGGATCGAAATGTTATCCATGCTTGATGGTTTTTCAGGCTATAATCAGATTGAAGTCTCACTTGAAGACCAATTCAAAACAACATTCACTACCCCCTGGGGTACATTCACCTATAGCAGGATGCCTTTTGGTCTGACCAATGCTGGCGCCACTTTTCAGCGGGCCATGGACTTTGCGTTCAAAGGTATGATGGGGAAGGTCATTGTAGTCTATTTGGATGACTTAACTGTGTTCTCTAAATAGGTGAAATGATCATTGTGATCATTTGGAGCAAGTATTGATTAGATGTCGGGAACATGGGATCTCCCTAAATCTGAAAAAGTCTATTTTGGGTCACGAAGGAAAATTGTTGGGACATGTTGTTAGCAAAGAAGGAACAAAGATAGATGCCGAAAGGGTTAGGGCTATTCAGAGCCTTACTTTACCTACAAGCAAGACCGGCGTTCACTCTTTCTTCGGAAAAGTGAACTTTCTCAGGCACTTTGTTCCCGACTTTGCTGAAAAGACTCACCACATATCAAACATGATGAAAGGGTCACCAACTTTCCGGTGGAGCGAAGAAGGAAAGGCGTCATTCGAGGATATAAAAGCCTCCGTCACTCGCGCACCAGTCTGGTATGTCCCGATTTCTCCAAGGATTTTATCATGTATAGCTATGCATCTGAGCATACTGTATCAGCCATCTTGATGCAAAAGAATTATGAGGATGTTGAATCCCCAATTGCGTTCATGAGCTCTCCCCTCAAGCCTCATGAATTAAAGATGTCTCAGTTGGAAAAGCATGCCTTCGCCATTGTCAAAGTAGTCAAGAACTTCAGGTATTACATTCTAAACTCTCACACAGTGGTGCTTGGTCCCTGACACGGCAGTCAAGTCAATCTTAACTCAACAGGAGTTAGGGAGTTTGCGAGGAAATTGGATTGCAAAAGTTCAAGAGTATGATCTAGATATAAAACCCACCAAGCTAGTAAGAGGCAAGGGCCTATGTCAGCTTATGGCTGAAAACCGAGATTCAGAAGACCCTGAGGAAAAGGATGATTGCACCGATGGAGCACAAAGCCAGCTGGAGAAAGCCGATTCTCTACCCATGGTTCTATTTGTCACCACCAGCGATGACGAATGGTATTATGATATTGCTTTCTTTCTCACTTATGGTGAGTGTCCAACTCATCTAACTTCAAAGGAGAAACGTGCTATAAAGCTCAGAGCGGCCAGATATGTCATCTGGGATGACTGTTTATACAAACGTGGAATAGATGGCATCTTCTTGCGATGTGTTGACAAGCCACAATAGATAAAGTTACTTGAGAGTTTTCATGATTCAGCCTGTGGTGGCCATTTCTCCTCTTCGTGATGGCACACAAGATCATCGGGCCAGGTACTATTGGCCACGTTTTTTGGATACGGCCACACAGGGTAGCAAAATGTGAGCTCTGCCAACAATTTGTTGGCAAACCAAAATTGGCTGCTTTTCCCCTCAGGCCGGTCGTTATTGATGAACCATTCAGGCAGTGGGGAATTGACTTTATCGGAGCACTCCATCCCCAATCGAGTGTCGGACATAGTTATGTCTGACAGTACATAGATTACTTCACCAAATGGGTGGAGGCCATACCTGTCAAGCATGCCACTTCTGAGGTTGTTTGCAGTTTCATCAAAGAGAATATCATTGTCAGGTTTGGCGTTCCAAGCAAGATTGTTGCTGATAATGCTTCTAACTTCTCCTCACGAGAAGTTGTTGGTTTTTGCTATGAACACGGGATAATCTTGGCCCACGCCTCAGATTATTACCCCCAGGGAAATGGTCAGGCAGAATCCAGTAATAAAAACTTAGTGACCATCATACGGAAGCTAGTTGATGAGAGTCAGTGAACGTGGCACAAGTCATTGTATGACACTTTGTGGGCGGACCGCATTACTCCCAAGAGGTCTCTCGGTATGTCACCTTTTCAAGTGTTATATGGAATCGACGCCAAACTTCCCATTTCTGCAGAACTTCCTACTCTGCGCTTGGCACGAGCGATTGAAGATGAGACTTTCCAAAATTCTCTTGAAAAGAGGATCATGTATCTATCAGAACTCGAAGAAAAAAGAGTAAGAGTGGTCGACAGGATCACCGAACATCAGAATCAAGTTAAGAGATTGTTCGATAAAAAGGCTAAGCAAAGAGATTTCCAAGTGGGAGATCTCATCCTTTTGTGGGACAAACGAAGAGAGCCAAAGGGCATGCATGGGAAATTTGATTCTCTATGGAGAGGGCCTTTCAAGATCAAGCAGCTCAATGGAGAGAATAGCTTCTATCTCTCGTATCTAGATGGAACTGATCTCCCTTCCTATAGCGGGCAACATCTCAAAATATTCAGGAAGTAGAGCTTGCTCTCTTCTTTATATAGTTTGCTTTTGTTGTGTGTTTGCTTTCATCATGTGTTTTCTTTCATCCTCGCCCTTGTTTTTGACTCTGTAACCCAATGGATAGGCACATGTTGATCGGGGTTCTCTACCCTTGAGCTTCGCTCAAAGATAGTCCCTAGAAAGAGCCAGTTGTTATCCCATAAAATTGTGAGGGCAATTTTGTGGGTAACCATACCAAATTTTGTCTGGTCCCTCGTCAGGGGCCCCTCAGCGTTCGAAATGTTATAAAATCCCTTTCCGGAAATCTAGTTCTCTCGAACTTAGTCATTTTGGTCCTTTTTTGGTGGGCACACCTTTTATCTATGCAACATAGAATAAATTTGTGCCCCCTTCATTTCCTTTGGCGCACCCTTTGAAGTGTTGACACATCAATTGTTGCGCCTTCCCGTGATGTGCCTTTCTTGCATGCGCCAAGGCGCATGCGCCTTCCTGTCAACAACAAAATTGTTGCGCCATGTTTTGGTGCGCCTTGGCGCTCGAAATCTAGTGTTGACAGTCCTTAATTTGCGCCAAAGGCACATAATTCCATGTTGACATGCGTATATCCGCGCCAAAGGGCACAAAGTTTTACGTGTCGACACATGTTTTGGTGCGCCCTTTTAAAAAGTGGTTGGCACATTTATTACACCTTTGCCTATATATAGGCACATCTGCCCTGTCACTTTCACAATCAAAAAACACGTGATAAATTTTATTCCTCTGCACCTGTCAGCACGCCCGTCCTCCTCGTGTCACGTTCGTGGACCCCACTTCGTCTCTCACATTCTATATATTTCGGGTAAGTGGTTCTTACTCCTCTTGTGTTTTGTTTTGTTGATTGTTTGTGAGGTAGGATGCATTGGATCTGAAGCTTTAAACCCCTCCTACCATTCTTGCAAATCTCTCTTCCCAAACTATTTTTCATCCTCTTTCCAGATCTGCTGGCCAAGAGGGCTCTGCCTCAAAAAATGGATCTAGACCTCTTTGTTGTGTTCCTCCCACTATGTCAAATATGTCAAGAAAACCTGAAAATCACGAACTAAAGAGTCAAAAACCTAAAAGTTGTTTCCAGGCTGCATTTCTCCCTTGGCGCAATCACCACTCTGCTTTGCATGAAACACGATCACACCTAAGGCACACTTGTTTCTACTTGCAACATGCACCATTCTTGCACCAATAAAAAAACTAAACCTTTGGCACTGGCGCATCATCCTTACAACAACACATAGTGCCATGTAAGATTTCCCTGCACCACGCCAAAGTCCCCCTTTGCGCACAAAATTTTGTGCTACACACATTAATCTTGCACCCTTGGTGCACCAAAGTCCATGTTACACGCAAAATACATGCGCCATTGGTGCACCCTGCCCCCATGCAACACCAAATTATTTGCACCGTATAAAACCATATAATGGCGCGGCATCATCCTGTTTATAATAAAAATAATGTCATATGCAAAATACTTTGCGCCTGCGCCCTTTGGCGCTGATTTATTCCTTGTAACACTCTGATTCAGTGTGCCATTCTATTAACTCTGCAGCCTGCAGTGTTCCTGTGCCCTGCGCCCTGAGGCCTTAAAATTGCTAACTCCTCATTCTTGTAGTGCTTTAATGGAAGATCTGACGACTAACATGGCTCTTTGCGTTGGACTTCGCTCCTTCTTCTTGTAGATCAGCAACTAAACTCAGATCCATATATGTCTACATCAAGCAAAAATCCAACCAAGTCAAAGGGTAAAGCTAAGCTTACGAGGAAGAGATGAAATACAAATATCGGAGGTCGAAATGCTAGAGTCCCGGGGAATGTGACCTGGACATTAGGGATTCTGAACTTGGCCACATTGACATGGAAGATTTCTGGGCCAGAACCAGGAGAGTCACAGGAAGTCCTTGGATGGACAAGCTGGTGGGCAGTGGTCTACATTTTGCTGGGGGGATCCCCATCAGTGCAGTAAATAATGAATTTATGATGGTGGTGGCCCGTTGTTACAATAAAGACACAAGGTGTGTCGAAAATGAAAAGGGCGAGGTCATAATCAACCTCACTGCCCTGACACTTTGAAATCATGCTAGGCATTCCTCACCACCGACATTTTGTGGCTATAAGCCAAGAGGACTACACCAAGGCATGGGAGGATAATGAAGACAAGTGCATGCAGCTGATGAACGAAGTGTACTTGAAAAATAAGAAGGTGATAACCAGATGGCCACAGGTTATTCACCGCAGTGACTTCTCTCGAGGAATTGAGTGACACCATCACGTTCCTAAGTAGAGTTTTTGGGCTTTCTGATGCCCATTACTTTCACAAATGGATGCTCAGGTACCTTGAAACTATGAATAAGAATGTGCCAGATCAACGCTTTGAGTGGGCGAGAGATCATAAGCAGCACCATATCCGAGCAGCTCCAATAACTCACCACAACGGGAGGTTCTACATGAACTCCTACGTAGTCTATGCTTGCAGCCTCGGAGAGGGATTATCCAGCATGAGGCCGATGCGGGGTTTGGCCTCAGGTAAAGATATATGAATACTACCCGAGCTGAAGCTGGAGAACAACATCCCGTAGTTTACCAAGATCAATGATGCTTTCTTCTATGGCATCGTCTACCTTTTGAGGCCAAATATGACTCATGGTCGGATGACCAAGAGCATAGTCACAATGACTGAGAAGTGGGGGCACTATTTACCCAATTCCCCACCTTCACCTATCTCAGAGTAGCCAACTTCTTGGGGGAGCCCACCAAATTAATTGCCAGATATGCTGGCCCCAAGTTGATCCTGTTAGAGCTATCCAGACAGCTCATAACCTACCATGAGAAGTGTTTGAAGAGAAAGAAGGGTGGAACCCCTTTCCCCCTCACAGTGGGCAGATATACCTGCACTTCTCACACCAAGGCCCGGGAGATGTTTGCAGAGCTAGAACTGCTCAATCTAAAGCACAACTTCCCGGCAAGGCCCACCTTTGATCCAAGAAATTGCCTTCCCAAGGAAAAACTCGATCCAATCCACATTCCACAGATCGAGGACATCTATATCGACCTATATCATGAGGTCGAACTTAGAAGGAAGGATCACTCTCGCCTGGCCCTGGCAGAGATTATTCAATATGGCGTGGCCATTGTTCCAAAGGGTTATCAAACAACCGATCAAGAAGTTGATCAGGTGTATCTAGACACGAGATGGGGACAACTGGCCATTTGCTGCAATTGAGAACAAAAGCACCCCAGACCATCAAAGAAAGGGTCAAGGAAACATTGCGTGGACAGAACACTGGTGCGAGAATGAATGGCCTTATCTACCTCGGAGTAGATTTCACTACGTCCCCATTGGGCAAATGCACCTGTCAGGCCGAAGCATCTGCCAAAGGGCAAAGGCAAGGATAAAGAGGGAGAATCAGCTCTGCTCAAGAAAAAGCTCCTAAAAGCCCTCCTTCCACCGCACAAGAACAAGTTGTGAGTCTGGTATCCCCAGAGAAAGAAGCGGCGGAAGGTGTTCTAATGGGCACATCCACTCAGGGTGTTGCCACGCTCTACATTACTGAGGTCCCTTCTATTCCTTCTCCCTCTCCTCCTTCCCCTCCTCGTGTAACTCAAACGACCATTCCTTTGGTCGTATCTTCTCCCCATCTTCCACTTGTTCCCCCTTCCTCGTCTCCATCTTCTCTTCTCTCACGGAGCTGTCCCCCACTATTTCTTCTCTCATCTCTCAGCTCCCTTCCTTTCCCATGTCTACCTCCCCTGCAGTATCCCTTCCTCCCGTGAGCACTTTCTCGGCCTCCCTCTCGATGCCACCACCAAGTGTCTCTACCCATTTCCCCTCATCCACTGCAGCTGCTCCCTCTTCCACCTCTGGTCCCATTCCCTTAAGTCCAGCATGGATCTCCCAGCATCTGAGCCAAGCGAAGAGGAAAGTCCCCATTGCACCAATGGACTTCTCTGTCATCCCAACAAAGGGGGCTAAGAAGCAAAAGCCTATAACCCGCTTCTCTCAGAGTGCATCGGGAGAAAGAGTAATGGAGATCGCATATCCCGATCCTTCAAAGGGTAAAAAGATCTGTCTCCGACAGATTATACAGTGACCCAGTCACATGGGAACATCTTTTAAAAGTCTTCAAGGAGAGGCCCTATCTGTGGTGGATGCCCTTTGCAAGAAGCTCCAAGAAGCGAAAAGGAAGAGAAGAGGCTATTAAAAGAACAAAACAAACATCTTCTCCACGCCCTGCAGAAAATGGGCAGTGCACCTCCTACAACTGCCACTGAAACTCCTGAGGTCCTAAGCTAGGATAAGATAAATGAAGTACATCAAAATTGGTGAACAAGGTATGGCAGTTTCCACCTGGAGAGATCAGATCCTCAAAGACAGCGAGGAGGTAATTGTCAAGTTCACCGAATTATATCAGAACATCAGTCGGGTGAACAAAGATCTCCAGGCGATCGCGGGACCTATCTCTGAAGAGTTGGACCATGCTAGGTTTAACATGAGACGTTCTAGAAAATGCTCGACTGCTCAGTCGATGATTTGGTGAAATTTAGCATTTTCGATCACCCCAGGGTACCCAGAAAATCCTTGCTGCGTTGGATTACCGGGTCGATCAGATGGAGTTCATCCTGGAGAAGATTGACAAGGTCAAGGAGGAAGCCCTGGATGCAATGCACCAAATGGAGAAAATTGTTCTAAGAATGTCTCCAGGCTTGCTTACTCCTTCTTTCACCTTGAGGAAGGCAGATGAAACTATTCGGATCTTTAAGGAGATCGTCTCATGCGGGGCTAGGGCGGAAGCCACTTTTGACACCGAATGCATCAACAACCTTACGGCTTTTTGCATGATTTTGTGGGGTTCTGATGGAGGTAGGAGGTAATGAATATTTCAAGCTCCCTGAAAAACTCAGAGATGAGCGGGAGACTTGTGAGGTCATCGGCGATCATACAAAGGGTCCTGCCCAGGATCAACTTCAGCCGATGATCAGTAAATTCATGGAATATCGGACTCAGTTCCACATCACCTCTCCCGAACAACAACAGAAGCAAGATACCCCCTTTCAGCTGCGAGACGATGATGAATAGCTTTCTTCCTCTTGGCTTCCTTTTTGTAAATATCTAAGAGTATGTTGGCACAAATGATGACATCATCCATGTTGCACCATGGGATGTTGTCATCCACCAAGTTTCCCAAAGTCAACATTGACTTTTAGATATTTTGTAGATATTTTGTAATTAGTTGTTGGTTTCTTTTTGCCTTCTCTCTTCTCCTTCTTCTATATATACTTGGATACTTGTTGTATTCAAGGTGGATACTTTTTAGATGAAAAATAGAAGTGAGAAGAAAAGACTTTGAGCTTTTTGTAACAGAAGAAAACATTAATACAAATATTAAGACTTTGTGCTGAATATGTGTGTTATGGGCATCTTAATCTTTCTTATGTCAGATTTAGGTGTTTATTCTGTTGAATCTATCTCTACTTTTTTGTCATTTATTCATCAGTATTGCTTTGTTTGTCTATGCAAGTAGGTTCGACTCTGTTTACTACCAGCCCAAAACATAGACCTTTCTGGTGCTTCGAATTGGACAAGGAAGGATCATATTGGAACTTGAAGGCATTCTTCAAACACACACCAAAAGACTGAGGACCAGAGTCATTACCAAGTACTTGATCAAGTGGAAGAATATGAATATTGAGGATGCATCATGGGAAGATGAAGCATTCATGCAACAACATCCAGGCTTCCCAACATTGGGGACAATGTTGCTTTGAAGGGGAGGGGCATGTTACACCCTTAATTATATATCTTACATGGGATGGATATAGCCGACTTGTGGCTATCATAACTTCTTATCATGATGTATCTCTTTCATATATGATCTATTATCATTGGTTGGTTGGCCTTGTTGATGGCCATATCATAGGAATAGTATAAATAGGGGTTATAGGTAGTGGATGATCATTATGTTGAGTATTTGAGTCTTATTATATGTTTTGGAGGTTGCCCCTTGAAGTGGCCAAGCTATTCTACTTTCATATTGAGAGAAATTATCTGCAATATTGTGTTATTTGGTGTTTTATTGCTGGTGATAATCATAATTAATCAAGTAATTTCATTACACAAGTTGTAATGGTACAATTGTGTCAAGAGTCATAATTATTGTCTAGGTGATTTCTAAAAATAACGCTTGGTTATATTAGAAAATAGAATTAAAATCCAAAGTGTTTATCGGTTTATAATCATAATATTATCGTCATATTTTTAGGTTTATTGTGATTCAAAGTCCAAAATTGTTGTTAATTAGTGTATGCCAAATTAGTGTAATTGTAAATGTATAGAAAAAAATTGCCTCACTTTTCAATAATTGGATGTAATTTTTCTTGTACGTGACGCTTTCACCTTATGGGGGTGATTTTTTCAAAGAGTCTCAAAGCTAGATCAAGTGAGTTATAAGTGTCATAATGGAGGATGAAGGCATCAATGATGGAGGTCAATCAATGACCTCTCATCAATCGCCAACGATGGGGCCGCATATCAGTTATGGTGGAAAATTGTTTAGTGGGAGTATTTGATTTTTAGTTGTGCAATTTGTTTTGGTTTTTTTCTTTGAGTGGTATGTTTTTTGGATTATGGAAAAATAATTGTATAGGAGAGAAGATGACTATAGAGATCCTCTAATTGTGGTGATCCTCTAACTACCATACTTCATTGGAAGATGATCAATCAATGAATACGTTCATTGACAATGGTGATCATGTGCAACAAGATCCAGTTAGTAGTATGCAATATGATACGATTTAATTTTTAGTGTTCTTATTTTCCAGTTTGATGAATAATAGAAATTTCACGTTGTGGAGGGGAACATGAAACTAATGTTCCATTTCCATTCTACGCCAAACTAGCTAAAGTTGAGGGTAACTTCTAGTGGCAATGGTAGTTTTCTATGTAGTTTGAGATCGAGTGACATCGATCAACAATGCATGAGGTCAGCCATAACATGAATATCCCATTTGATGGATCCCCATCTATTTATAGATGGGATTTGAGATTAGGGGGACCTAGATAGATATCAACATCAACATCCTTTATCTAGGTGATACAATATTGACAACCGCCCTATAGATATAGATCAACATCAAAAAATTCCATATAGATATATATGCATCCTTCAATACCGACCTTGACTCCTCTCCCTCATAGAACAAGATAGGATAGGAAGGGAGGCTCTATATCTGTCAAGTTCCATATAGAGTTTTGAGGTCCGCCAACCCTCTATAATGATATGGGAGGATGAGGAGGGGAAGGACTACAATTAAGAACATTATGATTCTTATAAGATGTAATTTGAAATATCTTTATAGTATGTGTGGTATTTTCCAGCTTTCTTAATAAGTGAGATGTGATTCCTATATACTTTCCTAACATATAAGCATAGTCATGAACAAAAGCACTAGAATAAGTCAGTTCATATATCTTGAAAGGGTTTGTGGGAGGATCCAGAAAATCACACGAGGTGAAAATTTGATGGGGCTTGTTCATGTCAAGGTTTTTGGTAAGCCTGTTTAAAACCATTGAAGGAGAGAGCCTTTCTTTTAGATCAAGATCATGAGTCACGTAGTAGGTATTGCTTCACGAGATGTGAGCATACTGCACTGAGAGTGTGTATGTTTTTCTACCATGTAAACACTAAGGAGGAATGTTAAGAAATTAGTGTTTTACTATTTGTGAAATAATGTTAACCGTTGTAATGAGTTGTAATAACAACTAGTATTATTAGTCGTTTAGTTTAGTGAGATTTGTTTGTTAAACCAAACTCACGTAGATTGGAGTATAGTTAGAACCAACTCCTTGATTATAGGAGAAATCTCTCCTATAAATTTGTACATTCCCATATGAAATAATATACAATAAAATTATTATTTGTGTGTTCATTTTCTATGCCACTGCTTGTACCTTAATGAATGACATAGTAGAGTTTAGGGATGAGAAATTCAAAAGAGAGATATCAATATATGTTGATTGAATTTACAATGTAAGAATTAGTATTAGCAAGGAAATATAGACAAAACTTTCATTACCAAAGGATAAGTTACCAAATTTGAGTGTCTATATTTCCCCTTTAAGTTTGCAATTGACAATTTCATGATTAAAGGAAAAAAATACCTAAGTGTGCACACACACTTTTATATTTTCTCAATCCTTGTATTTTGATGTGTTGATGTTGGCATGTTGCATGACGAAACCTACAACATAGAGTGTAGTCAATGTCCATAGTAGAAATTAAACTCTAACTCAAATATAAATTATGTTTATAACTATAGTAAAATTGAACTTGCACATAGTAAAACAAAAGAGATGCAAAACATAGAAGAAATACACCTGTTCATTTTGTGAAGGGAGGAGCTATTATTCTTGTTATACTTTGGAGATTTGGAGTTGTTGAAATGACAAAGGATTGGGGGTGACTAGCTCCCAATTTATGCCAAAGGAGAAATTTGAGTGTTGAGTGCATGCAACCCAACAGTGAAGAGGAGATATAGAGAAGCATTGAGGCACCTTGTTAAAAGGGAATATCATTTTATCGAATATTTAGTAACCCTAATATCTTCCCGCATGAAAGTGAAAGAGGAAATGTAGGACAACCTATGAATAAATTATATGATTTGATGCCTTCCAAAATTCCACGGACCACACCACTATAGATGGATCTAGGATCATTTTTTAAATAAACCACACATTTGAAAAGGAATGGTACACCATGCCCCCACTATTTGTTTTACACCTAAGTCTAAGTATGTAAATTTTGAAATAGTGTAAAGGAGTAGAAGGCCCATGCCCTAAACCCTATTCTTGTAATAATATCTAAATAATGTAGTGGAGAAGGATTGAATTACTCACACCCCCTATATAATGCTCTGAAATATGTCATATGTGTATGAATATTTACCAAAAGTATGTAGATAGATGTAAGAATATACAACTTATGGAAAATGATGAGAATTTTTCCCCGTGTTGGGAGTGTATAATAGGGTCCGTGTGTAATACAGCTTGACATGATGTGTGTAATGTTTACCAATGTTGATTTCTACCACTTTTCTATATATACTTCTATTTACGAGGATATGTACCTATAAAAACTTGTGCATGTGTCTTATACTATGTATATACTAGCTATAGACGTAGAACATATCTTGAGTAATACCATCTCTTTTAGGCACGTGTGATAAAGCAATTGACCACATGACTCAAAATAAAATATTTCTACCAATGTTAGGTAAGTCTGATAGTCTATATTAGATCACATAAAATGCTATAATGGTGGCTACCATTAGGAAATTGTTTTTATAAAGGGGGTTGTACATGGTGGAAAGCATAATGCACGATAAATAAACATGCAACACATAAAAACAAGAGTAAGAATAATACAGTGTATAAAATAAAGTAAGCATGGAAATGAGGAGATATTCAATCAAGGTAATATAAGTGAGAACATATAAAGTAGTCACATGAAGGCCTAAAGATGCACACATGGGACACCCATGGTGTTATTGTAAAACCACATAGAAGAAATATAGATAAACAAGTACATATAAGATAGGTATAGAGCCACAAACATGGGACACCCATGGTGTTACAAGACAATCAAGGTGCTCAAGACACATATAGTAAACAATCAAGTAGTCACACAATCATGTAGGAAAGTAATGTAAAAAAAAGTATAACAAACGTTAGGGGAATAAATAATAGAACAAGATAGGATAGTACTACACAAGACTTATTCCTATTAAATAAAAAAGGTAACATATATAATATATGTAACCAAACTTAATGAGAAAGTGTAGAGTAACTAAAATGAAACACAATAATTTGTATGTAGTAGATTCCCCAAAGATTAATGCCAAGAGAAATGGACTAAGCCAACACCTAACATTGTGTATAAATTGGTGTATGTCTTGCATCAAGCTCAATATACCTCGTGAATGCATGTGTGTAAAGATTATATAGATAAATATGATATCTATCAAAATAATATGATAAAACAACATTTATAAATGAACCAACTTTCCAAATTAAATCATGAACAAGTCCTAATATTATATATATATATATATATATATATATATATATATATATATATATTATATATATATTGCAAATATGTGAATGTTTTTATATTATGTGATTATTTGAATGCGTCTGTCTTGTTTGGAAATAAATATGTATAGGGAAGGAGGTAACACAAGATTGAACCAAAAAGAGCATCATGAGGAGGAAAGATCACAAAGGTGAAAGAGGTGTTAGCCTCATAAGTTTCGTAAGATAAGAAGGATGATGTTGTAGAAGTTTTGTATGAACTATAGTATGCACCATTATATGACACTTATGGTAGAAAGACTAATGAGAATAAATATGAAAATATACGAGACCTAGAAGGAGGCCTAAGAGAGAGTGACCCACTAAAAGTAACATGTGAACTAGAAGACCTAGCAGGAGGCCTAAAAGAAAGTGACACACTAGAAGTAACATGTGAACTAAAAACCTATCAGAGGCCTAGGTGAAAGTGACCCATTAGAAGTAACATGTGAACTAGAATACCTAATAAGAGGTATAAAATGAAGAAACCCATCGTAAGTAGCATGTGAACTATACGAAGGAACCGTAGATGTAGTATGAGTAGGAATAGTAATCATATCTATTTGGATAAGACATTTTAGTATAAGAACCTCATATGGTATATGTAAACATCCAAAATTGGGTCACAACCCTTTAAGCCCCTTACAATTAATTAATTTGACGCATCCCACGATCATAACCCCTCCACACATAATTATTAATTTAATTACCCATATCAAGTTAGTAATTCCCTCATTCCTCCACCTCACCTCCCCACCTCACCATGAACCATTTCTAAGCCTATTTCTTAACCTAGATTAATTCATTTACTTCCCTAACTAACTATGACTTCTTCTACACTTCTCCAACTTATTTCCCACTTCATTTAGCAACAACCCACACTCCTAGTCCAGAACAAACCTTGAACAACACCAAAAATGGAGAGAAAAGGATTTTTTTTTGGCAAATATGACCTTTTCTCCCTAACCGACGTCGGTTATTCTTCGAGACGAAGCCAATTACCTAACAACCATCGGTTTCCTTAAATAATGAATTCCAACCCTTTACCCAGTTCCTCCATCTTGGATTTTTGAGTTCTAACATTCTTAGCTCTTGCATCCAAGCATTCAAAACAAGATTCGATGATCAACACAGCACTGCAGGACCCACATTCTTCATCGAAACTAGTCTCGTTGTTCTAAAGCCTCGATCATTCACATAGGGAAGCATCAAGCCTTCATTACTGCTGCAGTGAATCTCGAACCCATTTCTTATCCAAACATCTACCAACAACCGTTGTCTATCAACCTTCAATCTCCAGATAAGTATTTTAATCCAATTGATAAGTTTCATTAGCTTATGGCATTAAATTGTTTATTTTATATATTGCTTCTCTCCCGTATACCTTTCACACCCATCTACCCGACAACCTACCCGCTTGAACCTCTCACCACTCTAACCACTAATTTTACCATCTTTGATTCTCCACATAAATCCTAACACCTAGCTTGAGCTCTCCCAACTTTGTGTAATCACAGAGAGCTCCCAACCAACCCATTTTAATCTTTTCATTTAATTTCCCCTACCGCAATCGGTCACCCAACTAACGCCGACCATTACTGAGTACCGACATTGGTCGCTCAACCGACATTGGTCTCGTACTGCACGATATTTTACCCTAGACCAACAAGCCTATAACCTCACCCAAAACCTCTTAAAACCCCACCAAAATTCACCCAGACCTCCCTAACACCCTCTCGCTACATCTTCAAGCATTGATAACCAACCACCCTTTTTTAGTTTAAGTCTTATAAGCATTATTAGGATAAATCTAGCTAATTGTATTTGTATGAGACACATAAATCGTACAAATACAGTAGGATTTCCTTCTTTCATGTTATTTCTCTAGCATTAAGTTGTATTTGAATGTGGATTGAAAACCTTCTAGGAAGCACCCCGCTTCCTAGATCTAGCTCTCTAGGCATTCCACCAACCTATATTATTAATGTTATCTTGTGGTCTTGTGTTCTTTTACAGGTAGTCCTTCCTAGCCAAAAAGGAGCTCTTCACAATCAACTTGATCTTCTATAACACACACAACCTTCTTTGACTTCATAGGTATTCCTCCTCACCTTTACCTTATCTGTTTTATATGTAACATTGTGGTGAACTATTTTGGCACGCACGGTGGGACCCTCATTTTTGGGTTTCGTTATATTCATATAGGTTACATCTTGTGTGTTTCCTTTCTAAATTGTTATTCACTAAATCTCCTTCTCTGGTTAATTTGATCCTTATTTCTAATTTCTCTAAATGAAACATTTCTTTTGGTGCATTTAAAAAGAATCCTTCTTCTTTTTTCTCGTTGACATTAGTGAAATTCATCCTTCTTCCTATTCACTCTTGTTTACATCGAATATCATATTTCGATTTGGGGCTTAAAACACTTGCATTTCATCCCTATATGTCTGCATATTTAGCTCACATAGTTAAGTAACAATCATATGACGAAGTTCATGACCATTTTGTGATTGATTAATAAAGTGTAGTTCACATTTGTGCACACACTCCTTATCCAAATCACTTAACACAATTTACACATTTCTTAAACATTCCCTTCTAGGAAGAAGCCATCAAGGATTTAAAACCCGTTGATGGTGGGCCCCGCCTAGTGTTCTGGCTGGTTTATCATATCAAAGCTTCGGACCTCACGTACCAAAAGGTATATTGAGGACTCCACCAAAAAAACCTGAAACCATCCATAGATTGCTTTTTAGGTACCTTCATTATCCAAACATTCTATATCATTCACAGTTAGTCTTAAGGCATAAGCCAACTAAACACTAAAATTTGATCCTAGGATAACATGTTTATTTAGTTTTTCCTTGTTCGAATGTCACCTTTCTTTCTTGTCTTCTACAGTTTGAGTTGTGATGACGTATTCATCACTTTTTTTTTTTTTTTTTGCACTTAACCATCACAATCAAGTTACTTCTTTTTTTTCTTAAGTGTGTTGAATCATATTTTTCATAAAAACCTCTTTCGGGGCTTCTTTTCATCAAGTTTAACTCAAATAATCATATTTTATTCATTCTTCCAGTTTTTATTAGTAACCAAAGATCGATCAAACGATCGACATCGATTCTTTCATCATACCGACACCGTTTTACTAACCGGTATCGATATCTCTGTCATTTTGATTTTCTATCAAAACAACAATCTATTCTTACATACCATCTTTCTATGTTTTTGTTTCTTTTAATTAAGCAATTCATGGGTTTCTATCACCCTTAATAGAGCCCAAAATACCTTGTTTTACACTTTTCTTCCCTAGATTTTCAAATTTCTTCATTTTCACAGTAATCGACATTGTTACCTTCCTACGCATCGGTCCAAAGAACCGACATCGCTCTTTTTGCTTACCCGCACCGATTTACTAACCAAGATTTCGATCTCTATGTGTTTTGATTTTTATCAAAAACAACAACCTATTTCTATCCTCCAAACTTCACCAAACATTTTTTTTTAAGTTTTGTTAGTTTTGCAGAGCCTAGAATACCTATCTTCCAACTTTCTTATGGTTTGGACTCACCAACAGGTGAGCACTTTCCTTCCACACTAGTTGCATACCTTTACCTACTTCACCTTCGCCACCATCTATTTCTTCACCAATGGACCCCAAAATTCTTGTAACTATACCTACAGGTGATGAGGAATTCACTAAATTCCTTGATCATAATGTCATAGCCTTACAACATTACCTTTCCCACTCTTCTACCTACAAATCATCGTCAGCCGTTGTTTGGTATGCCTACCTCTATACCCCCGCCATATCCATTTCTGCTCCTTTAACATTACTCACTCCCGCGTTAATGGCATCCACTGTACCCTTGAGATTCATTGCACCTTCGACATCTTTTGCACCTTTGACATCACGCCCCTACCTCTACCAATGCCTCAACATATGCCATATCCTCATCCATGACTCTTAGTATAGGTATCCCCACATATTTAGTACCTATTACTTTGCAACCGCTAGTTGCATCGACATCCTATACGCCTTATCATATTTTTGTGCTCTCAATTCCTCCTAATCTACCACTTGTTACCACGAGGATATTCCCACAAGCTCCTCCCACCTACACCCTACCTCAGTCATAGCTTATACTATCCACCTCATATTCAAGGTACATGCCCTCATCATCTATTCATGCCTACGTACCCACTTCTCATTCTCGCATATTTAGCACCTATACACTGGTATGCCATCTATGACCTATTCATCTCATCCACCCCCTTATACCGTAGGGGCACTCCTCAATCTAATCCTACCATGGATCTTATCAAGATGATGATGGATAAGATGCAAACACTCGAGGCCTCCGTTTCTAGATCTCGTAATGTCCTCACTTATGATGAAATTTGTAACGAGCCCATCCACCCATCCATACCTATCCACCCTTATCCTACGCAATGGGAGTTACCCAAGTTCAATCATTTCAATAGCAAGGAAGACCCTCAATAACATTTATGATCATTTAAACATGTGTGCTATTTGATTTCCCATAACAACGCCTTTCTCCTTTAAATGTGTCTCATGTTCTTTGTTGAGAACCGCCTAGATCAAGATAGTGCTTTACCTAGGCACTCAATATTCTCCTTCAACCAATTGGCCCAAACCTTCCTTGATCACTTCTCAATCAATATCTCTAAGAAGGTCTCTATGATAGATCTTTACTCTATTCACCAATACGAGGACAAATCTATCATGATTTCGTCACACATTGGTGGGGCCTTATCAATCAACTCACCTTCCAACTACCACAAGCAGAGCTCATAAATTTATTCATAAGGGCATGTGCTAGAAACATTTCCCGACTCTCCAGGTTCAAAAGTTTCACACATTTGACGAAGCCTTCACCATGGCCCAAAATTGAGATTCGTGCCCTTAAAGAAGAGAAAATTAAGTTGTGTAACAAAAATGCTAACTTTAAACCGAAAAAATCTTCTTCTAAACCGTAAAACAACCATTCTAATAACCATTCCAAGGCCAAAGGATCCACCAACATGGTGATTTTGAAAGCCGTCCCCTCTCATCCATCTAATCAACCAAAACCACCGCCAACCTCTCTCTTGTTCAAAAATTTCAATACAAATATGAAAAAGGGCTTACACTCCTATTAGAGAACCATATTATTCTGTGTTGGAAAATATTTTAAAAGATGGAGCCATCACCCTTCCACCTATAAAACCAAACATTGGTTTTGATCCTTCTCATCCTACACTCGTCGTGGTATAAAGAAAATGACTTCAGAACTATCACCAAGTTAGGGGACATAGTGACGACAATTGCAAAACCTTCAAGAAAATTATCCAAGGAATGCTAGATAGTGGTGATCTCATCCTGGAAAACCCTAATGCACCTGCCAATGCCAATATGGGTGTGTTTAAGAAACCTTTTCCTAATCATACCCCTTCATCAAACTAGGCTTGAGACCTCTACTAGTGACACCAATGTGCACGAGGTTCATGCCGTTTTCAACACAACACCTGTTCCATCTAGCCACTTCCTCTCGTAGCGTGTATCGAGGAAATTATTACACAAACTCCTCTACCCACAGAGGATCCTATCACACCTAATCTTCTATCCACAGAGGATCCTATCACACCTACTCCTCTACCCATGAGGAGCCTACCCCACCTATTTCTCTACCTACCACAGAGCCTATCTTGCATGTTCCTCTACCCAAGGAGGAACCTATCTCACTGTTCCTCTACCCAAGGAGGAGCTAACCCTATCCACCTTTCTACCTAAAGAGGATTCCACATCACTTGTTTTTCCTTCTCCTTGACCCATAGAGGAGCCACTCTTATCTCCTCTTCCTATAGGTAATGCTTCTCCCAAGGTCTTCTAAGATCCTGTCAATCTTCTTACATCACTCCTACCTATTGAATCAGAGGCGAAAACCTTCCCTATATCACAGATGTAGATTTTTGGATGGGTTTTACCACTGGTTCGTCATCTTCTAAAATTATTGCATTTGGTGGACCGATTAGATTATGTTAATTACTCCAAACTCGGGGTGCCTTCGACTCCCAAAGATCCATCCAAATGCGATGTTTTCCCCGAATACCTCAAATATCTACCCTAAGGTATTCAAGGAAACTAAAACTATGGTGCTTGATCCACTCATATCAGCCCCTTCTTCTTTAGCCTCACCTTCACCAAAACCCCTATTTGCACCTAAACCTACCGCTTTCTTAGGTGTCCTACCAACACCTAGTCTACCGCATCCCGTAGTGAAACTAGACTTGTCTACTCAACCACCACCCATCACAAAACTAATTCCTACACCTAAGAGGAAGACCCAACCTCATAGGCCTCATACCCTAGTCAATCCCATGCCTTCTCTTTCACCTTCACCTCTACCTTCGATTTTAGGCCCACACCCTTGCATGTTGGTCAAGTTACCTCTTCACCAAGGAAAATACAAGGTGTGATAACTTACACCCATACCTTTACCTTCTCTTTTTCCCACACCTTCACCTTCATCACCTCTTCTACCTACATCTTCTCCATTACCTACAACCACACTATTTCCAACACTGCCACTCTCACCTTGGCTTTCTAGGGTACCCCCACCTTCTACATCTCCTTCTACCTCACACACCCCTCCTACACCTTTACCCAAGAAGGTGTAACCTAAACCAAAACCAAAACCTTCACTACCTACCAAAAAGGTAGTCACACCTACACCACCTCTAGCAACACCTCTCCCAAAAAAATCACCCACACCTTCATCCAAGCCAAATCTGACTTCTCACTATGATCCATTAGCAGGATCCTATTCTAACATCCTCGCTAGGTTGTTAGAAACCTACACTATCTCATTTCTACCTATTAAGCCTTATGAATCGATCAAACCCAAATCAGTGGGATTTGATGACACCAAAATCAATGCATATCATCGTTCACTAGGGCATGATTCCGAAGGATGTCAGGATCTCAAAAACATTATCCTTCAACTTTGTACTTCTGGATGGTCTCTTTGACGAAGATGACCTATTGGAAGAGAATTCCATTCCCCCTTTGCTCGATGCCACATGGTCTAGCCCTATATCTATTTAGTGGCCTTTACCTACATCTCCATAACCCTCTTTTCCTCCTCGATATTTGAAATAAATATGGTTCGAGTAACCACTCGATCGAAAAATATAAAGGAAAATAAAAAATTGGTATCCCATCCAATGCACTTTTACCCACCATTCCACTTGCACTGGCCCCCAAGGTAACCATCCGTGGGCCGACTTATCCTATTTTTGACAGAGTCGCACATCACTCTATGATTAAACAACTTCATCAATCTCCTCTAAAGATGTCCTTGTATGACCTAATTCAAACCTTCAAGTCTCATCATCAGGCCCTCATTGAAGTCATGCAATCTATCAAGGTTCCACCAAATGATCCTTCACCTGTGGTCACCATATTTACCCCTCATCATGTAGCTTCCCTTACCATTTCACCTCAAAATTCTACCCCTATTACCTCTCTTCGGTTTCCGCCACTAGTTTCTAAGACTTAAAGATTGCCCCTCTACAATAAGATGATCATTATCCCACCCTTTTCATCTCCACCTACATTAATAATACTCACATTTGATGCATTATGATTGTCAGAGATGCTAGTATAAATATCATTTCTTCCCATGTGTATGAATAATTGTGCATACCCACCAATTGCATGCATAAAAACCTTGTTATGCTATGTTCTTTCAATAATGCCATGACTTCTACCCTTGGCACCATCATCCTCCACATCCACATGGGCCCCACACCAGTCCCAAATTATTCTATGTTTTAGAGGGGGAATTTTAATATAACATGCTGCTTGGCCGACCCTAGGATTCATGTCATGGAATTTATACCTTCAACCCTCCACCATTGCCTAAAATTTGTATAAGAAGGGAACCCCTAAACCATTCAGGTAGATCCTTCACCTTTCAAAACTTGCAACATGATTTACCGACCAAATGATGTCCTTATTCTAGTCAAGGTATCTACCACCCCTACCACTTCATATTCTTCTGCTGCCTTACCACTTCTACTGCTACACCTTACACAACCAGCCCATTTATCCCCTCTACTTCCATAGCTTCCAAAGCTAGCCCATCTACCAACCCGCTTATTTCACCAGTAATTAATGCCCCACCTTATCGCTTCGAGTAGCTCATCCATCCTCGCTACCCAAGTACCGACCTATGGGGATAGGTTTTTTAATTCCTTTCCTTGGGGGAGTACCACCTATAAAAAATAGACACTTTCGTTACTTTTTAGGAGTAAGGAAGCCTTCACCAACACCCATATTATGACCATCATGTAGGAGAGATTTTTCCATATGGTCCTCCACACCTTTGCAATACCCTGACATATGGGGGACTCAAAATTTTTCTTATTCTCCTGAACCACCTACCCAAACCTAGCCTTTCACATATGACTTCCAATACCTCACCAATCACCACTTCGCCCACACTTTTCTCCATCGATGTTCCTAGAAGTTCTTTGGCTTTGGTCTTTATGAGGAAGGTCATCACATAGTCATACCTTGCACCACCCGAAAACACAAACACCGTTGTGGTATCAGATTTTCCGTACCACATATTCCCAAGAAGGCTAGAATCAAACTCATAGAAAAGATAAGCCTTCCTCACCTAACTCACCTACCACGCCACTTTCATCCACAGAGTCAATGGATCTAAAATCCATCCCTCCTAGTTTTTTCTTCATAAACACCATTTCTTTGGGAACTTTGACATATCATCATGATGGTGAGGGACCCTCTTCCCTTCCTCTTCTTTGTCCTGACATATTGGATAACGAAACACCTTCTATCAATGTTAGGATGATGATTGTATTCTCACCTATTTAGGTGCAGACGATTTTCTTACATTCACCGGTTGTTACCTTCTCGAGACACAAATGATGCTGAATGAATCAACCATAAAGATCAACATTCATACTCAAGATGTCCCTCAAATTCTAAAGATAGGACAATCTTTAGATTCTCACTGAATAGAAGCCTTCACATATTTCCTTCGAGATCATAAAATGATTTTGCTTGGTCTTGTTTCGAATATTCTTGGTATTGACCCTAATATTATGGTCCACAATATCGTAACTATCCCCGATGCCAAATCTATGAAACAAAGCTGCAAAAATGCATCCACACATTACACTTCTTGTGAAAGAAGAACTCTAACACCTGCTTTTTGTTTCCTTCATTCTACCCATTGACTATCCATAATGGATTTCTAACATTGTTCCTATCACCAAAGCGACAAGGGGACTTCGCATCTACACAAAATTCCATGACCTTAACCTTTCTTTCCCTAAGGATGATTTTCCTCTACCTAACATTGACCAACTCGTTAATCTTACAACGGCCATGAGATGCTATCTCTTATAGATGGATTATCTAGTTATAATAAAATATTACTCACTTCGTAAGATCAACACAAAACCACCTTCATCACCCCTCGAGGGACCTTCAGTTATCATGTCATTCCTTTTGACTTGAAAAACACTAGTGGCACATATCAATGTGCTATGAATTATATATTCTACAATAATAATACATGACATATTGGAAGATTATGTCGACAACCTTCTCGGTAAGTCCAAAATTTGTGCCGAACACTTCATAGTTCTTAAAGTCATCTTTGATTGTCTCATCCAATATTGCATTCACCTTTAACCAAATAAGTGCGTCTTCACCATTCTCTCTCTAAAAAAATCCTTGGTTTCATCATCTCTTTGTGGGGCATCGAAGTCAATCCCACCAAAATCAAGGCTATTCTCGAGATGCCTCCACCTACTAACCTTCAACAACTTTGTAGTTTGTAAGGAAAATTGCAATCCATTCGACACTTTATTTCCCAACTTTCCGACCAATGTCACCCTTTTCATCATCTCCTTAAAAAGGATGTATCCTTCAATTGGAATGATGAGTGCCATAAAGCCTTTGAAGAACTAAAGAAATACCTTCTTTAGCCACCTGTGCTCATCCCACCTAAATATGAAAAACATTTTTACCTCTACATTTTTGCCACTGACCATTCCTTGGGTGCCATGCTCGCTCATCACGATGAGAAACACAAGGAGCAAGTGGTTTATTACATAAGCCGTACTCTTTTAGACTATGAGACTAGGTATACTCATGCTGAAAATATTTGCCTAGCCTTGGTATTTGTGGCCACTAAACTTCGCCACTACCTACTTAACCACAAAACCTTCATCATCACCAACACCGAACCTCTACATTACATGTATGCTAAACCTTACAAGCACCAATACACCGCGTGTTGGCTCATGATCCTCGTACACATAGACCTAGAATTCATTCATCAAAAGTTTGTTAAGGGATAAACCATTACAGATCAGCTTGCAGACGCCCCTCTTCCTGGAAATCAATCTTCTAACTTTGATTTTCTTGACGAATCCATTTCCACTCTTTCCTTGGATGACATCGTTTACCAAATGACCTTATTCTTTAATGGTTCCAAATGTCAATGTGGGGGTGGTGCAGGGTCATCCTCATTCCTCTTGATGGTGAGCCTATGCCATTATCATTTAAGTTAGACTTTGACTGCACTAATAACATGGCCGAATATGAAGCACTTGTGTTAGGTCTTCAAACTGCCATTGCCCTAGATGTTAAATCCATTAATATCTTTGGTGACTCGCAACTAGTTATGAACCAAGTCAATGGTTTATACCAGCCATAACAAGGAACTTCAAAAGTATAAACATCATGTCAACATACTTTTGACCACATTTGACCACTTCCTCATTCAAACCACTCCATGATCCACTAAAAATTTACAGATACCATGGCTTCTCTTACTTCTCAAATACCTGCCTCACCTTCGGACTCCAAAATATTTGTCACAAAGACAATGATTGCAGAACCCTCTTATATTATCCATGGTGTAAATTTTGTGGGAAGAATTGAAACTGACCCATGCGACATTTGGTATAAGTAGTTTCGATGACTACCTATCCCTTTTAATTCTACCTCCAGATCTCACTCGCAATGGATGATGAGCCTTCCTAAAAAGTGTCTCTCATTATGTCATCATGGGGGTCTTCTCTACAAATGTGGCTTTAATGATATCCTCATGTGGCACCTTACCAATTCTGAAATCCCATACACCATCAAATAAATTCATGATATGATTTGTGCGGGACATTTTAGTGGCCTTGTGGTCACAAAATGCATCCTTTACCTTGGCTATTACTAGACAACCCTTAACCAAGAATGATGTGAGTATGTAAAACATTGTGTGAAGTGTCAAAAACATGCTAACCTTTACCACACCCCTAGTCATGCATTATAAGTCACCATAGAATTTTGGCCCTTCTCTCAATGGGGTTTGGATCTTGTTGGAGATATTAACTCTCATTCCTCACAATGTCATTGTTGGATCATCACAGTGACTGAATATTACACTAAATGGGTGGAATCCATCCCTCTCATTTCTACCAAATCCAAAAAGATAACTAAATTTATCAACCATCATATCATTTTCCATTTTGGTGTTCCTCATCACCTCATCACTGACAACAACAAACAATTCAAAAATAAAACCTTACGTAAACTGTGTGATAAATTTGGCATTCAACTCAGTTTCTCTTCACCCTATTACCCACAATCAAATGGCCAAGCTGAATCTTCTAATGAGACTCTCAACAAAATTCTTATAAAATTGCCGATTTACACTAGTAAGGATTGACACACGCACATTCCTTTCACCTTATGGGATTATCGTACCAACATTCATACCTCTACCGATGCTACACCTTTCTCTTTGGTCTATGGTACAGAGGCCATCCCGCCTCTCGAATTCCAAATTCCATCTCTTCGTATCTCGCTTAAAGTTATGCTCTTTAACGACGATTTTCGCTAAGAACATTTGACACAACTTGAGCTATTCGATGAATGTCGTTTAAACACTCTAGACCACCTCCAAATCTACCAAAAGTGCATCAAGTGTGCCTATGAAAAACATGTTCAGGAGAAACTAATCCTAATTGGCTTGGAACCTATATTGTCACCCATACCTATGGATCGAGAGCTTATTGTTTATATTCTCTTGAAGGTAAACTCCGAACTCGATCCCCTTAATGACTTACATCTTTGACCATTCTACTCAAGTTAAATAAAGTATTACATCACTTTATGTAACTTATATAATCATCCCTTAAGTGAAACTCTCCTTCCCACTACCTCTTTTAAATACCAACAACTAAACTATAATTGTGTGATTATCCGTCACCATTCAACCTTGTCTTCAATATGAGTACCATGACTCTACTCATAGCATGATTCTCATGGATACTTTTCGTCATCTTCAGGATGGAATCCCATGGTCATTCATCACTTGAAACCCCTCTTTCATAGCTAACCTCTGTCGTGCTATGGTTTCACCTTCATAAAAGAAGCCTATTGTAACATCCTCATTTTAATACCTTAGAACAAGAATTTTTTTTTGATTAATGTTCTCTTGTTCTAAATACATAATTTAGAACACACATATCATAACAATCATTCTTATAATAGATAACCATATGCAGCTGTAATGACTCAGTATACCACCGATCTATTCATTCCATGACTCGGTGAACTACCGATCTATTCATGCGTAACTTTGAGATTGAATTTTTCAACTGAACACTTCATTCTCATGGTTCTCTTCCCTATTTCAGTTCTAAGTGCTCTGTCCAAGGAACCTATCTGAATAATTATTACTATTATTCATTGGCATCACGATCCTTAGGCTAGGTGACATAGGACAACGCAATCAACAACTTGTGATACTTTGGCCAAAGGTTTGAAACATACTGTTCATATTACTTATTCCTTGATGGCATACTCGTCAATCTGGAATACGTCCTTCACCCCACTCTAATGTTATATAGAACGTCTTATACTGACCTCTGTTAGTCCCCTTGCTCCAGTTTTCACTCTGGATCGGGTTAATATCATAATTCACGTTATAAGGATGCCCTTAAGACTAGGGGTAAGCTGACATACTAAGTCAACCGATGTTAACCCTGTGTGTCAAGGTACCCTGAGTCTCAAAGGGCTACCTCATAACCTATCTATGATCCTAACCAGCCGGAGTGAAAATATTTCCCAATTCTCGGTGTGTAAATCTTAATGATCAATGCAGAAGGGTGTTGCCATATGTCATCTGCATTGTTGTATCCTCGAGAAGATCCTAATCTTCTCGAAGGTACAACCTTGTAGTTGACATGTGTCAACATCCTACGGAACAACCTCGAAAAGATGTACATACCTCCAAGAATTTACTTATGTTGAGTTATATTTGGATTACAGGCCCTCCTAATTGGGTAGCCTTCCCTAACCCTGAGTCCCACACTCCTTGAGTTACCTTCTGTAATTAGGTTCAGTTTCACAAAAGGGTTTTAATTAGATTTAAAATTGTTTCAAAGTTGCCAGTTGGTACCTAACAACCTTGTACCCACAAAATAGGACAATAACCCTTAAGTTTTTCCCCATTAGGAAAATAATTAATCTAGCAAGGATTTGCAACTACCTTATAAACTGGAACATATCAGACTTAGTACCATTAAGTCGTGGTGGTTTATATCCATATATATTTCTTTCGAATTAGTGCATTACGAGAGGTCAAAGTTCTCTCCCAGTTATAGTACATTTTAAGGCATAGCTCAACCTCAACGTTCCCTATAAATGCAGTGGTCTTATTTACAATTTAACCACCATCATAAGATATAAAGAATTACTAACCAGAAAAATGTAGTATCCAGCCATATAATTAGCTAAGGCTTACTTAGGGAATCCATCTAGATCCCGTTGAATAGAATAATAAGAATGCACTCTCATTCATATAGATATAAGAAGATCAATTCAACAAATAAGATCACAAACCACATAAGTAATATGTCCCCATTTCATTTATTCCCAAACCTATACAATTACAACCTATGCACTTTGGCATATTTTAATACAATAGTCTTCAGCAAAAAGTAACTTTCTTCTATAGTACAATTAGAAAAATCATGTCGGAATTCTTCATAAAAACCAGATTAAACAGTCATTGCATCATATCAGATCTGCCTTGCCTTTACCACTTTAAGATGACCATCTACAAAAATTGCTAGCACGGGTCAGTTCAGTGAACTGAGCATGATAAGCACTAATCCTTAAAACAATTACATTCCACCAATTGTTTTCATTAAACAATCCTGTTTAAATGACATCAATTTCATCAAATCCAAAATCATGATTCACACTAGTTTTCTTTCTACCATTATAATACGACTTTATAACATAACTCAAATTATAGTTACAATTTCAACTTAAATCTTTTTCGGATGATTCATCTTATACAAGAAAATAAGAAGAAACAATCTGAATCTTAAGTACCTAGCCATCTGAAAACCAAGAACAAGTGTCAATCATGTTTTAATCACTCCAAATAAAAAGAATGAAACCTTTTTAAGGTATGCATCCAACAGGTTTGTATAAAAGCAATTTGAGCAAAGAATAGATTACTTGCCTCATGCAAGTTCATCTAGCGAATTGCCTTTAACTCTAATATATCAAATTTAATCATTGATAAGTATGCAAAACATTAACTACAGGGCTACCTTTATACAAGTAGATAACAATCTGAGTTCTAAATCAGGATAATAATACTGCTATTAAAGGAAAGGAGTCTTCTAAGTTAAGATCTCACCACTTACAATTTCTTTCCACTTAATTTTAACAGTCTTGTCATCTCATAACCATACTGTAGAGTTCCTTATAGAATTCTATAGAAGAGCTCACTAATATTTCAAGAGAGTGTAAATACCTTCGTATTTCGAAATCCTATAACAACTTTCCTTCATAACTTAGAGGAAGGAACAGAGAAAATCGAACTCTATTTTAATCAAGTTCAGAACTATACTAACTTCCAAGAAGTAATATATATTCTCTAATCCAATCAGGGAAAAAGAAGGCAAGTAAAACAACACTTAAGTTTAACAATAGCTCAGGTCAGGTAGAGCCACCTTAAAAATTGCCTATAGATCCCTATGGTCTTACAATTATACATTAAACAAAAGCCAATAACATTTTCTTTACATAAAACGTTATAAACGATCTAATCTCAGACCACAATCCTGATCTAAGTAAACAGTCTACATTTCACCCATTACTCAAACCATTTTGGTCTAAGAGTTAGGGTAACTTTTCCATTACCATTAATTACCAATGGATCGAAACTAAATTATTCCAACCGTTGCAGATCATTAGGTTGTTATATCGTTCCAAGATACCAAACCAAAATGCATGTAAAGAATTAATAATTGAATTCTAAATATAGATTCAACAATGCCCCAAAAGCCATCCTACTCATACCATAGTAGTTATCAGTGCTTTAACTGTACAAAATAAATAGATCATTCAGTTGCATATGGATCATTTCAACCCAAATTTCAACTATAAAAGGAAAAGCATTAGCTGAACGTAAATAAGCTTATCGACATTGAAGTCGTTGTTTTTCTTTCAAAGTAGAATTCCTAACATTGTGTAATGTGGCCCTAAGAAGTAGATTTCACAATACCATCGTGGTAAAACACAAATTTCTTAACCAAACATTAAACATAATTTCCATTCATGCAGATCTCGGATCAACCATGAATTTTCAGAGAACAGAGTTCATTCAAGTACGTTTCCTCTTGAACATATCCGTGTTCATAATATCCATGTAAAATTGCAAAAACAATAGTTACACCAAATACTTCCTTACTCACAGAACCTGTATTCATAAGAACATTCAAACCCCTTTAAAATAAAAGTACAGGCTTAGATTTCAAGCAACATTTCCAACTCACGCGACTAAAACAATCAAGTTTTACTAGAATAAACTAACATTCCAACCACAAAATCAATTACTTACTTTCCTGAACATGTCCAGTAATAGTTAGGAATTCATACGGCGAAGCAAACAATCAATTAATACAATCATATTCAAACAAAAAATAATTACCGTGGTGTTTTCAAACATGAAATCATTAAGCACGTATTCTTCCATGGAGGCAGTTCTTATCAAATACCCCAGTCAAATAAAGAAAACATACAACACTTCCAACAGAAAGCAAAACTCCATATTGGATTCACAACATGGAAACAAGAATAATGAAGTAGGTTTCATCCAGGATCCAAAGACAACCCAGAATCCCCAAATCAACATAAAACCCAAAACATTATTACCAACCAAGCTGAAATGTGCATACATTATCTAAACAGAGTTGTTCTAATGAAAACATTTAAAGGAAAGAAAGATTTTTAACAGTTAGGGCCTATCATGCCTGATAACGTCGTTAAAAGTCAAAGAAGACCTCTAAATGCACTCGCCCCTTCTCTTCTTCTTCCACGAAAGATTAAACAACAAAATATTGTTACCTCCATGCCTTATATACTTCCCCTGACAGAGAAGTAAATTTGAAACTCTCAAAATTGCCATGCAACGAAGAGTAGACGGCTGGTTCGAAGAACCAGTGCTCATGCAGAGTGAAAAAGCAGAATGCATGAAAAACAAAACAACCAAGCAAAATTCCACTTGCATGCCTTCCCAAGCAATCCACGCTCAAGACCCTATGCAAATTAATTGCATTAAATTTCATTCTCCCGCCTATTTTCCATTGCCACCGACCGCCAAAGTTGGCGAATGCTAAAACAAAATAAACAAAAGTTCCCATTTTTAGAGATGCTTTGCCACATGAGATTCTTCTAACAAACTTAACCTCCGCTAAACCTGGCAGCACTCCCTATCCTTCATCCTTATCCCTTCCTTAAATGCCATGGAAACCATCGCCCAAGACTTGCGACCCTCCTTAGGTCCCCCTTCATAGCATTAGTTTAGGATAGGTTAGTGACTTAGGTTAGATCATAGGTAGACTTAGTCTTAATGCCATAGGATATAACATTAGTCACCCTCCATAGTGATAGGTTTAGTTAACCCTTAGGAGTATTAAGCTCATAGTTTTAGGACTAGGTTAGATTAACTAACCTTGCAACATTAGGTTATAGTTTAGGTTAAAACTAATAACCTTATTGATTCTAGTCTAGGTCCCCTAGATAGGACTAATCAGTAATAGAGTTCAAACAGGATAAAACATTCCTAGATCAGATTCCGTTTGGCATCAAGTAAATTAAGCTTTAGATATAAAACATACACATCTTACCTGGCTTAAGGTCCAGGTCCTTCCCGATGCTATGATAACTGGAACCAGATTCTGATTACCATGATCAGCCAGAGTTAACCTCCTGGAATTGAACATTCAAAGCTCAGTCAGACTTAGTAACTCTCGAAATGTCAATACAATTTGTTCATCCTGAATAAAATTAAAACATCCCTTGGATCAATGCAACTGATCCAAGGTTGAGTCATAAAGGTGGATAAATCCACAATCTTCCAGAAATCAGATTGTACTCAAATGCGAAGAATGAAAGAAAAAAAAGAGTTCAAGCATATTCCGGTTCAATCAAAGATCTTAAGAGTAGAAAAGATATAATCCAAATCAAGCATGACTTCCCAAAACCAAAGGAACATATCCTCATATGGGACAAATCACATATCAACACTTGAATGCATAGGAGAAAATAACAACAGTTCGGTGTGTACACCTATACTCCTTTTATAGTCTTGTCCATGACTACAAGTACAAAAATAATGCAAATTTTTTTGGGATAACTAAAAATTTCCTCCTTGAGTCAAACTTCTTACAAATAGATGATTCCCTCAAAAGCAAATCTATTCCTCTCTCTTTCTACTATAAGTAGACTTATCCCTTGAAGGAAAACTACAAAAAGACAACCACCTACTGTATTTAGTCTATCCAAAAAGAAGATTAATCTAAAATTGTCAAATACAAAAATTATCTTGGAGCTTCCCGCATCGATCAGCTTCAAAAGACCTTAAGGAGAACCTATTTATCCCACTATTAGCTTCCCACATTGATTATTATATACATGAAAAAATAAAAACAAAAATAAAAAGTTAAGAAAATTACAAACTTTTGGTCATGGACTTGCCTATTTTGGTTTTGGGTATCTTGCAGAAGGGGCATGCCATCCCACAACAAGGTTATGCTAAACAAACCACTCCACCCTACCTTTATTTATTTACTCCTATCTACTCAAGGGATGTAGCGCTCATGCGACACTTTATGATTATGCAACTTATTTCAACTCTAGACCCATCACTCATGCAGTGTATCTAGGGACTTAGGTTCATAAGCCTATTTGTATGGCCATTATGGTCCTTGCCAAATATGGGCATGTCACTTCTTTTAGTTTCTTATCTATTTACTTATTGCTTCTTCAACAGAAAAGACCATCGAAATTGAATCAACCATAACACCTTCATCTATGCCTATGCCTAATTCACCTTTCATATTACTTGTTCAATATTTTACCTTGCCTCTTTTTGAACATGCCTTACCCCACCAATTTACCTATCCAACCTACCTACTCAACTTACCTAACCCAATCTTATTCTTTCCTATCCTATGGGAGAACTACATCAGCTTGAGGCCCCTTTTGCAAGGGCTATGTAGGCAGCACTTTGAGGGCATGGGGCTCTCGCAGTTAGCTCGACCACTCTTTTCCCCAACATTCTTCCCCCAAAAAACCTAGTTAGTTAGTTTTCATAAAAACAATAAATTGGAAATTAACCTAAAACAAACCATACATCACCCATACACATCATCATTTACTTTCCATAATGCCAATGACTTGGAAATTAAATTAACACAAACAGAACCAACCCATGCCTACATCTAAATTTCCATAACATTAATACATTGTAAATCCAAATTAAACACAACCATGCCTAATCATCTAATTTCCATAACATCAATACATTGGAAATTCAAATCAAACTAAACCATGCCTACACACCTAAATTTTCATAACATCAATACGTTGGGAATAAACAACAAACCATAACATAAACCATGCCTACAAATACTTTCCATGATAACAATACACTATAAATGAAACAACACACAACAAAAATAAGTGCCATCATCTATATACTAGAAATTTTGTATGTCAATACAATGTATATATAGATATAAATAAAGTCTCTCAAAAAATCTCATGTACATCTCGCATCTTCAAAACATAGATTGGTATATATAAGTCAAAAATAAAAAATACTCAATATCTCCATCATTTGCTCATCTCTAGGAGGTCCCCGAACCTTTGCTGCTCTCTCATGTCCCCACACCAGGCCTGTCTCCATGAGCTGGTCACCTCTCGATTGCCATACCCATGTGGATGATGGCTCCTCGAACTTCTAGTATTACGGGTCTGTGAACTGGACCTCTCACTGACTATTTGCTTGGATCTATAAGTAATATAGATAATAAAATTTATACCACTATGTGTAAGCCGATCCTCCTAATACCTTTCCTCCACCAAGACCTCCCTATATCTATCCATAGATATCACATGTGGAGGTGCCATCACTCTAACACCTATTTATGGGCCTTATCCTAGTAATATGGGCCCCTGACCCTATATCGGTATCTCAGTACCTATCCTTATGGACCACAATCATCCTTGTACTCCGTGATCTATCATGTGTCTTAGGAAGTGAAGGAGGGGCAACCACGTGTTCCCCACCCCGGCCTATACCCATGTTGTGTCCAAGTGCACCTATAAAGTGACCACTTGCGCTTGTAACGCAACAACCTAGGCCTGCAATGCTACACCCTACCCCCATCTCTGCCTCGTGCTTATAGTGCCTCTAATTACCCCCGTAAGGTAGTCACATGTTCCTATGCTATCGCTATCTGTCACTATAATGCCGTGACTGCCTTATAATGTAGTCACTTGTCCCTGTAATCTTTCCCTCTCAACAAAGAATAATAATAGCCAAATCATGCTATCCTCACCTCGAAGGTGCTTTGCCTATACAAGGTTATCCACCACTACCTATACCTATCCATACAACCTGCATCATCTATTATGTTATTGGCCACCTATTCCTCTACTCCCGCTAGATCCGCCGGATATGGTGGAGTTAATGGTCTCTCCATGTCATCCCTACGGTACCATGGGAAGGATGGAGGCACATCCTTCTATATCCGGAATCGCTAAATCGACCTAGTCAACCAAGATTATCTCATGCTCTCAAGGTCTAAATCCATGTATCCATCACACCAGATGTAAACATGCCAAATCCTCCACCATACCTCTAAATGAAGGGTAACCAAGATATGGCCTCTATAAAATATCAACTGCTGATATGCCATCTAGCACACACCTATAATATGTCACATCTCATGATGCCACATCCACCCTCGCATGTGCCCCTATTTAAATCCACCATCTGAAGCCTACTCTATAGACCCCTCTGTATGAATCATGTCGTGGAAGGCCTGGTGGATGTAGACATACTATATGCTCATAGGCCCAATAGTGAAGAAGATAGGTGCAACACAAACCAAACTACCAAATCCTCCTATATGCCCACAACTCCATGTATAACTATACCAGGAAAGATGGTGCCCATGTAAAATAGACCCTTTCCTGAATCATATCTTCTAATACTACCATCAATGCCCATGGAAACATCCCACCCTCTGAGTCTGGGAGCATATAACAACCAATTCCAACCATCATCAACACAACCAATCGGGTCTCCCGAGGGTGCGTCACGTACATCTTGCCATAGCTAATGCTTGCACTTTGATAAGACAAATATCTCATGGCCTCTCCAAAAACTGTAACCATTGGATCAAATGACTCATCCAAAGAGATCTGATACAAATAATCCCCAATAATAGGTAGTCTCAAAATCTGGTAGACATCCTCTAAGGTGATAGTCATCTCCTCGGTAGGTAGGTGGAATGTGTTGGTCATTGGGTCCCATCTATTGATGAGGGTGACCATCATGTTATGATCTTGAACAATCATCTGTACCATCTAACAATGCCTAGCCCAACATCCCTCGGAGAGCCCACTCATCCTCTGTAATGCTATGTCTCATCTTGACTAATAGGGGTGAGAGTCTATCTCTCATCATTAGCTACTGTCGTGCCTGCATCATCAACATTCACACCATTTAATCATTTACCCTTGCCTATCTGGATCTACATCCTACCTTGCCTTACCATTTTTACCCTACGATCTATCTTCCTTACCTTATATCTTCTTGCCCACTTCTATGTTTCATTTCTTTCCCCCTTCACCTATTCACCTAACCTACCTCATCCATCTTTTGCCCATCCTATCCTGTTGACGTATCCTGTTGATCAGAGAACACTTGAAAAAAATCACACAAGAAGTCTCATGTGGGAAAATAGGACAGGTTTAAGTGTATGAATGGGTAGGAAGAACACACGTGCAGAGCAGAAGTTCAAAATTTAGGACTTAGCCAATTTTGAGCATGAAGACCTATTTTTAGAAGAGGGCATGCGGAACACACCAACAATGTAGAGACGTGCACGCCACACATTGTCTATCTTTGGAGGATCGGATCAAAGTGTTTTGCATGGAGACGAGCTAAGAATAGGATTGTCACTTCAGTTAACTGTAAGAGGTCTATAGATAGCACACTTGCATGTGTGGCTATGCCTGTAAACAATGTGTGGCTATTAATAGCATGTGGCCTATTTTTGGAATAGATAAGTGGTGAAGGGAAAGTCCCCACCCTATATATATGTAGTGAATTACTTGAGAGAGAGATGAGAGATATATAGGTATATGTAGAGTGTAAGAGGTAAGCATAAAGAGATATGCACATATGACTGGATTACTGTATCAGATCCATGCGTGCATCGGTATAGAATGCCATTATTGTAAGGAGCTTCTATGTTTATTAATAGATGGAAGTTATTGGCTGAATCTAAGTGTCATTCCTGTGTGTAATTGAGTAGTGCATGTTCTTGATTCAATCATGATTATTGTTTAATTTTTTTCTTTCATAGATCTGAATATGGCATGCATTGTAGAATGATGGATTAGTTATGGATCTATATGTTTCTTCCTTCATCATGCTAACATCCTACTACAACAACCCTAAAGAGGGACCTGGTACCTTTGCACGCTTCGGTGAGCACTCAGTCTAGGCTGAGTGATGTGCCAACGTGTCTAGGGTGTTATCTAGTAAATTCTAGGCTGCATCATTGGTTCCGATGCCGGACCTCTTTTCGCTTATTTTTAGGATGGTTTGTGATGAAGACGTACTCAGATTAAATCTAGTAAGTATTGAGGAGTGGATACATGACCTCGAGGAAGAATATGTATGACGGTTCCATAGTGGATCTGAGTTTAACACACACACTTGGGTAGAACAAAATCTATATGACAACTTATATGAGAGCTTTTTCACTATATTTCTAGTAGAATTATACGACTGGTGATTGATTACGCATCCAATCGAATTGGAGGTATCACACACTTGTCTGGACACAGGAAGAATTTTAGGCCCTTTATGATGTTGATCTAATTTGGACTCGCGCCATGGATACATGGTTTCATGGTATTCTAAACAGTTATATTCTGGAATATTTAATTTCGACCTATTCTTTCCTAGAGGTAGCTGAATTCTAGTTTTTGGTATCCTGAGGAGCATACCCAAGGGTATTCCATTGGCGATCAAGATCTTGATAGTAAATTTGAACATGGAGAGTAAACCAATGGCTAACTAAACTTCACCACACATGAGGGAAGGAATAGGTTTGGTGAAAGATGGCATACCTAGCAGCAGGAAGGTAGAGAGAGGAAAGGCAACTTTAGTATAATGAGGCACGCGAGAGGGAGATAGAGAAGTAGCATACCATTGCAGAAAGTATGGCATTGAGGAGAGAGATGGCTTGTGAAGGATTTGAAGCTCACGTAGAAGATGTGGAGCCAGAGCATCAAGAACTCCCCATCTTGGAAAGCACGACAGAGATCCCCCCTTGGCTTGACATAGAACTGCGCCAACAAAGACTACCTAGGCGGCCGCGTGCATCTTAATCCACGTGGTGACCTAGCCCTTGTTCTTGGTTTTCTAGTATCTAATACGATAAGTAACAATCAAGCTAACTTGGGAAGTAGGAGAACAGGAGTACGTCAGGGAGCATGTACATCAATGGAAAGATAGAAAACTTCAATGTTATTTGGAGGAACATTCTTAGGCACATCATCCACATAGAACGTGAGCACATAGAATGTTGGATTCACCTCTGGAAGTGGAACTACCTCACAGAATGTAGGGGTTCAATATAGTACTACTTTTAGAGCACAGGGAGTACATCTACAGGTCCTATTCCAGCTATAGGTGGAGGATCAGGAGGTATAGGTGGTTCTAGTTCTGGTGGATCTGGTGGTTTTGGAGGTAGAGGAAACACATGAGGTTCTGGATCAGGTGGTTAAGGCCCCAACACAACCCAAAATATCTATATGGAGATGTCTCTTTGTCTCCTGGAGTATAGAGGTATAGAGGATGATGCCAAACATGTGCATATGTGTGAAATCTTATGGTGTGTGAAAGGGATCATGGCTTCTGAGTGAAAGGAAAGTCAATTTGCTAGTACATTACAAGGATGCACACACATCTCGATATAGAAAGTTTGACCACGATCAAACTTGTGTGGATTATGCAAAGATTGAAGGATGCTTTCTTAAAAGAGTTCTATATCCCGAGTTTGAGCAAAAGAGTATCAACGCACTCAAGGATATCAAGAAAGGAACTACTGAGAGTGTATGTGAGTATGATGCCCATTTTAAGACACTTCTATCTAAGTTGTCTTATGATATTCATGCCAGCCAACATGCAAAATGGTTTGTTGGAGGATTGATTACACCATTCAGAAGAGCATTGTCACATAAGACATACACTGTCCACGAAGCATTGGAAGCATCTTTGCATGTTGAGGCGGTTGGGATCATTGACATTGGCATTAGTACATTTTTAGTAACATAGATTGTAGCTATGGAAAAATAGTTAGAGAAGCTATCAGCAAATTCAGCCCATGAAATGTGCTCAGGGATTTGGTGTATAGATTATGAAGTGGAAGGTCACACCAAGGATAGTTTCCCTCACATATCTATATGTTCATTGCTATTAGACTATGAAATCTATCATTTGAATCATGAATTTTGCAAGATTTATAGGTCCATGACCCATGATACTGAGGATTATCGATTGATTGGTCAGATCCATGATGCTATAGACATTGGGGTATGATAGACAAGTGTAACGGATAACTCTAAGGACAAGAACAAGCACTAAGATCAAGATCATAATCAACTACGCTATGATAGGAATGAGGGCCGTTTTGAAGGAGGTCATGGAAGAGGACGTGGATATCAAGGTGGATATGGAGGATGAGGTTGTGGTGGAGGAAGAAGTGAGTTTCCTTGAGGAACGTGCTATACATGTGGATCCCCTGATCATTATAGGTGTGAATGTCCCCAGAATGTTACATGTTCTTTCTGTGGAAAGAATCATAGCTATGAGGAGTTCTCGGACTTATATGAGCATCTCAAGTAAAAACATAAGCAGGAAAACAAAGGCACATGGATGGTTAGGATCTAGCGCACGAGAGGAAAACCAGTGGATGCCCAAGATAGCACTAGAACTTGAGGCCTTAATTGTGAAGATTACCACACATGCTGAAGCGGCATGTGCAAGAGAGGCATCATACCAGAAGCCTAAAATCATTAAGGAGGAGGTTCTACATGTAAGGTACCCAGATCCTACCCATCAGAAGGAAGTCTATCAAGAGACCATGGAGGTCCTCGAAATCTTCAAGGTGAAATACAATGTTTAAAAGAGCAGTCCAGAAAGATGGAACTGAAAGAAAGAAGTAGGGAAGGTCCCCTCTAGTATTGATGACATTAGAGAGATGTGTAAAATTCTACGCTAAGAGAATATTATTCCATTATTAGGAAATGGTTGAAGGGGAACACTCCACGTGAAAACACTGAGAATGAACGATAGATCCTACATGCAAATCTTCCCCCTGATAGCATTGACTATGATAAAGAGATCACTCTGAATGTTGTTGTAGATGGATGGTTGTTGAGAAATATTTTGATTGATACAGGTATGGAAGTCAATGTGCTTACTTTAGATGCATGGGTAAAAATGGGGAGACCTCCATTACAACCATCATCTAATGTGTTGTTTATGACAAATAGGACTAAGGCCACTCCCATAGGAGTTTTGAAGGATGCATCCATAACTATACAAGGGGCCAAATTCACTGGGGATTTTGAGGTATTAGCACTTGCAGAAGCAGATAGTTTTCTCACTTGATTGGACGACCTTGGTGTTATGTGAATAATGCTGATTTGAGATTTAATAAGGGGTATATCAGCTTTGAGAACAAAGAGGAAAGGGTTGTGATACCTTTGACAGATGGGAAGTCTACACCATATGTTGAGCCTCTAAGTGAGGAGGACTTAAACAAAATCTATGTATGCGCTATTCAAGACCCAGAGGTCAATGAGCCATCAAAGGAAGGCATCCTACAATGGGAGGATTCTCACTCTATTAGTGATACTACGAGTATTGCTTGTGACAATTGGGCTCATGGTACATATGAACTAGTAGGATGTGAGGTAAAAAGTGTGGCTAGGCATAAGAATGGACTTTGTTATGTTTGACGGATAGGTGGTGCAATACCTTGGTATATAGGAGCAGAAGATCTTCCTATATTTTTGAAAGCCATGGAAGCACAATGGACAAATCAAATTAAGAGAAGAGACATGTTAGCATATGTATTATGTGAGATAGCGAAAGTGTCTTTGGTGGGTAGTTCATAGAGATAATCTTACAGAGTGAAAGGAGAACATAATCACCTTATCTACCAGGTTTGTAAGAAATAATGCACATACGTAGATTTACACTTATAATGGTGATTAACCTATTCAGCACCACATTCAGAAGTGTGAGAGACTCTAGATAGCAGGACAGGAAGCATTACCACCTTCACTTAGGGAAATGAAGATAAAACTTAAGGAAGGTGTGCATCCAGTGTGAAAGAGACCTTACAGAATGAATCCTAATTTGTGTGAAAAGGTAAAAGAAGAAATTGATAAAATGTTGAAATATGGAATTATCAAGCCCCTTGATGAGTCAGAATGGGTTAGTCCAATGGTGATCAGTATCAAGAAGGATGGTAGAATTCGAATATGTGTGGACTACAGGGAGCTAAATGTTGCATGTGTAACAGACCCATTCCCTATGCCATTTACTGAGGAAATACTAGGAGTTACATGGCGTGAAATATATTCATTTACAGATGGGTTTTCTGGGTATCATCAGGTTCGGATTATTCAAGAGGATCAAGAAAAAACAGCTTTTACTATTGAATGGGGCAGTTTTGCCTATACTGTGATGTCTTTTGGATTGAAAAACATGCCTACTATATTCTCGCGCATAGTTTTTAAGGCATTTAAATATTTTATTCACAACTTCTTACAGTCTATGGGCTTGTTAAGGATCATTGTGACAATCTACACTTAATGTTTGAACGGTGCAAACAATTGAGTATCTCTTTAAACATCAAGAAGTGAATATTTGCTACACCATTTAGAATACTATTAGGACACATAATCTGCAAGGAGGGATTACTTGTTGATCCAACTAAGGTTGCAATAATTTTATGGTTGGAAGAACCTACCAGTCAGAGTGAGGTGTGCCAATTTTTAGGTCACACAGGATATTATAGAAAATTCATAAAGGGATATACAAAAATTGCCTCACCTTTGGGAGGAGTTACTGAAAGGAAAAGGTACATTCTATTGGGGAGAATCGGCAGCATATGTTTGAAACATTGAAAGAGAAACTTACTACCGCGCCTATTCTAGGTTTTCCTTCATGGGACAAACCATTTCATGTACACGTGGATGCTTTTGAAATGATAATTGACGCAATATTAGCTTCAACTCGGAGAAGGTATTGTTAATCATCCTATTTGATTTTATAGTAGGAAGAAAACTTCTACTAAACATAATTATACAACTATAGAGCGCGAAGCTTTGTCAATGATCTATGCATTGCACAAGTTTCAATAGTATTTTCTAGCTACACCATTTGTATTCTATATAGATCACATGGCATTGAAGTATTTGGTGAACAAACCCATCTTACAAGGGCGCATATGTAGATGGGTACTCCTATTTCAAGATTTTGATTTCACAGTTATGGTGAAGCCAGGGAAAAGTAACTTTAGACCAGACCACTTGTCTAGAATCAACTTAGGAGAGGAAGCACAGACAATTGAAGAAACCATGCTAGATGCCCAGTTATATAGGTTACAACACGCACCATCAGAATTAGAAGACATTGATGTCTTTCTCCATATTGGTGTAGCACTAGAAGGAATGAAGGCATTAGAAAAGAAACAACTTGCTATACGCACGACACCGTTTATGTTAATCAGTTGTGCCCTCTACAAGCTAGGCAGAGATGAAGTATTACGCCGTTGTGTATTAGAGTATGAGCGCAAGGATGTTATGGAAGAAGCCCATGGTGGTATTGCAAGAGGCCATTATACAGGTGATGCGACTTCCCGGAAGATCCTACTTGCTATATTATGGTGGGAGACATTGTATAAAGACTGTAAAGAATATTATAAGGCATGTGACCATTGTTAGCACCGAGGAAAACCAAGAGAAAGAGATTAAATTCCATTGAGACCTATTATCAGTGGAGAACCATTTGAGAAATGGGCCATTGACTTTGTAGGACCTATTTCACTAGCCGTGTGTAGGACTGGATAGCACCATATCATTACTTACACAAATTATCTCACACAGTGGGAAAAAGTAGCACCTACGAAGGACTGTATAGGAGCTACAACAACTAGGTTTATATGGGATAATGTTCTTACAAGATATGGATGCCCTTTAAGTTTGAAAAGTGATAGGGGTACAAACTTTTTAAATGAAACCATAAGGATCCTATTAGATGAGTTTATGGTTGCCCACCATAAGACTACACCTTACCACCCTCAAGCAAATGGAACTACTGAGGCTTTCAACAAGATTTTGAGCCATACATTGACAAAAATTTGTGATGTTGGAAGAAAGGATTGGGATGATAAAGTGTTAGTTGTTCTTTGGGCATATAGAACAACTTATAAGAGATTGAACAAAGCCACACTGCTTTCAGTTGGTGTTTGGTGTAGAAGCCATTCTCCCTATAGAATTTATGTTACCTTCTTTGCACATTACACATGTTGGAGGTCTAGCTGATGAGCATGCTTTAGAAGAGTGGATTGAAAAGATGATTCTAGTTATATGAGTGACGAGCCATAACACGTTGGAGTCAGAAGCAAGAAAATTCCAGTCAAAATGCATGGCATGACATAAATATAAAGGAGAAAAAGTTGGCGGTTGGACAAATGGTACTTCTTTATGACTCTAAGTTCTTGCGCCATCCAAGCAAGCTCAAAGTACATTGGTTGGGGCCGTATGTCATCACTTACATACTTGAATCAGTGCTTGCCGCTTAAGCACTTTATGGAACACTGACTACTGGTTATTTTAACGAGTAGGTTGAAGCCCTACTATAAATAAGTCTTCTTGGTGTTTGTAATAAGGAAGTATTTCCATTTAGATTAGGTTTTCAATTATGTATTTCCTTCATTTCCTTGTTATGCTTTGTCAATTTAGTTGTTGTTATTGTGTAAATAAGCACGCTTGCGCATGAAGCTAATTACTACGTGAAGAATGTTTATGCACAGAGGACTGCACATAATTTTAGTGTGGGGTGGTTGTAGTTATCCAAGTAAAAGACTGTGGGAATTGAAAGGTGAAAGGAATAAGATGCTACGGGTGTGATTTAAGTCAAAAGAAGATTTCTTCTCAAAAGTGACCAAGGATGGAGATAAATGAAAGGAAAATATAACGTGAGGTAAGTAGAGGCCATGATAACTACTAGGAGAAGGTACAGTGATGAGGTACTGAGCGCAAGGGCACGCGTTGAAGAGAAGTCTATGACCAGAGGGTAGGAAGGCGTGTTAGAAGGTTATAGCTATGGTGTGAATATGTACCACATGGAATGAATGAATTTGTTCAATGAATGAGAGGATATTTGGTAGGTGAAGGAGTAATAAATGCATCAAAATTTGAAAAATTATATAAGGATGGGATGTAAATTCATTTTTACCGTTGTGACTAAGAGTATTCAAGGAAATAGCCAAGTGTGAAGAGCCGAGTGATTCGGTTAAGGTGTGAAGGGTGTGAAACCAAACGTGACAAACATATCTGTGCAAAAAGAAGCTTTCATCCCTAGTGGTGAAGGGTTTGAGCAAAGCAAGGTGACAGATAGGAGTTAGGGCATTAAATTTCCACCTAGGGCATGATTGAATCGAGATAGGGTTTGATTCAAAAATTACAGAGTAAAAGAGGAGACAATTACAAGGTAAAAATGGCTCCTAAGAAGGCAGTTACAGAGTAAAAGGAAAGAAGAAGGTGGTCATTGAGGAGGAAGAGATGGCACCCGAAATTAATTTTTCAGAAATGTAATATCTAGAAGGAGTCATCATCATCCAGAATGGGATTCACCCATTAGAAAGAGAAAAGTAAGTGAATACAATCACAAGACCTCAGAGAATAAGAAGGAGCTTGATTCCTTGCTCACTACGAGGACAAACACATGTACGACGATGACATGCTGGTTTATGATGATGTAGGCGGAAGCTTCTAAAGAGAATCGAGATCTACCAATTATATGAACTTCCATATTTTGGGAAGTATGAGCCCTTGTATCAGTGGCTCATGAGCAGAGTGCACGAAGACTTCTTTTACTTTGCAGATGTAGAGTTAGAATCTCATCCATGCTTATCTCAATGGTGACAGTTTGAAGGCCATAGGAGAAGATATAAAGAATGATCTCACAAATAAAGCCATGATCTTAAAGACTAGACAGGAGTTGGGGTACCTGAAGGGTCCGCGCGGTATGGATATAGAAAAGTTGAAGAAATGTTCGGTTGTGCAAGCAAAAACACACCTTGTTACAAAGTTGAACGACCAGGAGCGGTGGTCATAGGTAAATACTATGTGGTTACACATTGCGTGCAAGATGTCAGAAGGAGTAGTCTACAATATTGTAGGCTACATTACAAAGCAAATAGTCAAGGAAGCGTGCACAAGAGGGAAGATCAACTTTGGGGCTGTTCTACTATCACTGGTATTCATGGAAATTGGAGTACCAAACGGACCAAAGGAAAAGGTATGGGAATACCCCATGGAGAATAATTCACCAACTTTGAAAGGTTCAACAAGTACCTATGTAAAGGGTCCATGACAGATGACGTCAAGCAAAGGGTGGAGAAATGGTATGATAGGCTCCACATGGCATTTGGAGAAGAGTGGCACATCCCGAAGGACCTACCATCAGTAGTGGGGAAACAAGTCCAGTTTTTATATATTAGCATTTTTGCATCGCATGCTTCCCAATGAGAGATGGATTCTAGAGCCCTTGGTGTAAATTGCCTTACGCATTCACTGTAAGGTATTTCCAAGCATTTGTTCACAGATTCACAGACACGTGACGAATAGTATTCAATGTAGATAAGGTAGATTGTGACTACCACACATTGAGGAAGAAGTATGTGTATCTAGGAAGAAGTGCCTATGTCGAGAGGCTCATTTCAGAGGTATTGAATATTAAGCCAATAAGTTTGGATGTAGCAGATATAGGGGAAAAATTAGTGTATCTTCAATTGAAGCCCAAGATGGAGAACAATAAGTATGTGGAGAATGAATTCACACTCCTAGGGCCACCAAAGGGTAAGCACACAATGGAAAACATACCAACATAAAGGCCCACAGAAACTGTTGAAGTAGAGGATGAAGAAGAGGAGCGTGAAGATAGTGGAGGCTTAGAGCGTAAAAGAAAGTAACCATATGACAGAGAAGAGTCACAACGTGTGACCATTCCACCTCAGGGATATGATGAAGAGGAAGATACAAAGGTTGAGCAGGGGGAAACAAATTTAAGAAAGTGTTCAGATGCACAAGGACTCAAGGTGGAACCCCACAAATGGTAAGGAAATCACCTCGTCTCTCTCCACACAAGGAGACCGCTGAGCCAAAGAGGAGAAGAAAGTTGAATTTAGATGAAGAAGTGGAGGAATCGGGGAGTGCGAGCGTGCATCTCCTACCCCACTCGAGAAAGAAGGCCACCCATAGAATGAGGAAGAGTAAAAAGATGAAGAGATGAAGGACGAAGAAGAAAGAGAGAAAGAAACCTCTAGATCCATGCATGTGACTGTTCAAGGTGTAACGAGACAGCTCCTAACCTTGAAGCTACAATTCCCAAGGGACCTAGATTGAAGAGGATGAGTGGGGAACATAGTGCACCAATCATGGGCTATGCAGAGGACACTGGAAAAATCATCCGCACATGTTTCCAAAGCACTTTGTAGAATAAAAGAATTTATTTGGCTAGGAATTAATGGATGGGGATATGGTGACCATTCACACTAGAAAGAAACTCTCATGGTCAATGCATACCCACATGGATGAGCCTAAATTTGATGTATGTGAAGAGTCATGCATGTCGAGATAGCTGAAGAAGGCACCCCAAGCTAGACATATGATAGTAAATCCTACTGTCATGTTAGATGAGCAGGTTAGTAATGCATTGGTGAAGGTTTCTACTGAAGTTGCTAGAAAAAACATGGACAGTCAGAATGTATAAGAGTGTTGTGTGAGGATCTAAAGAAAAAGGATGCGAGATAGCATGCATAATGCAAGAGAGGGACTTAACGCAAAAGAAGAATGAAGTATTTATCAACGCATCACAGAGGAGATTGGAGACAATGTCATAAGAGCTAGGCCACACTTGGAGACCAAGGTACCACGACATTTCCCTCAGTGATAAATTATGTAGGAAAGTTGGTGGACTTGGTACTTGAAGATGAACCTCTATACATGCCAACGCCAAGGAATTCAGAGCAAGAGGCAGAATGAGAGAAAGCTTCAGTGATGCGAAAGATTACATCCTATGAAGGGCTGCTCAAAGCGCTACAAGAAGTATTGAAGAAAGTAGACCAAGCTTTGAATATCTACACAGCTCCAAAGGCGCTTATCAACATAAAGACCCTGGAAGAAAATAATGAGGTCTAGAGAGAAATGAAGGATGAAACATTGGGCCACATAGAAATATTTTCAATGGCTAAGTAGAAGCACGAGGCCCTGGCAACAACACAAGAGCAGCATAAGACTCTCCTAGAAGAGCTCAGGAAGATCATTACGTAGAAGATGGATCTGAAGAATGACCTTAATGTACAACATTGTGTTGGTTCTGTAAAATGAAAAAGGGGAGATTGCGAGGGATGAATTAGAGTCCATTGTTGTGGACATTCTAGAAAAATCAGAACAAGCACTCGCTGAATGGTAGGCCTTGGAGGCCGGAATAAAGGAGGAGTATCTAGAGTTGATACTTCAAACTGATACAAAGGAGGCTACCTCATAAAACTTCTTTATTCATCTACATTCTTTCATTCTTATTCTTTCCATTCTTCTATTCTTTACTTCAATTTTGGAGATACCCATTTTTGGGGTGACAATGAGATTAGTGTGGGGTAATGTTGATCAGAGAACACTTGACAGAACTCACACAAGAAGTCCACATGAGAAAACATGCCAGGTTTAAGGGCGTGAATGGATAGGAAGAATGCACGCGCGAGAGAAAGTTCAAGATTCAGGACTTGTTGGCTATATTTTTGCATAGCACAAAACCTAGGCAGTCATGAGATAAATCTCCCTCATTTAACTGGTGAGGCTCCCGTGTCAGATTTGTCAATATAAATGTGTTATTATCTATCAGGGGTTTTACTTTAACCACTTAGTTCATGAACCATAACTAAGAAGTTTTGCAGCAAGTAAGCAGCTGTTCAAGAAAGAAAGTATTTTATAGAAGATGGAAGTAAAGGAAATACAGAGAAGAAATGGGGAAGATGTGCATCCTAATTAGTAGATAGCAGAGCTAATTGCATGCACATAGAAGAAACTTAATAGATATGAACACACAAAATTATAAAATAAAGGCAGCTCTAGATCTATATCTATAATAACACAAAGTTTACTAAGAGATCTAAGATTTAAAAGCAAGAAACACAGTACACCGTGACACAAAGTTCTCCAGAAACCTACTCCTTTGTATTCCTTTGCTCCAAGTTGCTCTCAGGGGTTTAGCACAAAGTCTAGAACACAAGATTGCTGCTTACAAATTCTGATTTATTTACCCGAAAGTTCTTCCTCTACTTATAGAATGTAGAGGGGCAATTACAAGTTGGAAGCTTTAGTTGAACTGACACATGTGGAAGTCGAAAAGAAACAACTGGCAATCTCCCTCCTGGAATTCCTCTTTGCATGACATGTATGATTTGCAACTGAAAATAGAACCTTCTATTTTGCGCCTTGCCATCTATCTCCAAGTAGTTGACTTCTTCATGTAATGGCTTTTAAACCAATCACTTAAGTTGTATAATTGAATTGATCGCTCAATTACTTTGTTGGAGGAAAGAAGAAGGAAGAGGAAAGCTGACTTTGTCCTTTTTCATGTTTGCATGTAGCTGATTCAAACTGGATATAAAAGCAGCTGGATCTGGAAACAAGTTGGAATTGCAAGTAGTTGGAATTGGAAGTAAGCTGAAATTTTGCCTTCGCATTGTCTTTTCCTTTATCCTTGAAGCTTTTGCAGTTGTTCTACTGTACATGCATCAGTGCAAGGTTGGCCGTAGATAACTCATCATCCTTATTTTTAATTTCATATGAGCAATTAAAATTCTGGAAAGCACTCAGGGTGAATGAAAATTCAATGAAAGCTTCAACTGGAAGATGAGAGTACATGCACAGGATCTTGGAAGGAATTTTCCACGCACTGACTTCTTCACGGGCTGCATTTGAAACAAGAGGATGAAGCCTTTGTGCCGGAAGCTTTTGCAACTATGAGATCTGGATCTGGATCTACATATGGATTTGCATCCGCATCTATATCTGCATCTGGATATGGATCTGCACCTGCATAACAAATTCTGGCAACTGGGTTGTGGATGGAAAAGCTGCAGCTCGAATAATTCCACTGCTTTTTATCTGCACGCATGAGTGAAGTCTTTCCTGCACGCATGAGTGGAGTCTTTCTATCAATTCAGCAAGAGGTTCCGAGCCTAGATCCGTGTCTCCAATATCTACAAATTTAGAAGCAATGCATGACTCCGTTGTGCTTTCTTTTTCATCTTTCTTCGCCATAGCTTTGTCTATCTTTGTCTGAACAATTCTTTTTCTTCTTATTTAACTGGAATTCTTCAAAACTGGTGCAGATCTGGACAATTCTTCAGATTCGGAGGATATATGCAATGTATTGGACATTGATAAAAGCTCCTTTTCTTTTGTAAAGCACCTGTAATGAATTCCTGCAATTTATTCAGACAAAAATGGCCACCGGAGCATGAATAGTGAATTTTAATTATAAAAATCTACACTTTTCAAGCCTGCTGCCCCAAAAAATGGTGTTTAATTTGCACATAAAGAGAGCATGAATCCTTTCAACAACACTGAGCTCTTGTAACACCTGTGGCAAACAATTATGTAGACAAAGATCAACCTCCTTCAAAGCATGCGCCAAATTTGGAAGCTTTTAGCCTTGTTTCCACCTTGCCTGAGCAAAATCCTTCTTCAAATGGGGGTGCACTTTTCCTCTTGGCTGCAATTCTTTACCTGTGAATTAAATAATTCACCCATATGGCTGCCCATGCTTATATAACCTTCACAATTCTATAATTAATAATTGCCCTAACAATTAAAGGTAATTAATTAATTAAAAATCAAGCTCTTCTCTTTTAAATATAGCATGTTTAAGGACAACCATCTAATCAATTAAATTAATTCAATTTAATCATCCACACTTCACTTCACTTAAGCTTCATAGTGTGCTTTGACCATAGCCACTGAAAACATGAATTAATATAATCCTTTAATACTTTAAAAAGTATTAATTCCTTCTCAAAAGGGGCTGCATTAAATAACTTAAATTTATTTAATTTTGGAATTCTATTTCAATTGATTTATTCCCTTTGCTTTTGTTGACTTTTCCACAAGCCCGGTGCCAAAATTGGGTGAATAAATATTAACAAATATTTATTTAATGCATTATTATTCACCCAAGGTGGGTCGCACTTTTTGCATAATAGAATTCTATTTTTAAGAATTTCTCGACAATGGAATTTTTACCTGCAAGGCAGCCCCGAAATCCCATGATCCACTTAAGTGATTTGACTTTGACAATGATATTATTTACCTGCGCAGGCGCATAATAAAATCTCGTGATTTCACTTAAGTCACTTTTCTTTTATTTCACCATGGGAATTTTTACCTGCAAGGCGGCACATAAATTCTTGCCTTCCTATAAAGATCTAACTTTCCCACCGTAGCTTAAGTAAATTTTATATCACGGAAAAAGTACCACGATAAGTAGGTACAAAATTTCCACCGCTCTTTTCTATTTTTCCCACTACAGCTTAAGTGAATTTTATATCATGGGAAAAAGTACCCTGCAAGGCAGGCAATAAAATCCCACTTGCCTGCTGCTTCTAATTTTCCCACTGCAGCTTAAGTGAATTTTATATCATGGGAAAAAGTACCCTGCTAGGCAGGTATAAAATTCCCATCATGCCTGTGGCTTCTATTTTTTCCATTGTAGCTTAAATCCTTTGTTTTCCAAAAATGCGCCCATCCCCGCAGGGGCTTTTCCGTGCACGACTTCACTTTTTCCCAGTGATCCAGACCTCCGATGGTGACTTCCTCCGGGCATAATGTGCGTATATGTTTTCCAACTGCTCCAGGCCAAAAATTGGGCTTACCCGACAAAGGAATTGTTCTAGAGAAATTTCACAGAAAACAAAACAGACAACACAAAAACATGAAAAATTGCCAAAAGTCACAAATAAAGCCCAAAACTTATTCCTAGTTAAAATCCTTCTGGTACAAGGTAATAATGATATGTTCGATCATAACAAAGTTAAAACAGAGCGCAAATAGCCTCATACGGGGCTCAAAATAATTAAATACAAATTTCCCACAGACAAATCCCGACGACAGAATATAACAATTTTGGGCATCTGGGTATTTGGCGAAAAAGGCTAATATGGCTCTTTGGGAATATCTTGACGCAATACAAGAACTTTCAGGCAATAAAAACACAAAACGACCCATTATTTTAAAAGTACGAAAATTTTTCGGATAGGGTAGTCGCAGATTTCAGGATGAAATCTGGGGACACCAGACTTAGCCAATTTTGAGCATGAAGACCTATTTTTAGAAGAGGCGTGTGAAACACACCAACGATGCATGACGCGTGTGCACCACACATTGTCTATCTTGTGAGGATCGGATCGAAGAGTTTTACATAGAGATGAGCTAAGAATATGATTGTCACTTCAGTTAACTGTAAGAGGTCTATAGATAGCACACTTGCATGTGTGGCTATACCTGTAAATGGCGCGTGACTATTAATAGCATACGACCTATTTTTTTTGGAATAGATAAGTGGTGAAGGGCAAGTCCCCACCCTATATATATGTAGTGAATTACCTGAGAGAGAGATATGAGAGATATATAGGTATATGTAGAGCGTAAGAGGTAAGCATAAAGAGATATGTGCATATGACTGGATTACTATATCAGATCCATGCGTGCATTGGTATAGAATGCCATTATTGTAAGGAGCTTCTATGTTTATTAATAGATGGAAGTTATTGGCTGAATCTAAGTGTCATTCCTATGTGTAATTGAGTAGTGCATGTTCTTGATTCAATCATGATTATTGTTTAAGTTTGTTCTTTCATAGATCTGAATATGGCATGCATTATAGAATGATGGATTAGTTATGGATCTATATGTTTCTTCCTTCATCACGCTAACATCCTGCTATAACAACCCTAAAGAGGGACTTGATACCTTTGCTCCCTTCGTGAGCACTCACCCGAGATGAGTGATGTGTCAACGTGTGTAGGGTGTTATCTGGTAAATTCTAGGTTGCATCATATACCATTGATCTCGTCCCTATATCTTCTCATTTATTCCTACCCACCCTTACCTAGCCTAAACCCACCCATTCCTACCTTGGAAACCCCTCCCACCCATCCCTTCCCTTTGAGACTCCCAATTTCCCTTCTCTAAGCACTTGGTCACTTTTCACAGTGACCAGATTTCCACCCTAACCAAAACTAGTTCCCCTTTACCACGCCAACACCGATAGGCCTACCAATGCCAACCGATAGCCAAACGATGTCGAGTTCATCGTGTTCGGCCCTAGGGCCGAACCCCCACATCCCCATTTTAAAAAATATAAAAACACCTAACCCACCCACCCCACTTCCCCTAAATTACATCTACAAGAATTTTCACCCCTAATTAAACTAATTACACCCTCCCCATACCCAATTTCACCCAATTTTACTCAAAATTTAAATCAAATTTCACAAACCAAATTTTTAATTTATTCTACCTTATTTTTCACCAAAAACAACAATGGAGCTTGAATCCTACCTCTACTCAATGTCACCTCCATGGTGGGATCTTTGGAATAGGAATATGACCTCCACCTACACCCTCTCCTACCTCTGCCATGACTAAATCAACCTCCCATCTCTCAACCAATCAACTTGATCGGGAAGATCTCGTGGGCCTACAAACTCCACTCCAACAACTCGCTAACCTCTCACCAAATCACCTTTCTCGTGTATCTTTCATTTTCCACGTGAATATTTCTTGGTCATTTTCACCAAGTCAATAGGTTCAAATGAACCTTTTCATGCAGCTTTTATGTTTTAACCCAAAATTAGGCGAACGACATTGATCACCCTTCTTATCGCATCGGTTACCTCTCAACCAATATCGGTCACTCTGCCTAAACCATTTTTCCTAATTTTCCCACATTTTTGCTGTAACACACTATTTTCTTATTGCCACAACCTTACCACCACCCTACAGCTCACCTAATATCCCTACCAGCCTAGTCACCTCCCTAATTATACTTAGGGGCACATTTTTGCCTACACCTTAGCCTTACCCATGACCTTACCTATACACGCACATAGATCTCACCCATTGACACTCCACCCGATTACATGCTTTGTACCTTGCAATGATGCCACTCATGTTGTTTAGCCTATCGACCTTGCCTTGCCTTATACCGTGATGTTTATCTCAACTAGACAAAACCTTTTGGTGCTTTGGAACACACCTATGCCCATTCCTGCACCTAGCCTTGTTATGTTTCTAGGAGATAGGGAAAATTTTAATGGTGAATTTTTGTAAACTTGCAAATATTAGAGGTTTTGGAAATTGGAAATGACAATTTTTCAGCAATGCTACCACCACCACTCATGAAAATTTTGGCCGACAAGTCATTTATATGGGTCAGTTCACCTACTATTTATATGTAAAAATTAACTTATAAATGTATTCACCAAGGTATAATACATAGCCTAGGGGATCAGTAGGGGTACCCATTTAATACAGACATCCAATAAAGAGTGAGTATCCATCCAACTTAGGTTGGATGGCATATGATGGATGGATGTCTAACCTAGGTTGGATGGTCATCCATTGTCTGTCATATAACCTAGGTTAGACGACAAACAATAGATGACCGTCCCACCTAGGTTGGATGGTTGGGTTGACGATAGAAAAAGGATGACTATTTAACCCAAGTTGATGGCTAGGTTGATGATAGCCAATGGACCGTCAACCCAGTTGAAGGCCATCTAATGTATGCCGTCTAACCTAGCCGCCCAACCCGGGTTGACGATCATCCATTGTCTTTCATCCAACCGAGATTGGATGACTGTCCAACCCAATTGGCTTTGCCATGAAACAATATTTTAGAAATTTTCCATCGAGGAGAAAGTCAATTTTAGAGATTCCGCACTCAATTCTAAACTAATTTTTTAGAGGGAGAGTCTTAAAATGAACCCTACTAGGTGCACTTCCTATACCTTGGATACTTGGACCATATCAACCTTGTTTGGATAAACTATCGACCTTTGACAATGTAGAGTTTGTGAGCTCTTCAGCCTAGTGCCTTGTCACATTCTAGACATGTGTGTGCATTTGAATGCCCCCACCTATTACCCACACCGATATCACCATTGCCTATACCCGCACCTTACTTCATTTTTCATCACCTACCACTTTATCAAACCCATCACCGATTCTCGTCTGCTACTTCATTAGTTCCTAGTTTGAGGGGGATCACCTCCACCCATACTTGGGGCAACCTAACCTTCACTAATACCTGGGCAACCACTTCTTTTTTGTCATCGTCGTTTATTAATACAAGCTATGTGACAAAAAGGGGAAAATGTAGACACCCAAAATTGGGTCACAACCCTCTAAGCCCCTTCTAATTAATTAATTTGACACATCCCCGATCATGACCCCTCCACACATTATTATTAATTTAACTACCCATATTAAGTTAATAATTCCCTCATTCCTCCACCTCACCTCTCCACCTCACCATGGACCCATTCTAAGCCTATTTATTAACCTAGAATAAGTCATTTACTTCCTAACTATGACTTCTTCTAAACCTAACTATGACTTCTTCTACACTTCTCCTACCTATTTCCCGCTTTAGTTAATGCGACAAACCACACTCCTAGTTTATAAAAAAACCTTGCCAGTGCCAAAAATGGAGAAAAAGGATATTTTTGGAAAATATGACCTTTTCTCCCTAACCGACATTGGTTATCCCTCGGCCGGTGCCCACTACCTAACCACAACACGGGGCTTCATTAGCTAGGCAATATCCTAGCACGTGGGTTCATATTGAGGTAATTAAAATTAATTAAATTAAAGTAAATATACCGGTAGACACGAGGGGGTGAAAGGGTTTAGTTTATTAATATTTTGAATTAGGTATTGGGGGTAGGTTAGAGAGGTGGGCCAAAGGAAAGGGAGGTTTAATTTTAATATAAAACTAAAATATTTGAACCCTAGTTTTAAAAAGTAAATACCTTAAAATTTCAAAAGGAGTGTGTTCATAAAGTTAAATTATAATCTCTTTTTGAATAAAGAAATATCAATTAAGAGATTCTTAACCAAGAAATAATAAGATGGTAGAAAACTAGGATTGAGTATGCTTTTCAACACAAGTGATATTATTTCACCATCTTAATTATTTGAAGAATTATTAATAAATGATTAAAGCTTAACATTTATAAGGTGATTTGTAATAGGTATTCAATGGCTTCAAACTATCTTCCGAGAGGAAATGCACATTAAAAATAAATTGAGTGAGAAATATGATATATTTTTTGTTTAATATATTAGGGTAGAAATAAAAAGGGGTAAATAAAATTGTAATTGAAAAATGGGTAAGTAAGGTACATGGAAAAAATAGGGGGTATTTTCATTCTAATAATATAACAGAGGGGGTATTATCAATCAAATAATTAGAGGTAAAAACTAGAATTAAGGGTATTATTTAATACCCTTCAAACGCACGTGCTATACCATACTTTTACTAAGTGAACCCCCGTGAACCACAATCGGTTTCCTTAAATAAGGAATTCCAACCCTTTACCCAGGTTCCTCCATCTTGGATTTTGAGTTCTAAAATTCTTAGCTCTTGCATCCATGCATTCAAAACAAGATTATGACAACCAACATAGTACCAAAGGACCCACATTCTTCGTTAGCAACCAACATGTTGTTCCGCAGCCTCGATCATTCACACAGGGAAGCACCGAGCCTTCATTGTTGCTTGGATCTAGACTTGTTTCTTCTCCAAGCACCTACCAACAACCATCGTCTATCAACCTTCAATCTCCAGATAAGTATTTTAATCCGGTTGTTAAGTTTCATTAGCTTCTAGTATTAAATCCTTTATTTTATAGATTGCTTCTCTCTCCCGTATACCTCTTACACCCATTTATCCGATAACCTACCTGTTTGAACCTCTCTGTCCCTCTAACCACCTATTTTACCATCTCTGAGTCTTCACATAAATCCTAGCACCTAGCCTAAGCCCTCCCAAATCTTTGTGCAATCATAGAGATCTCCCAACCAACCCATTTTAACCTTTTCATCTAATTTCCCCTACCGACATTTGTCACCCAACCGACGCGATCGCCCAACCGACATCGGTCTCGGTACTGATATTTTTCCCAGATTAGAAAGCCTATAACCTCACCCAAAACATATTAAAACCCCACAAAAATTCACCTAGACCTCCCTAACACCCTCTGTTATACCTTCAGGCCTTAATAACCAACCACTCTTTTTTAGATTAAGTCTTATATGCATTATTAGATTAAATCTAGCTTATTGTATTTGTGTGAGACACCTAAATCGTACATAACTACAGTAGGATTTCCTTATTTCATGTTATTTCTCTGCATTAAGTTGTATTTGAACGTGGATTGACAACCTTCTAGGAAGCACCCCACTTCTCGGATCTAGTTCCCACTAGGTAGTCCACTGACCTATATTATTAATGTTATCTTGTGGTCTTGTGTTATTTTGTAGGTAGTCCTTTCTAGTGAAAAAGGATCTCTTCACAATTGGTTTGATCTTTTATAACACACACAACCTTCTTTGACTTCATAGGTCTTCCTCCTCACCTTTACCTTATCTATTTTATACGCAACATTGTGGTGAAATAATATACTCTCAACTATAATCACTTATCAATTATGAATAAACTTAACACATTGATATAATATAGATGGGATATCCCCAAACACATGTAACCAAAGGTAACCTAGATGCATATCATATGAGTGAATAAAATACGTAACAATAAATAGAATAACAAGAGTAGAAAATCCAATTATGAGAGGGAGAATAATATGCCCGACTTTTATCTTAGTATCAAATGTTACTTGCCTTTTAGTACACCCTAGTGAATGAAGAAACTTGAAAGTGAATACATTATGTTTAACATTACAATCAACCAAAACACTATGTATAGGATGTTGGTCAACAAAAACATGAATGTAATATGTATTTGAAAAATGATCATGAGCCATATGAGTATCACCAAAAGTTTTAACTAGATAAGAAGATGTCATAGTATAATAGTACCAATAATAACATCTAACATGTGAGAATAAGAAGGTTGGGGTGGTACAACATGATGAACATGGTGCACTTTTGAAGTAGATTTAACATTGTTGTGATCAAGAAGTGGGTCATTAAATATTTTTAGCTTTGCATTATCATTAATAGGCTTAGTTGATTAATTAGGAACCGCATACACATATATTTATTTCATAACATTCAAACCAGCTTTAATCCCACCATTATTTCAATATATTTTTTCTAATAATAAGAATTTCGACAAAAAATTGCTCTATTTTTTATTCTTAAAACCTTATAACATCAACAAATCTAATCTACATCACACTCATCTTAATAGTACAATTCAATTCCTAGATTACTTAATTTTAATTATTTCTATTCTTAGTATTCATCCCCTACTTCATATAGTTTGATCAAATGTTTGATTTAGAGTTTAATCGTAGTACACATTTGTATTTTTGACCCAATTAATAACATCTAAAAGATATGTGGATAGAAACAGGGGACCAAAAGTGGCCAAAACACGTTTGATAGGATTTTTGAATGTAACATGCTTGCATTATGGATCGGTTGTGTTATAACACGATTGAGTCATAACACAAGAACATTATGGTTTGGGAATTCCAAGTTATAACACATTCACATTATACAATGAGCACATTTTTTACTATGTAAAAATGAATTTTCACTAAGAAAATAATGCAAGAACATTATAACGTAAGTGCATTCTAATTTCTTTGTCGTGGAAACAATCCAACCCTTAGGCTTAGACATTATAATGCTAGCACATTATAACATGAGCACATTTTTTTCTTTGTCTTAGATACTCCACACCCTTTAACTTATATATCTAACCTAAGGGTTGGATGGTTTAATCCATGACTCGAATCTGTGTTTTACAAAAAAACATAAGAATACCGAGTCTACACCCCATTATCTCACATGTTTTAAGACAATATTTCAAAAAGAACATAACTTCAACATTACAATCTATCTTGGATTTATGTTGATGCATTTCTTTCTAAAATTTGAATAGTTTAAGGTTTTCATCCTTAATTTCTTTTAGTAGTGTCTTCATTTTTCACTAAAACACATGTATTATTTTTTCTACATAATTTTTATCTTCTCATCTAAATTTCAAATAAATTACATCGACATGATCTATGCTCCATTCTACACACATTAAAAAAATTAAAAATTGATTTTTAATTATTTTTCTCAAAATTAGGGGGTGTACACATGATTGTTTCATTTTTGGGATGTGTCATGTTATCACTTGAGATTGCACTCTTTTTGAAGCTATGATCAACACCTCAAAGAAACATGAAAATCCATTCAAAGTGTGGGACAATGAATCCTCCAAGGTCAATCTCTAGATGAAAAGGTTGGTTATTTTCACTTTAGTTGACTGGAACTGATCTAACCAACACTATGATTTACTACTAACTAATTCTAAACTAATAATGTTTTTGCTTGAGATTGCACCCTTGTTGAATCTACCAGATTTAACACCTTAGTGAAACATGGAAAGACCTCCAAAGTGTGGGAAAATGGTGTCTTATGATGCCAATATCTAGAGAAGGCTATCTCCTTCTACCCTATCTTACTGCAACTAACTAACTAGTACTACACTACTACTATCTAATCCTATCCTAAGTATTCTAAGGGACTAGGGTTGAGAGAGAGAAATGCTGAAATAAAGAGAGGTGATGCACCAAACTAGAATAGGGTTTGATTTTGGCTCAGGGACATAAATATAACAATACATGTGAAGATCCAAGATAATGCACATAAAAATTTGGAAGAAATGAATAGAGTAAGACTGAAGGTAAGCAAGAGGACTGAAATATTCACATTAAACACTATCACATTCAAAGGAAAGAGATCACACTTGCATACAATATCAAGAAATTATCCATTCACGTATAACATAGTTGAGGCACATGAAACCTTCAAAAATGCATTACATAGGTATTTAAGCAAAATATTTGAGATAAAAAAGGTAGAGCTCTTGGACTTAGAAAAAAATTGAACCCTTTGCATGTGTTTTAACACTTACATATATAAAAAATTTGAGAGAGAGGAAGAAGGAAAATATCACATCCAATGATGAATGACTTCAACTACCCTACCAATATTAAGGACTAATCACCATTGATTTCATAGGTAGGGTATGGGCACTTATCTTACCCAAATCACATGCCATCGATCTCCAGTGTAGGAGGATGACACCCTTTAAAACTTAATGCTGGTTGTTGGAGTAGTTGAGTGCCTGTTTTTAATTAGACACGACTTTGTTGAGTTTTGTAGAGTTTTGATATTTCACTAATTTTATCTCATCTTCCACAAAATTTTATGTATTTGACAAACCTTATATGATTCATGACTCCATTTTGATCTCCTCCTTGATTTGCGGAGAATCCTTAATTCCGTAATTATTTTCCTTTACCCATAGCCCTATCATTCCTCATCCCACAAAGTATATTGCATTCTACAGAGTCTTACCTTCCCACAACATTTTCTTTGTATTGTGAACTCTTACTTCTATGGAATTTCAAAAAATTCCCATGCCATAGATTTTTAATTCTCTTTATTTTGTGTGCCTTTTAACTTACACATTATTCCCCACAATTTTTCAATCTCTCCAACGCTTAAATTTCCTTCACAGGAGTCTCACATGGTCCTTTGCCTTTTTCTATGGCATACATCTATGCGGTAATGTTCCTTAGTTACATAAACTTTGTAAACTCCGCGTTACATAATATTTTCCTTATCTCAGTGAAACATTGAATTTCTTCATTTTGTAGATATCTTTTATGAATCCACTTAAGTATATAACTTAGATGAAGTTTTCCAATTACCATGGGTATTATTTTAGACAATAATTTGGTGAATTTTGGGGAACATCTACCTACTAGATGTGTTAATCAGTAGCCTTCCATATCAATTGGGTATGGAGTTAATATATAATCTTAATTTTTCCCCTAAAACCAAGTTGTTCCTTTCTCCACGATTTTTGATGTCTTGCCTCTTCATTCCATGAACTTCATTAATTTTTGTGTGAAAACATTTAAACTTTGTTCCATGGCCTCATTAACACATGGAATGTAAATGGAACCAACAACACTTGTGTACAAAAATAAATTATATACATGAGATCACCAAAATTATTGAGGGAAGAAGCACTCAATCAATGATCACATCACATACAAGGAGGGACTCTATAACAACAACAAAAGAAAATAATGAAACAAACAACTTATTTACATGATGCAACAAAAAAAATCAATGAGAAGGTTTGAGATAAATCCCATTGACTGGGATTTGAAGTGCCTCCCCATAAATATTAGATAACTCAAAAGAGTTAGCTTACTTATAAGTAGTGATGACATATGGTCCACTCCAAAGTGCATCAAACTTGGAGTGTCACCCTGGTTTAGCTCTCTACCCACATCCCATTTCAAAAATAGATCCTTGGTTTTGAAATTTTATGCTTTAGTTTTCTTATCAAACCACTATTTGGTTGAATTTTGATTCTCTTCTAACTTGATCAAGGTAGATTTCCTCAATTCTTCATCTCGAACAACTCCTCCATTCAAACTATTCTTTCATTTTCTCTTCCAATTCCAACTAATGTGATAGCTCCAATGAAGGTAATTCAAGAGATAATGGAATCCTAACCTCTCTACCATATACAAGGATGAAGGGAGAAGTGCCTAGTGCAAGATGTGATTATGTTATACCAAAAGGAATTTTTGATCTTGGTATGCCACTTCTTCATTTCATCTCTATTGTTCTCTTCATTATCCTTATCAGGTTTTTGTTGGTAGAATTAGCTAGGCCATTACCTTGAGGGTAATAATTAGAAGATTTTTTCGGTAAATACCATGCTTGAGGGCCCAATAAAATTTTTTATAACACAAAAAACTTTATCATTATAAAAATAATGGTTTGGGGAACCCAAAACCTTGTTACAATATCCTCCAATAAATCAAGTATAGTTGATTCAGTCACCTCCTTGAGTACCATAACCTCTATCCACTAGTAAATAATTAGTCACTGTTATGACTCATTTTTGACCTACACTTGATACTAGATTGATCATGCCAATAAAATTAATTCCCCATTGAGAAAAAGGTGATCCACCATGATTGGATGAAGTGGGAGAGATGCCATCTTATTCTTGCCACTAAAAAGAGCACATTCTTTGAATTTCCTTACCCATTAATGTGATCCATGAATAACGTAGGTTAAAATTATCTTGATTTCAATATTTTTCTTGATATTGCCTTTCTTTGAGAAATGTATGCCCAAGAATCCATTATGGAATTCTACCAAAACCTTGTTCACTTTTCTCCTTTAATACATCTTAGTAACACTCCATCTAAGTTCTTTTTAAAAATAACTCTACCTATAAATGCATAACGAATGAAATGCAATCTTAAATGCTTCCTTTTAGCTTTGCTTAAATCGGGAGGATATTCACCAATAGATAAGAATCTAGCCATATAATTTATCCAACTAATGTCATTAGGTACATATGATATGGATTGTTCTTACTCTTCCTCTAAGACATAAGATGCTTCTTTGTCATTTTTTAGGATCGAAACCAACTATTCACACAATCCTCTACCTCAAACCAACTTTGTGGACTTTATAGTGACATCATACTCCATGATTCTTTTCACCCATCCAACTCTCTTTTCACTGATCTCAACTCCCATATGAAGTCTCTCACACTTAGGATGGGAGACCAATACCTTGATGTGGTTAGTTGTGAGCATAAATTTGAATTTATTAATATCTCTCGTGATGGAAAAAACTTGTTTCTCTAAGTGGTTATATTTTAACTCATAGTATTTTAATGTGTGACTGAAGAAATCTAATGGATATTATGAACCTTTATCATTTTATTGTGTTAGTACCATGGAAATACGAGCTTTAGCTCTATAGGCATAAAGAATGAAGTCCATTGAATAATTTGGGTTGATGAGAGTGGGTGCTTGAGCAATTACTTGTTTGATCTTGACAAAACTTTCCTTTCCCTCCTTGGTCCATTTAAAGTCACATCCTTCCTTAACATTAAGGTGATAGGCTTAACAAGTCCTACAAAGTTAGAAATGAACTTCCAAAAAAATCAATCTTGCTAAGGAAATATTGTAACACTTTCTTGTGAACTGAAATGAAAGAGAAATAATGGCTAAGACCATTCTAGGTTGATAAAAATACCTTCTTTTGAGACAACATGGCCTAGAAGCTTGCCATGCGGAGCTGAAAAAATATGCATTATTTGGATTGAGTGATACTCCAAAATCCCTACACCTTTCAAACACTTTCTCAAGATGTTTTATATGATCTTCACCCGCTCTTGAGAAAACTGTGATATCATCCAAGTAAATGAGGATAAACTTGTTTATATAACCCTTGAATGCAATATCATGGCTCTTTGAAAAGTAACACCAACATTAGTTAAAACAAATGGAATCTTTTCATAGGCATATGTTCCCCATTTGGTTGTGAAGGTTGTCTTATGTTGATCTTCCTCTTTAACTTTGATTTGGTTAAAACCATAATAACCATCTAAAATGGAGGACCTTTCATCTCCCACCACTATTTGTAAAATTTGTTCCATGGAGGGTAAAGGATAGTGATCCTAAGGGAAGCTCTATTCAAATATCTAAAATCCACACATAACATTATTTCTCTATTCTTCTTCCTAACAGGACCGAGTTGGCCACCCAAGAGGAATACTTGATGGGAATTATGATTTTGGCTTTTATGAGTTTGGATAATTATTTTCTCATGAGGGGCTCTATTTTAGGATTGACATGCCTCTACTTTTGTTTAATTGGTTTGGCATTGGGGTCAAGATCTATAACATGTTGAGAAATATTTGGATCAAATCCTCTAATATATTCATAGCTCCATGAAAAAACATCACTGTGATTTTGACACAAGGAAATGAAAATCATATTTTTCAGTTTCATCACATACCTTCCCAAGAAACAACTCTTTGCCTTGTGTAATGGTGACTAGTTGGTAGTCTTCTTTCTTTGTTTCTATATTTTTCTTTTCTCCTTTAAACTCATCATCGGGTTAAAGATATCCTTCAAGTACCACCATTCCTTTAGGCAAATTTATTTTTCCTCAATGATTTTCTCACCATAACCTTTCTTTCAATTTAGGTTGTAAGTTTGATGAAAATTCTACCTCATCTTGGATGAATTGGACATTTTTTCATCATTTTCAAAACTTGCTAATTGACCTCATTGTTTGGAATGGTTGGCCTTATTACCATCTTAGCATGTTTCTCATTACCTTGGATGAGGTATTCAGATGGAGAAAATTATGATCCAAAAACCGTCATCTGATCTGCTTTTAAGTTTAACTTTCTTAACACCATTTGTAGGTTGATAGCATTAAAAATTTCCATGAGATCCCAAACTATGTGTCTATAAACTTTTAGAAGCTTATTCTTGGTAGCACACCTTCCTCTAACTTGATGAATAACTAGCTCAATGTCTTCAAACAATTACAATGCATTAATGTGCCTTTTCTCTACTAATAAAAATCCATGAATTAAGGCCTCATATTCTACTATGTTTTAAAGAATGCAAACTTCAACCTATGGGAAAAGAAGAAAATTTTGGCCATACACATTAGAACTACACTCACATTAGCCCCATTTCTACTTCTAGATCCATTAAAGAGAAACTTCCATAAACCCAAAGCATTATATTATTTTTTATGAGACATGGGGATATAAAATCTTCTTCATGGATACAATAAGTACCCAAACCAATTTCTTCAGATTGTGTCATAAGGATCAAATTCATAATGCCCATTCATCTAATAAAATACCAGGTAGTGAACAAGGAGGAGTAGAATACTATACTCACTCTAATTCATTTTCTTCTTCTTCTTAGATAATGCAATTAGATTTGAGGGGAGTAGGGTGATAAGATTCAACATGGTAAGAGAAAATTGGTTCATCTCTAATGGTAAATCTTGTGCCATATCTAGTCCTTAAAATCATGTGAGACCAATTAGAAGACAAATACCCACCCACTTTGGTTGTGAAATATCTTGATAAGTAGATGGAAAAGAAAGGGGTAAGTCAATGACTGATACATCTTGAGTGATGGTTAAGCTAGGACAAACATGAAGGGTCAACTCAAGATATTTTATAACTCCTAATATTTTGATAGTTGAACCATCAAGTTGCAAGACTCCCTTAGAAGTTGGGTTATATTGAATGCCTAAAATATATACTATTTTCTTAGGAATTATAGAAGTAATAGCACCTGAATCTATCATGCAATTATGTACTAGGTGATTTCCCATAATCAAAGACATGTAGAAGGGTGGAGTCTTCTTAACCTTATTTATTTGTTCATCCTTTGGTTGGCACAAGTTAACTACAAACTTTGACTTCCACATAACTAGTTTAAATTACAAAAAATAGTTCAAAGCTTCTTGTAGGAGATCCCTCTAAGATGGGATAGACAAGGCATCCCACATTGTCATGCTCAAATTTGTATTCTTCATTTTCTTGAAAATATTCAAAGGGATACTTGAGGATTTATGCATCAAAGGTGCAAAGGATTCTCTTCTTGTTTTCTCAACTGGAGGAATTGGTAGTTTGGATGGAAGAATTTATTTGTACCACCATTTTTTTGTCCGATGGACGAAGCCACTAGATGAACCAACTAACATACTTTTTCTTTAAGTTTGTGGATTGTTTTTCTTTGAGAGGTGAACTTTGCAGTGGAGGGGATGGATCAACAATTCCCAATTGCTACTTTTTTGACCTTGTATTATCCATGACATGAAGATGTAATATATTTAAGTTGTCCATGGTTTGATTAACTGATATAATTCTTTAGGACTCAGAACATGAGATTGATTCTCGTGTGCCTTCTTATATCATTTCCACATTGGAATTTTTCACTTCCATCAATGGTTCTTGTTGATTGAAATAATTTTTCACCATGAGGATTTGAACTTGTAAACCATTTACATAAGTATTTTAATTATGTGGATTGGTTACATGGAAAACACCACTCAACTTCTTATATTACATTTTTTACAATGAAATAAGGGATTTTAATACTTGTAGCATAAATATGTTGTGTAGGAGTAAATGTTTGAAGAGGTAATTTGTATTATGGCTCTAAAACTTATTTGTTTGACTATTTTGGACATATCTCTAAATTGGATATTGAGATATCCGATACTTGATAACCTTGATTAAACATTTGACCTAAATATTTCCCTTGATTAAAACTTGGGTAATTCCTAAGTGTCTGAGCATGTTTCCTTTTGAGAGATACAATTTTATTATATACATTTTTAATGAATGTTATAAGTTCATTACTTTCATATTTATTTTGATTGGATTAATATGTGGAGGAAGATGATGAAGCATTTGGCTCTGAAAGTTAAGAGTAAGAGAAGGCTGAATATTTTGAGGAAACTCTAGGAACAAAGATATAGGTAATCTAAGATCTATTTTACCAATGTTAATTAAGTAATTTTGAGCCCTAATAGATATTGTATATGCATCAAGTAATATTGTAGCTCCCACATATTGAATCATTAATGTAATATCAAAATTAAAAGATCTTAAAATACAAAAACACACCTTGTGGGGTTGGTATCAAAAGAGATGGAATCTTGTCCCAAGTCTTCTGAAATTTGAAATTAAAATTTGTGATAAGCTCATTAGGAGCTCTCTTGATAGTTTTCAGTTGTTCCAACATAGAAATATTGTTTTCCTTTTCTTCAAAATTTTGGAAAATTTCTAATCCAAGTTCATCCCATGAATGGATTGAAGTAGGTCATAGACTTATATACCATTACAAAGGCTCTTCCTTTTAAGGAAGAAGCTACAAGTATAATAATTACACCATCATCAATTGAATAGTGGATTGAGTATATATTAACAATATATTGGATATGTTCTATGGGGGTAGTAAGATTTTTAATAGTAAAAAATGGAATACCTTTTAAAACAACACCTAGAATATCATTATGAGCCACTAGGGCTAAAGGGGCACTTCTATTGAAGGTTAAAAAAGGTAAATTTCTTTAATAAACAATGAAGTGAATATGCCTAATATTTTTAAAAGAGAAAGAGAGGGGTATACCAAGAGGAGGAGTAGAAAGGATTCTATTGGGAGGTGATAGAGACCTATGGAAAAATATTTCTTTTCTTCTCGGGTGAGAGTGCAGATATTCAAAAGATTCTCCTCTCAATGTACTTTGTCTTTCTTGTATCCTTCTCATGAAAATGGGTTCTAGACTGCTTGAAAATATTACATTTAACCTTGGGAGATCCACTATAAAACATACCAATCTTAGGAAAATGACCAAAATTGAGCTATAATTGACTTAAACCCACCCACCGGCATGCTAAAAAATTTTGTCACTTGAAATTGCACCTGTGTTAAATATACTAGATTAAACACCTCAATGAAATATGGAAAGACCTCTAATGTTTAGGAAAATGATTCCTTTTGAGGTAAACCCTAGAGAAGGCTAGCTCCTTCTACCCTAGCTTACCGTGACTAACTAACCAAAACTACAAAAATACTATATAATCCTATCCCAAGTATTCAAAAGGAATAGGGGTGAGATAGAAATGTTGAAATAAAGAGAGGTGATTCACTAAACTAGAATACGGTTTGATTCTCGGCTCAGGGACACAATTATAGCAATATATGTGAAGATCCAAGATAATGTACACATAAATTTGGAAGAAATGAATAGATTAAGAATAAAGACAAGTAAGAGGACTGAAATATTGACATTAAACACTATCACATACACCATTAGGAAATTATCCATTCATATATAAAATATTCAAGGAACATGAAACCTTCACGAGTGAGTCAGTAAATGTCTATGAGTAAAATCTTTAAGCTTAAATGGTAGAGCTCTCGGACATACTAGAAAAGTGAACCCTTTGCACATGCTTTTGCATTTACATAAATAAAAATTTTGAGAGAGAGGAAGAGGGAAAATATCACATCTAGTGATGAATGAATTTAATCACCTTTCTAACACCAAGGACCAATCACCATTGATTTTTAAGGATAGGTATGGGTGCTTATCATTTCCCCAATCACACGCCATCAAATATAAAATTACTACTGGTTGTTGGAGTGGTTGAGAACCTTTTCTAAATTAGGAATGAATTTGCTTTGAGTTACTTCAGAGAGTTTTGATAATTTTCCATTTTGATCTCTTCTTCTTCGTAGACTTTTTACGTGTTTAGAAAATCTTAGATGATATGTAGATCCATTTTGATCTCCTTATTGATCCAAAGAGAATCCCTAATTCTAAAATTATTTTCCTTCACCAAAGATCCCTATCATTCCTCATCCCATAGAGTATACTACATTTTGTGGAGTCTTACCTTCCCATGACATTTTATTTGTAACAAAGACTCTTAGTTCCATGTAATTTCAAATTTTCCTTATGTTGCAATTTTTTAATTTACTTTGTTCTCACTGCCTTTCAACTTACACAACTTTTCCTCATGAATTTTCTATCACTCCCGTGCTTCAATTTCCTTCATGTGAATTCCCACATGGTCCTTTTCCATTTATCCATGGCATACATCTCCATGGTCATGTTCCTTTGTTAAATGGACTTTACAAACTCTATGGTACACATTATTTTCCTTTTCTAAGGAACAATGCATTTCTTCACCATGGATCTCTCTTATGCAGATTCTTAAGTCTATAACTTGGATGAAGTTGTCCAAATAACATGGGTACTATTTTGGACAACAAATTTACAAGGGACCATGGTTTAGAAAAATTAAAATACCGAGTAAACGATAAGGCGATGAACCAAAATGTAATTGAATTATCTCGTTGAGATGAAGAATAAGAGGAAAAAAAGCCAAGAGGGAAAAAAAAGACACAATAAAATCTGCAATTTTACCAAACTTTGATTCTCTTCATAAGTGACACAAAGGATAGAAATCCTACAAATATAACTCACACACAACATGCCATAAAAGAATAGAAAGGTAAGAACACAATAACATAAGTTAAAGAGAAAAAGGAGAGCCACAATAAAAATATCATTGATTATAATATGCACATTCTATTACAATAATGGTGAAGGCATTGAGTGTATTGCATAAAACCAACACAAAATTCTAAAACTCAGAATAATTGGCCACACAAAAGGGCAACATAACCTTGCATTCAAGAGATAATTTTTCATAATAAAATTGAGTTACATATATATAAGAAGGAGAAGGGGAAGAGGAAATATAAAATCAAGAATATCACCCACTTCTCTAACTACCAAGGACCACTTAACAATCAAGTGTGTAGATCTAACATGGGAACCATATACTTTTGCAAAACCGATACCTAAAAATAGAAATGATTTTTTTGACATTTTCAGCCCAAAATCACTTTTTTTTGCAACCCATAACTACTTTTAAATGTATTAATCTTCAAGACCTTTCCAATGATACCAATTTTTCTTATTTGGTGATCCGAATCAAAAGTTATGAGCATTTAAAGATCTCCATGTTGTCCTACATAGTTGATTTACCAGAGTCCATACAATTTAACCTTTAGGAATCCTCGTTGACGTGTTAAATCTATATTGATATTGTATTCTCCATTTCTATTCCACAATTTTTAGGAATTTGTGGAATTTTAGGATTTACAACAAAAGTGGAATCCATGGGAAACTAGGATCCGCAAAAAGAGGAAGTCAGGATAACTAGGACCCATGGAAAAAGAGGAAGCCATAGATAACTAGGATCCACAAAAATTGAGGAATCCATAGATAACTAGGATCCACGAAAAATGAGGAAGCCACAAATAACTAGGACTTGTAGAAAAATAGGAAGCCATGAATAACTAGGACCTATAGAAAAAGAGGAAGCTATAGGAAACTACTATCTGTGGAAAAGAGGAAGTTGTAGATATCTAGGACCCACGAAAAAAAGGAAGCTATGGGAAACTAGGATCTACAAAAAAAAAAAAAAACTAAGAATAACTACGACCCATAGAAAAGAGGAATCCACAAATAACTAGGATCCGTGGAAAAACAAAAAGTCATGAGAAACTAGGACTGTAGAAAAAGAGGAAGCCGCATATAACTAGGACCCGTGGAAATAGAGGAATCATGAGAAACTAGGAATTATAGAAAAAGAGGACCTACAAGAAACTAAGACTTGTGGAAAAAGTGAAAGTTGCAAATTTATAAGACCCATGAAAAAGTAGGGATTTGTGGAAAAATGGGGCTTCCTTTGTTTTCAACTAAGTTATCCAAATAAGAATGAGGGCTTTTTTGAAAAAAAAATTATGCCCTCTCGGTGGACATTTACCTACTACATATGTGAATCAATGGTCTTTTATATCCATTGGGAATGGAGTCAACATATAACTTGAAAATTTATCTTGAAAGCTCTAAAACTCACCCTAACTTGTCTAATTTTAAACTTTTCCTAGCCTTGAATAATGTACCAAAATCCCCGTCTCCAAACCCAATTATTAACTTTGACTCATATGAACAACAAACACTTCTATTTCCACACTTTCCGCCACATGATTGTTTTCCTTCACTTAGCTCATCATAACCCAACGACCCAATAGGAATTGCAAAAGTTCCAACAACTTATGCAAAGACAACACTTATTCAAGGAAGTTCACCAAAAAATATTGAGATATGAAATCTCAATCGATTATCACAAAGGAAGGAAAAAATAATCCCCCCAACAACAAAAAATAAATAAGAGAACAACTAAACCCACTATGTATAAGGTGAAACAAGAACACCTCAATAATAGGGTTTAAAATAAATCATGTATACTGGGATTTGAAGTACTTCCCCATTGAGATTTGAAAATTAAAAGGCATTATATTGTTTTCAAGATAAGATGATGTATGGTCCACTCCATAGTGTATCAAATTTGTAGTGTCTTCCTACTTTAGCTCTATCTGCATCCCACTTCAAAACAAGGTCTCCTTATTTGAAGGTTTGCTCACTAACTTTACTATCAAACCATTGTTTGGTTATCTTTTGATGTTCTTCCAAATTTATCATGGATGATTTCCTCAACTCTTCTAATTCATCCATATATACCATCTTAATTATTCTCTCATCTTCACCTTCTTGTTCTAGTTGATGGACTAGTTCTATTGAAGGCAATTCAAGAGATATTAAAATCCTAACATCTATACTAGACACAAGGATGAAGGGAGAATTACCTATTGTTCTTTTTGGTGTGACCCTATCATCCCAAATATCATGTATGAATTTTGTGTGCCACTGCCTCTGATTCATCTCTATTTTTATTTTCATGATCCTGATTAAATTCTTGTTAGTGGACTCAACTAGGCAATTACCTTGGGGGTAGTAGTTAGAAGAAGTTTTTAGATAGATACCATGTTTGAGATACCAATCAAAGATCTTAAACCCCATAAAATATTTAATGTTATTGGATATTATGGTATGAGGGACTCCAAACCTTGTCACAATCTCCTCTAAGAAGTCTAGAATGGTTGTCTCGGTAGCATATTTGAGTGCAACATCCTCAGTCCACTTGGTAAAGTAGTCAGTGGAAGTCAAAATCCATTCATCAACAACACTAGATGTTGGATTGATCACGCCAATGAAGTCAAGACCTTATTGGGAGAAGGGATGTTCTGCTTAAATTGGGTGAAGTGGAAGGGCATCTAACCTCTTCTTACTAGTAAATAAAGCACAATATTTTCATTTTCTAACCCATGTATGAGCATCATTAAAAATTTTGGTCTGAAAATAGCCAATGCTCATAATATTCATGGTTTTTTCTCTTGGAGAAAAATGACCACTAGCCAAGCCCTCATGGAATTCACGTAGAATTCTCTCAATATGATCTCTACCAATTCATATAAAAACTCCCTCTAGGATTTTCTTGAAGAGGACACCATTTATTAAAACATAAGGAATGGATTGAAGCCTGAAGTGTCTCCTCTTTTTGTTTTATCCAACCTAAGAGGATATTCACCAATTTCCAATAATACTACCATATCATCCACAAAGTTGTTGCCATTAGGTGCACATGTTGTTGATTGTTCTTTCTCTTCATCCAAGGAGTAATAAGTTTCTTAGTCATCATTGATAGTACCTATGGAAAGTTTTTCACATAGTCATTTTCCTCTAACTATTTTGGTAGATTTAATTGTGACATCATATTACATTATTCTTACTACCCATCTAACTCTCTTCTCACTAAATTCTACCCCATTATGAAATTTCTCACACTAGGATGAGAAACTAGCACCTTGATATGATTTTTGGTGAGCATATGCTTGAATTTTTGAGATCCCTCATGACTGCAAAGACTTATTTTTCCATGTGGTTGTACCTTAGCTCATAGTCCTTCAATGTTTGACTAAATAAAGCCACCAGTTTCTCCAAACCTTCATCATTTTGCTAAGTTAGAATGGTTGCCACACTACTCTCAGCCCCATAAACATACAAGATAAAATATTTGTCATAATTTGGGTTAATGAGGGTGGGATCCTGAGTTATTTCCTCCTTGATCTTATTGAAACTATCATTACCTTCATTAGTCCACTTGAAAGGAGCATTCTTATTCAACATTTGAGTGATGTGTTTAACCAATCTTGCAAAGTTAGGAACAAATTTCCTAACAAAATTGATTTTTCCAAGGAAAGATTGTAATGATTTCTTATGTGCCATAAAGGAGAGAGAAAGAAAAAATTGAAATTATTTATGGGTCAATAGATATACCTTATTTTTAAACACAACCTAAGAGTTTTCCTTATGGTACAACCAAGATGCATTTCTTTGAACTGAGTGACACCCCAAACTCTCTACACATGTCAAACACTTTTTCAAGTTGTTCCATGTGATCTTCACCTATCTTCAAGAAAACTATGATATCATCCAAGTAAATTAGAATAAATTTTTTTATGAAGCCCTTGAAAGCAAAATCCATGGCCCTTTGAAAGGTAGCACCAACATTAGACAACCCAAAAGGCATTTTCTCATAGGCATATGTTCCCCATTTAGTAGTAAAAGTTGTCTTATACCTATTTTCTTCCTTAACCTAAATTTTATTATAGTTGGAATATCCATCCAAAAGGGAGAACCTCTCAGCCCTTCTACTAATTGCAAAATTTGGTCCATGGAGGGTAAAGGGTAGTGATCCTTTAAGGAGGCCCTTTTATATATCTAAAACAAACACATAGCCAAATCTCCCCATTTTTATTCCTTATAGGAACTAAATTTGCCACCTAAGTGGAGTAATTAATAGTAAATATAATTCTAGCCTCTATGATTTTGGAAATCTCTTTCTTCATTAGGGGTTCTATCTTAGGATTCACAAGTATTTTCGTTTTCCTAATAGGTTTGACATTAGTTTCAAGATCTATAGCATGTTGCATAATATAAGGATCAAACCCTTAAGATCTTCATAGCTCCATGAGAATATATCATTGTAATGCTTACATAAGGGCACAAACTTATTTTTTGGTTTCATCACATACCTTTTTAAGTATCAACCTCTTATCTTGGGAGATCACAAACTTTTGATAGTCCTCTTCTCTATCCATCAAGTTTTTATTTTTCCATTTGAACTCCTCATCAGGATGAATATGCTTTCAAGAGTAACCATACCTCTTGGTAATTTGTTAGTTCTTAATTGATAACATCATACTTGTAGTCTTCTTGCACCCTTCAATACAACCGAGATGAGAACTAAACTTCATTCTCATTAAAATGGGTAATTTTCTCATCACTCTCAAATACTTTCTAGATCACATTATTAACCAGGATGGATGGTCTCACCAACATCTTGACATGATGATCATGTCCTTGAATGAGATCTCTAGGTGGAAAAAATTGTGACCCTATAACAACCATTTGATTAGCTTCCGCATTTAACTTCCTTAACACTACTTAGAGATTAATAACCTCAAAATTCTCAAGTAGGTCTTAAAATCTATGTTTATAAGCCTTTAAGAGATTTTTCTTAGTAGCACACTTCGCTCTTACTTGGTGGATAGCCAACTTAGTGCCCCCAAACACATGTAACCTCTTAATATGCCTCTTCTCAGCTAACAATAGTACATGAACCAAAAACTCATACTCATCTACATTGTTAGAGCATGCAAATTGAATCCTATGAGAAAAAGAAACTTCTTACCCTTTAGAGAGATCAATACTACACCTGCTCTGACTTCATTCCTACTCCTAGTACCATCAATTTTTTTTCCATAGGCCCTAAATATCCTCCTCATTTTATCTTAATGCACTTGGGATAAAATACCCCTCCTCTTAGATGAAATAATTACCTAAACCTATCTCAACAACAATGTCATATGGATAAAATTCATACCTTTCCTTAGCCCACTCATCTAACATAAGATCATGGACTAATTGTGATGAATGGACTACTTCAACTAGATTTGAATCACTACTTGTTTCTCCTTGCACCATGTAACTTGAGTTGATAGGGATGAGATCATGGAATTCAACATGATAAGCTAAGATAGGCTCAACTTTAATTGTAAACTTAGTCCCATACCTTGTCCTCAAGAGCATATGAGACCAATCTAAAGACAAGTAACCTCCTACCTTTGTGTGAAGTCTCTTGACAAGCACATAATAAATATATGAGACAAACCTAGAACTAATATGTCTTGAGAAATGGTTAGACTAGGGCATGCATGGAGAGTTAGTTCAAGACCTTTGATTACTACAATTATTCTAACTGTAGTACCATCCAATTAAAAACACCATTAATGATTGGAGTGTACGTGATCCCCAAAGTGTTTTCTATATTCTTAGGCATCACAAATATGTCATCCCCCAAATATATCATACAATTCTACACAATATTTTTTCCAATAAGAAAAGAAATATAAAAGGGTGGAGGTTTATCTATTTTATTTACTTTCTCCTCCTTGGGTTGACATAAAATAATTGAGGATCTTGGCCTATGTTTTACCTTCTCATATGATGGAATGAGCTACTTCAAAGAATCTTGCAAGAGATCCAATTGATATGGAATGGAAAAAGCATCCCACATTATCACATTTAGATTAGTTTTCTTCATTTGTTCAATAATGTTCATAGGAATTCCTATCGCCTTGTGCATCATTGGTGTCATCGTTTCTTTATTTGACTATTCCAATATGGGAAAAATATTCTTGATCAAGAAATAACCTCCGTTTATGGGGATACGTCCACTAAAAACATCATATAGTCCATCCTTAATTAAATCTTCCCCAATTTCCTTCTCTTTGCAAAGAAGATCACCCTGATTAGAAGAATATGAAGGTTGAGTATCCAATATTCTCTTCTTAGACATTGTATTATCAACAACATGAATTTTAGATCTGTTCAAACTTACCACAATTTTATTGAGTATACAAAAATCATCAAACCCCAAAACATGATATTGGCTTTAGGGAGGCCTCTTGATCTTCTTCAACATTAGTATTTGGAATTTTTATCATTGATTCATGTTGATTGAAGGAACCTTGCACCATTAGAGCCAAACCTTTCACCCTATTTTCATAAGAATTATAATTATGGGGCTGATTACATGGGAAACACCATTCAGTTCCTTGAGCCATATTGTTTTGAATTGGAACAATAGCTTTGCTCAAGCTAGGAGCAGGTGCATGTTGTGGAGGAGGTAACACTTGAAGAGGAAAGCTAAAATTTGCACCTTGAAACATACTTTGCTTGTAATTCTTCCCATATCCATGATTTGGATAGTAATTTCTTTGTTGATACCTTTGATTCTAATTTTGGTAGGGCCTAGGAGATTGGGTTTTTTTCTTCGAGGGAAACTATCTCATTTGACATATTCTTGATCAAGGATTTGAAACCATCTATCTCAATGGAATAATTATATGTAGCGATATATGAACTAGATTTACACTTAGGGATCGGGCAAGAGAAGGTCTACTTTATTGGGGTAGCTCTGAGAAAGGGGAGTTGGGGGCATAGGGGCTATCTTTCTAGCATAAATATAACAATTCTCATCATAAATAGATGTCTCATAAGCAATAGGAAAAGCTATAGCTCTAATTGAATGAAATATTAATATCAGAATTAAGAGCTCTAAAAATATATAAAAAAATGCACCTTGAGGAGATGGCCTTAGAAGGGGTGGAATTTTGTCCCATGTCCTTTAAAAACTGAAGTTGAAGTCCATCATTATATCATAAGGGGATCTTTTGGTTGTTGTAAGTTGCTTTTAAAAAGATATATTATCCACCTTTTCTCTAAAATGCTTGCAAAACTTCTCCCTAAGCTCATCTCATGTATAAATAGAATTAGGATGCATAATCCTATACCATTATATTTTTTTGCTTTGAAATATGAGGCTAAGATCTTGACTACTACATCATCTTTAGTGACAAGATGAATTGAACAAACATTAACAACATCTAAGATGTTCTCTATAGTGGTACTTGAATTTTCACTAGTAAAGAATGGAATGCTCTTTAGGAAGATTCTTGTATGTCATGTTGGGAATTCAAAGCTAAGGGACAGGCCCCATTAAATATCACACAAGGTTGATTTCTTTGATGGGCCATGAAGGGAATGGGTCTTAGGTTCCTACGAAGATGAGAGAAAGGCCTAACAAAGGGGGAGTTGAGTGAACCCTAGGTGGTGGGGATGGAATTATTTGAACATGTATTTCTCTTCTCCTTGGTGAAAGTTATAGATATTCAAAAGGATCCCCTCTTGTTTTGTTTTATCTTGTATGCACTCTTCTCTTAAAATTGAAATACTTGATCGTTGAAATGAATAAATTTGAATTTAAGTATCACCAGATGTGTCGTTTGTTTTTTCCAAAGATAAAGTACCACTAAAACATACACAAATTTTAGTGTATTAGATTAGAAATGATCTATAGATGGATTAAATTAGTCCCTCTCGGGGATGCCAAAAATGTTGTCACTTGAGATTGCACCATTTTCTAAAGCTAGGATTAAAACCTCAGTGAAACATGGAAATGCATTCAAAATAATGGCTCATCTAAGGTCAATCTCTAGGTGAAAAGGTTTTTTCATTTCACTGCAAACAATATAACCAAAACTATGATTTACTACTAACTAATTCTAAACTAATATTTCCAAGGGACCAAGGTTTAGAAAAATTAAAATACTAAGTAAAAGAAAAGGTGACACACCAAACTGGAAATGGATGATCTCTTTGAGATGAAGAATGAGAGGAAAAATGAAAATCTAAGAGGGAAAAAACAAGACACATTCAACTCTGTAATTTTACCAAACTCTAATTCTCTACATAAGTGACATAAAGGATGGAAATCATGTAAATATAACTCACACACAACATGCCATAAAAGAATAAAAAACAAGAACACAATAACACAAGTTAAAGAGCAAAAAGAGAGCCACAATAAAAAATATCATTGATTATAATATGCATAGTCTATTACAATAATGGTGAAGGAACTGAGTGCATTGCATAAAACCAACATAGAAGTCTATAACTTAGAATACTTGGCCACACAAAAGGGCAACATAAGCTTGCACTCATGAGAGGATGTTTTTACAATAAAACCGAGTTATATAAATATAAGGAGAAGTGGGAGAGGAAATATGAAATCAAGAATATCATTCACTTCTCCAACCACCAAGGACCACTTAGCATTCAAGTGTGCAGACCTAGCATGTGCACTATAAAATTTTAACGAACCCATACCTAAAAATGGCCAAGATATATTTTTTACATTTCTGGCCCAAACACACTTTTCATGACCCAAAACTACTTTTAACATGTTGTCCTGCTCAAAATATTTCCAAATATACAAATTTTGTCTTATTTGGTGACCTAGATCAAAATTTATAAGCATTTAAAGGTCTACATGTTGTTCCACATAGTTGACAGCCACGAGGCCATTAAATTTAACCTATGGGCCGCCCATGTTGATGTGTCAACTCCTCATTGGATCTTGGAGTCTCCCTTTTTTGTTCCATGAATTTTGAGGAAGCTAAATTTTTTTAGGATCTATGGAAAAAGAGGAAGTTGTGGGAAACTAGGATCTGTGAACAAAGAGGAAGGTGTGGCTAGCTAGGAACCATGAAAAAAGAGGAAACCACGAATAGCTAGAATCCATGGAAAAAGAGGAAGTTGTAGAGGTAACTAGTACCTGCGTAAAAGAGGAAGCCATAAATAACTAGGACCCATGGAAAAAGAGGAAGCCATATATAACTAGGATTGATGGAAAATGTGGAAGCTACGAGAAACCGGGATCCATGAAAAATATAAATCGTCAAACAACTAAGAACCATGGAAGAAGAGGAAGCCACAGATAACTAGGATTTGTGGAAAAATAGAAATCCGCAGGAAATTAGGACCCACAAAAAAGAGTAAGTCATGGATAAATAGGACCCATGGAAAAAGGAAGCCTCGAGAAACTAAGATCTATGAAAAAAGGAAGCAAGAGATAACTAGGACCCACGAAAAAAAAAAAAGAAATGTGGGAAATTAGGACTCGCATAAAAAAGGAAGCCACAAATTTATAAGGCGGATAAAAAAGTAGAGATCCATGGAAAAATAGGGATCTACAAAAATTTAGGCGTGTGTGGATTTCCTTGTTCGAAATAAGCTGTCCAAATAAGCATGAGTGTTTTTGACAACATGTCCTATTCGAAAATTAGTTTAAAATAATATACTCATTGAAAAATTAGGTAAAAATAGTGGGACCTAATACACAATCTTGCAAACTTTCTACTGAACAAATTTGTAAAATAATTTATGGAACTCAAAAAAGGGGGTGTACACGTGACACTATGTTATATTTCTGACACAAAAACAAGACCACTTTTCATGCACACCACATTTGACCCTCTTAATCTCTACTATTTTAAAAATAGTTTATAAACTAGATTCCAAGAACTATGATTCTTGTTCTTATCAAATTGTCAAATTTTGAGCATAGGCATCCAAAATTCCTTTTTGAAGTTCAATTTTTTATAATTTTAGGAAAAGGTGGCCACTTTTGACTCCATTTTGGTTCCCCATTTCCATGCACATACCCTAAATGGTTATAATAATCTCATTACACACACAATTTAAGGTTTCCTACATTGAAATAATCACACACAGTACACACATGTATGTATATATAACATAATATAACATAATAATGATAAAGTTTTACATCCCAAAATGTAGTTATTTAAACACAAGACAAGCTAGGCACCTCCCGCCAAAATAAAAGAAACCATACAAGTATAGAAAGGTTTCCACTAATAACATAATAAGGGTTTGAATAGTGCCACGGTAAATGGGAATTACAAAATGGTTCAATCCCAAGGCACATAAAAATATAATGAATTTCTAAAAACCTTCTTAAATCTAAACACAACCCAAATATACTCATGAAACATGCATATTATCTTTTAAATAAACTTATCAGTCTTTCCAACCTAGTTTTACCTCTACTCGCTTATTGCATGCTTGTGTTTTTAGACCCTGGTTCTAATTATGTACATAATAATATATATATATATATATGATTATTGAATAGTACCACAAGTAAATGAACATTACAAAATGGTTCAATATCAAGGCACATAAAACTATAATGAATTTCTAAGATCCTTCTTGGATCTCGCACACAACCCAAAGATAATTATGACACACACACATTATCTTTTGAATAAGCTTAGTTTTCTTTCAACGCTAGTTTCACCTCTACTCGCTAATTGTATGCTTGTGTTTGCAGACATTGGTTCCAATTTTGTACATAAAATATATATGATCTGATTATTATTTTATTCATGTAACAACATAATCCTATATTATTAATTTTAGGGCTAAACTAATAACAAACAATGCATAAAGACATTAATACATATATCATACAAGTAATAGAGTAAACAATGCATAAAAATATATTGATAAAGAAAACAATTCATATACAAATAAAGGAATATATAAAATAAGGCATAGAGAACACAATACATAGAGAAAATAGTGCACAAAGCAAAAAGGCATATATAAAAAGGTTCATATGTCAAAAAGGAATAGATCAAATAATGCATAGAGAAAACATTGCATAGAACAATCAAGGTATAGAAAATCAGTTCATAGAGAAAATAAAGCATGGAGAAATCAAAGCATAAAGCAAACAGTGCATGGATAAATCAAAGCATAGAGCACATAAGTCATAAAACACAAAAGACAAAAACATAGCATATAGAAAATTGTTCATAGAGAAAAACAACGCAAAGAGGAAACAAGGCATGGAGAAAATAGTGCATAGAGAAATCATGGCATAGTGTAATCAAAGCATAGAGAAACATTGTATAGGGAAAACAAGGCATAGAGAAAAAAAAGATAGATAAATAAAGGCATAGAGAAATTGATGCATAAAGAAATCAAAGCATAGAAAAACATTGTATAGAGAAAAAAGACAGAGAAAATACTTCATAAATATATTAATGAATGAGACATCGATAAAAACATCGTGCCTTAGAGAAAGTAACATAGAAAAAAGTGAATAGATAAACTAAGGTATGAAACAATGTAGGAGATCTAAAAATAAGATCACCTAGCTAATAATACTGAAAAACTTAAAGTAGTATAAATTAAACAAGTAGTTATGTAGTGATCAACAATAAGTAGGTATGGATCATGTCAAACCAATATATACAAGAAAACATTGTAATCACTAAATGAAGCATGGTATAACATATGGCATAACACATAATTTAGTGCAAGATAAGAAATATAAAATATGCATAACCACTAGGATAGTGTGAATAGATATGATTTGGAATAAGATTTTTATGTAATGATGCCCTCATTGTATATGTACCCCAAATGTAGTGGGTTTCCCGAGGTATTGGGATTAAAAATTCATAGCGTATGTGTATGTATGTCCATGAATTAAGGATGTCTCAGTAACCATCTTATATGTACTATAAGTAAGCAAGAGCATAGGGAGTGGGATATTTATAATGCTAAACCCAAATAAAGATAATTGTTAAGTCATGTAATAAATAAGCTAGTCACATTAAGTTCTCTATTTTTTCATTTTTCCATATTGTATTATTTGTGTATTTTTGTAACAAGAGATTAATTGAATAAAGCTTCCAACTCGCAGTGTACTAAGAGACCTTAGCCATAGGTTGTAATGATATAAATAGGGGATGGGTTCTAGGTAATGATTACTCACTTAATAATAACATCAAACCCATGAAATGTGTTACATCATAAGTTTATGACCTAGTCATGGCCTATAGAGTAGTAAAATACCGTGTATGATACCATAAGAAAATTTCATCATTGGCTAATTAGAATAAGCATATGTGTGTTAAAGAAACTATAAGTAATTCCATATCAAATCATGGATGTAAAAAAATGTATCGCTCATGTGGGTATCTTGTATCCATAGGTGTAAGATATATATCATGTTTGGGAGTAATAATCTAGCTAGATTATTTATCTATATTAGAGAAGTAGTTTCATGCTCTATAAGTAACTATATTCCTAATTGGTATGAGTTTTGTTACCTAGGTTTTGGGATACTATTAACTCTACCTATATAAAGAGAACATCATGTGGTGGTAGAGCATGTTGGTGTCTCATATGGGTCACACTTATAAGACCACTATAGAGATATCTTATGGCACACATGAAAAAGAGGTGCACAAGAGTAGACATGAGGGGAGATAGAGCATGGTCTTATAGAACTAATATCAATGAATATCATGAGATATTCTAAGTATTAAAGCATAAAAATAGTGGGATTTTTGTGTAGATAAGTGTGAAAGTTGTGTATTATACTTCTTAGTTACTGAGAATTGTTTGGAAACTCAATACCTCATTAGAACTTGATGGTTAACGACAATGTATGTACATGGAATTTGTGTGTCTTGGGATGTGCTACTACGTGTGTTATATATTTTTGGAAAAAATGGAATTTATTTTTTTATATTGAGATAGAGGGCTCATAGAACATGATTATCATTAACTATGTGGATGCTAGGGGTTGTAGTTATGGAATCACATGAGTGTTGTTAGGGTATTGTTGTTTTGATACTATACTATATAATTGGTGTATATAAAAGGATTAAAAATAATCCTATCATTTACAAGGTACAACAATGGTAAACTTGGGATTAACCAAAATGTTTTTGATGTCATCTATTATATATTATTTCATCACCACATTCATCATCACATTCATCATTAGAGTTTTGATCATTTCTTGTAACATTGTTTTGTGATTGAGTATATATTAGTTCTTATATGAGATCTATTTGGATAATAATGTTAGTAATGATGTATAACTTTGCTTAATGAATGGTCATGACCAATCCTTGAATTGTGATAGGGAAAAAGGGTAGTTTGAAAAATGGCTATAGATTACTAGATTGTGGGATGAAATTCTTAGTTGACTCAATAAATAGGTAGTACTTGTAGGGTTTATTATGTGTGAGACGTGTATTCATACATTTCATGTATATATTCGAAAATCCATGTAGGATAAAATGAATTTCTCCCAAATCATGGATTCAAGATCTTCCAATAGGATATAATAATTTATATTTTAAGACATCATGTGAAACTAAATTGGTAGTGATTTTGGTCCCAATGTGAAAGGTAATTTGATGACACTTACAGATGCAAAAGATCATTAGATGCACATGCAAGTTAGAAACCAAAAACCAAATTGATTCCTAATCTAATCCTCCCTAACACTACCTCAAATTGAGCAAGGATAAAAGGGAAAGAGAAGTAATACTTGCAACTTACCAATGAAGAATCCTCCCTTATTGTAGTAGTGTGCTCAAGATGATTTGTTGGATTTATTTGCTTCAGATTTTGTGAAAATAATTGGGCATCACCTCCCCTTGTGAATTCAATATTTGCTTATGAATTCTTGATGGTTGTTGGAGAGTTTTTCGCAGCACTTTGCTATGATTTTCCAAGGTTGGCTTCCATGGAGGGTGGCATGCCAATTTATATCTTGTGGTTGGGAGAATGGATGGTGAGGATTGATCCAAGTGGGATGAAGATCAATGGATGAGGATTGAGGAGAGGATTAGAAATTTATAGAATGGATAATTATAGATTTTAGAGAATCCTCCATTGAAATTTAAATTTAATGGAGGGAAGGAGAAGTTTAGAGAGGCTTCTAGAAATATAAGCCTCTAGATTTAGAGGTAGAGGATATGATTAACTTAGGATTAGGTTAGATTAATAGATGATTAGGGATGTGATTACATGGAGAGGCTAGGTGTAGGGTAGGTGTAGAGTAGGTGGGTAGGTGAGTAGGAATTTTAAATTCCTAGAAATGTTTAAATGAGGTTAGGAAAGGGATTAATAATAATTAATCTTGTGATTAATTATTATAAAGTTAAAATGGGAATTGTGGGATGATAAGTTAGTAATAGAGGGGGATATATTAAGAATTAATAATGTTTAATAGGTATTTTATTTATTTATTAATTATATCGACATTTTACATGCCTACATTTTTCCCCTCTTTGAAGGGTTATCATGGAGCAATGACCATTAAAAGAAAGATAGATTGCCAGGATAACAAGGATGATGCCCCCTCGAGAGGTCGGGTGGGAAGGAAGCGAGTCGGGTGACCACTCGCTTGAAATAAAGTGAAGGTCATTTAGTAGAAGTAAGAAGTGTTGAGATCAAGAGAGAGTGTGGAGTGATAGGAGCCCCATCCTTGGTGGCTAGATGGCGGATGCCCTAGGGAAGAGGGTGAAATTGATTGATTGGATTGGAAAAATTGAGTGGATTAATTGGATGTCCCAACCGAGAAGATCAAGTTGGATGAATTTGATTGGATGCCCTAGTCAACAATATATGAAAGGGGGATTAGGTTAAAGGATTGGATGTCCGATGAGTTAGGAATACCTCCCAAAGATAGATTTTGGGGTGTGATCTTGGCTCGGTTGGCCCTTGATTGAATTAATTGTAGGGGTATTACAATACGTGCATCTTGTGTGTTCTTGGTTGGATTTTAAATTGGATGTCGGCTAGGGTGGTTGATTCTTTGGATGAGGCTAAGAAGATTGAAAGTGATAATTGTGGATGAATAGATGGTTAGATGTGAGGAGGATGAGGTTAGACAATGAGCGTAGATGATGAGTAAAGGGGATAGGTGTTATCATGAATTATCCACATTTTCATCATTATCAATGTGATGGAAGATAGGGCATAGTGAAAAATGCACCAAGGTACAAAGACCATGATGATCGAATTATCCAATGCATTTGTCCTCATATCATTGGATCATGCTAGAGAAAAAAGCAAAAGGGGCCTCATATCATCGATGATGAAAAGATACAAGAAATAAAGTAAACATTCAAAATCACATATGTAGAAAAAGAAAAAGTGAATGAATGGGGTTTGGGAAGCATTAATTGGATTGTGGTGATGGGATTGGTTTGTGAATAGTTGGAGCAAGGGAATGAGGTTTAATGAGTTATGGGGAATGTTTATGGGTTTTAAGGTTTTTAAGTTTGTTTTGATTTTTTGGTTTTTTGAATTTTTACAATTTTTGAATTTTTTTGATTTTTAAATTTTTACGATTTTTTGATTTTTTAAATTTTTACGATTTTTTAAATTTTTATGATTTTAAAGTTTTAACGATTATTTTGATTTTTTTACAATTTTTTAAATTTTTTACAATTTTTAATTTTTATGATTTGATTGATTTTTTATGATTTTTTGATTTCATGTGATAGGTGGGAAATTTGGGAAGGTAGGAAGAAACAAGAAGAAAACCAAACAAACGAGGTGGAAGAATGAGCGCTTAGAGTGCCTCAGGGCATTGCGGGAGGTATAAAGGGTCCCAAGGACCACATGGAAAATCATTTTCACCATGCGCAATAGAAAAAGAGAGCTTATAAGAGAGTATGATGGCATATTCAAGGATTTCAAGCACCGAGCGGACCTAAGTGAGGAGTATCAATGGCATCAACGGAATATGGACAGTGGTAGATACCTTGTTTATTTGTGTGATTTTTCATTTTTCTCATTTTTAGTGTTTTTTTGCTTGGGGAGGGGGTTCTAGGTAGTTTTGGAAATAAGAAGGGTATATAGTGGTGCCTATGCACGTGAATTGGTGCATATGCACTATATAGTGGCGCTTTGGCGCGAGATAAGGGTCGGGTTATGTATTGACGCCTATGTTTTGTGTTGTCGTGTTTGATAAGAAGTGGTGCCTATGCAGGATGGTAGATACCTTGTTTATTTGTGTGATTTTTCATTTTTCTCATTTTTAGTGTTTTTCATTGGGGAGGGGGTTCTACATAGTTTTGGAAATAAGAAGGGTATATAGTGGTGCCTATGCACGTGAATTGGTGCATATGCACTATATAGTGCGCTCGCTTTAAAGGGTCGGGTTATGTATTGACGCCTATGTTTTGTGTTGTCATGTTTGATAAGAAGTGGTGCCTATGCCTTATATGGTGGCACTTATGCAAGAATGAGATAAATTCAAAGGTGTGTGGTAAAAAGAGTGGTGCATATGCCTTAGTTTGGTGTGTATGTGCACTAAAGTGGTGGGTTTGTGGTAAAGTGGCGCTTTTCCTAGGGGTGGTTTTGAGGGAAGAGGTTAGAAGGGAGGGAATAGAGGATAAATTTAGGGATGGTGGATGAATGATATGTGTGGTTTGGAGTGTGCAAATGTTGTTAGATATTATTCGGTTAGCATCGACAATCCATGACATTGTTGACATTAGGTGGTATTGAGGAGGAGGAGGCCTCTCTCTTATATGTGATTGAATTACTTCCTATAGTGATGATGCCATCATGTGAGCAAAACAAAATTTATTAACAACATTGGCAGCGAGGTGGCATTACAAGACTAAAACATTCTAGCTTCCGACAGGGGAAATGAAGGTGATGTCGGAGGACGTCTATCACATTTACCGATTTTAGTGGAGGGAGAGGGTGTGGTGTGGTATAGGGATAGGCTTAGGGCTTAGTTAGGATTGTTGATAGATGTGGATGGTGCACCATGACGAGGGTTACTGAGATAGATTTGGGGATTTATTTTAGAGAGGATTATATGGAGCGGATCCCCATGTTGTTATGCTCTCTAATCAGTTGCATTTTTAACTTGATCGAGGAGGGTGGTATTTTAGTATTGGATTTGCTGATGTGGTATATATGATGTGGTAGTTGGAGACATTACATGCGTGGGGCACTAGCAGATCTTGCTTTGTGCGCTTATACCATGATTTACACAAGGTGGCCTACCGGGTGAGGCGGTAGCATTAGAACTGGTATTTTATTACATATATGGATATGATCATATAGCCGTGGGTAGGCTGATAGGTATCCTTTGGAAGTGACAAGATGGTGAGCTTTCGGTGTACACACGATACATGCATATGGCTAGGAGAGAGTAGTGGGGGTGATGGATCACTTTGTAGGTGAGTAGTGGATGGACTTGTGGTAGGAGACATTACATAATGACCATATCATCATTATGAGGCATGAGATGGGGAAGGTACAACTGAGCAAGATCTTGACTCCATTTTTCTTAGAGGGGGCCATCCATACATGATTGAGCGGTATAGGCCACATCGCATCCTTCATCGGATTTGGAATTAGACAAGGGATACCGACAGGATGACAATTATTTACATAGACCACATGGGAGATGAGGATTGGGGTGCATCGATTCTAATGGATGTGTCCAAAGGGATATTTTATGAGGTACATGTTGACCAGTGGAGTCCACTCGCCTGATATAACAGATCTAGGGTTGAGCAGGGTATGAGGAGTGCTGGTAGGGGATCGGGCCATCAGATTGACATGATCATTATGAGGGATGCGGTTTGTGCATGGGTGGAGATAAGTATATAGGAGGGGGCCCAGGGGATAAGAACTAGTATGACATGTACCAAAGGATAGGTAGGATGAGGAGGAAGAGTTACCATGAGTGCCTCCATGGTTATCATATTAGGGTGGTCCCCAAATGGGCAATAGCCATTCACACTGATCACTAGTCTTTGGGAAGACCATACCATAGTCTAGATAGGTAGGATCCTCATGCGATGGAGGTTGATGATTACTCTAGGTCATTACAGACTATTATACCATCATAGGAAGATATAACAAGGCCATCTGGTACATGGCTTATAGGTACATGTTCTTCGGGTCATATTTACAGCACAAATTGACAAAGGTTAGAGACTAAGGCCTATGTCAAAGCAATAGAGATAATTGGCCCGAGGATGAGGGCGTGGCGTCTTGAGAGAGATATAAGATTTGAGGTTGACATCAAGTATGTTTTTAGTTTTGGTGGGCTAAATGATGGTGGAGGGTGATATTATGGTAAATGAGATTCAGGCGAAAGATATGCAAAGATAACTCACATACAAGGAGAGCTAGATAGGATACAACATGTTATTAATGGTTTTGGAAGCAATAGGTAGGTGATGGAGAGATGGGGATCATCCGTCAAGATATCCTACCTTCGGGTGGAGTTAGATGTGACTCACTAGGACCGAGATAGTGCCTGATAGGAGAGGGATCACGTCATATGGTAGCGAGATAGATACCACCGCTAGAGAGATGCTTGCAGAGATAGGTATGGTGTGTTGGATACTGCAGCAGGTTGAGGCAAGAGAGACATAGGGATCCTCTTAGGGATAAGGAAAGATGATGCCCCTAAGTATAGTGACACTGCCATGCAGTACTAGGACTTGGGAGAGGAGGCACATTATTACAAGGACATTGTGATTGCCGAGATTCTTGAGGTACCGCGGTATGGAACCTACTTAGCTGAGATGAGGTCAACGTGGTTGGTGACATCAAGGAGTACCACCAGTATGTGTTACAACCTAGATGAGATGGGGGTGCAGATCCAAGAGATGACCCAGTACCTCAAGATAAGGATGAGTATCATTTTTGTATATGTAGTGGAGATGTACATACTTGGCCTATATAGGCTTCCATTCTTTAGTCTTTTGTATCATTATGTATATTATTGGATATTCGATGATGACCAAGATGGTCATAGTTTTGATTTATATATGTATAGCCATGAGAAAAATGTATTATTTTGATGATTTGATGACATTTGGTTATGTAGTATTTTTTTATCGATGTGATAGTCGATATGATTATTTTGATGATGAGATGACATAATTTATTTTGATGTTTTTGATGTATATGATGGTCTTATGATGATATATAATTAATGATGACATATATGATGGCTTTATGATGATGTATTGTGATGACGTTTTCATGTTTTGATGATGATTTATATGATGGATTTACATGTTTAGAGACATATATTATTTATGAGTTTAGATGTAGTTTTATGGTGATGTGATGATATGAGATGATGTTGATGTGGTTTTAGAGAATGATTTGATGTATTTTTATTATGATGTGATGAAGTAAGATGATGATTTGATGTAATTTTAATGTGATGTGATGATGTTAGATGATTAGATTATGTGATGATAAAATGAGTTTAATGTGTTGATAATGCCAATTTTAATGAATTTGGATGATATTGAGGATGATATTGTTAGGTGTATATGGATAATGGTATTTGAGATGATGATTATTTATCTATATGGTTATGTAATTAGTTGTTATATGTTGATGTTTATATGGATGGTAGTGATGATAAGATTTTTTCATAGTTTATGATTTGGATTTACGAGCTAGATTATGTAGAAATGATTATGTAATGTTATCATGGATAATGTGCCATGTTTGAGTGTGATGTTTATTGTTGATATGGATAGTGTGGATTAAATATGGATGTGATGATTTACATGGGTATATATATGGTAAATGTTACGGAATTTTTACAATGACATTAATGTAAAAAAGTAATCTAGTATAAATATTTACAATGTAACCTGTTCTACTAAACAGAGCATAATAACATAGAGAAAAGGATAATGATTGAAAAGGGGAGAATGTGAAGATGGAAAGTGGATGGGGGTGTGAAGAGGAATGAAAGCATCAATATATTATAAGGATTGCATTTCTTGACATAAATCTAGAATCTTCTTTTATTTGTTGTAGTATCAAATTTTTGTTGTAGATAATGTGACCTTTGTTAGGATCAAGATAGCATTCCTGGTCATGATAGAACCATGACTTCTAGTTAAGATCAAAATAATTATAGATAGTATGAAAGGGAATTGGACATGGATTGGAAGAAACCTGACCCCAGTGTGCTAACACGTGAGTGAGAACTAATGGATGTAGGATCTAGCTTACCATAACATCGAATCCTATTTTCACCATGGTACTTGCCCAAGGTGCCACCGAAGTGGTTTTCACCATGGATGGATTTTGGATATGTGATAGTGGGAACTTAAGCATATAAGTGTTTAATATGCATGATTTTCATGGGCTCATAAAACTCATACCCATCCTGAGTAGCAAGCTTATAAGCACTAGAGCTAAACTTATCTATGATGATGTAAGGTCCAAGCCAATTGGATTTGAACTTTCCTTTATTTTCACGATCGATATTTGTGTTGCATTGGTTCTCTTTGAGAACTAGGTCACCAAATTCAAATTTACGGGTTTTGATTTGCTTTCCATATTGTTTGCAAAGGTGATTTTGATAAGATTTGAGATGGTCCAAGGCTTGGAGGTGTTTCTCATCTAGGAGCTCGAGTTATTGAAGATGCATGTGATAGTCTTCATTATCGATAAGGTTTTTGAGAGAAACACAGAGGGAAGGGAGATCAATCTCAACAAGTAGGATAGCTTTGGTGCAAAGACAAGAGAATATGAAGTGGATCCATGGGAGTGTAAATAGATGTATAGTAGGCCCGAAAGATAGGATAGATTTGTGTATGCCAATCACATCCTCCTTAACTAATTTTTTTTTGAGGATGCAAGTGAGCGTTCTATTATACATTTTGGATTGGCCATTGCCTTGTGGGTACTATGAGGTGGAAAAATTGAGTGGAAAACTTGAGTTTGATGTGGAAGTGGTCAAAAAGTTCATGGAATTCTTTATTTTTAAAGGATTTACCATTGTTTGTGATGATGAAAGATGGAATACAATAAAAACAAATGATATGATTTAGGATAAATTTTGATATTTGATTACCAATGACATAGGTGAGTGGAATCACTTTGAACCATTTATTAAATTATTTCGTAGTAGTAATAATTAATTTGTGACTCTAAGATGAGGTGGGATTAAGCTTGCCCATGAGATCGAGACTCCAGGTATAAAATAACCATGGAGTGGTGATGGGCTATAAAGCTTGTAAATGTATATGGATGCGTTTAGCATGCTTTTGACATGGGAAACATTTGTGGACATATGAGCATGCATATTTTTCCATGATAGGACAATAGTATCTAGTATGTAGTTTATTAGAAAGTACCACATCGGTGGTGTGAGTGCAAAAATGTTGTTGTGATCTTCCTTGATTGCTAATTTGGCCTCTTAGGAGTTAAGGAATTGTAACAAGGATCCATCATAGCCTCTACGGTAGAGGATGCGCTAAGGATGGTGAATATGGATGTGCGTTGGATGAAGGAATTGTGATGGTTGTAAGGAAGGTTAGGTGGAAGGATATGGTCATGGATATAGGTATAGATGTCATGGTACCATGGGGATTTAGGACTAATAATCTCACATACCATATCAGATTCAAGGACGTCATAGGCTAGAACTATGAGTTGTTCAACCAGGAATTGTGAATTATGGGCATCTGAAGGCATGTTTAAGAGAGAGCCAATGGTAGCCATTGCATCTGCTGATTTATTATTTATTCGTGGAACCTGCTCAAACTGAATACACTAAAAGTAGAGCTTGAATTTTTCTACCATTCGTTTGTATGGAACAAGTTTATCATCCTTAGTTGAGTATTCATTATTAACCTCTTTGATGATGAGTTGAGTCACCAAAGACATTAAGATTTTTGATATTCTATTGGATGGCCATTCTAAGTCTAGCTATAAATGCTTTATATTCAGTTGTATTGTTAGTACGGGAAAACAAGTCAAAAATCCTTAGGAATGAAGTGTCCTTGAGGTGTGATGAAGAGGATTCCTACTCCTGAGCCATGATTTGTGAAGGAGCCATCAAAGTATAATGTCCAACTTTCTAATTCTTCGATAGTGAATAAAAATTCATCTAAGAACCATATATTTAGTGGTGTGGAATTGGAAACTAGATCTTCTACTAATTGATCTTCCAAAAAATTCCTTTGATAGATTTTTACTAACATATTCAATGTCAAATTCACTCAAGAGCATGATCCATTTAGCCATTCGTCATGTCAAATCTGATTTTGAAAGTAGATATTTGAGTGGATCTACCTTAGCAATGAGATTTATTGTATTGTTGAGCATATAATGCCACAACTTTTGAGAGGTAAAGAAAATGGAAAGACATGTTTTTCAATAGGAGTAGTTGAGATCATAAGTAATTAATGTTCAGATTAGATAATAGATAGCTAGTTATTTTCCATTTTCATCATGCTGAGCATGGAAATCTCCTAAGGCGTGTTGAGTAGATAAAATATATAGGAGAAGAGGGAATCCTGGAGAGGGAGGCACTAAAACTGGAGGATGTAGTATATATTCTTTGAGTTTATTGAAGGACACTTGAAATTATTAATTCTAATGGAAGATTATTATCTTTTTGAGCAAATGATGGAATGGATGACATTTATCAGTAAGTTGCGTGATGAACCTTTTGATGGCCTAAATTTTTTGATGTAGATTTCTAAGTTGCTTTAGATTGGTAGGTGGAGGAATTTTAACAATAAATTTGACTTTTTCTGGATCAATTTCTATGTCGCTATGTGAGACAATGAAGCCCAATAGCTTGCCTGATGTGACTCCAAAAAAAAATTTCTTAGGGTTGAGTCAAACTTTGTATTCTTAGAGTCTCTCAAAGATACGGTGAAGAACCATATGATGTTCCTCTCTGGTTTTAGATTCTCAAAGGATGTCATTGACATAATCTCTAATAATGTCATTCATCATATAGTGAAAGATGATGGTCATGACACGTTGGTATATAGCTCATTATGTTTGAGACCAAAGGGCATGACTTGATAACAAAATGTACCCCATGGTGTAGTGAAATTAGTTTTGTGTTGATCTTCTTCTACTATTTTGATTTGATTATAGCTAGAAAATCCATCCATGAGGGATAAAATTTCATGCCCAACTGTAGAATCCACGATCATGTTGATGTTTGGTAATGGAAAATCATCTTTAGGACAAGCTTTGTTAATGTCACAGAAAATGTACAAATGTGAATGCTCCCAGTCTTTTTCCTACTAGGACAATGTGGGAAATCCATTCAGAGTAGTTGATAGGTCAGATGAAACCAACGTCGAGAAGCTTTTAGAGTTATTATTTGATGAGAAAGGATACCTTTGGATGCATTTTATGTACCTTCTACTTGACTAGTTTGACATCTTTATGTACCATTAGATTATGAACCACCGAGATGGATCAAGTTCAAACATATCTGCATAGGACCACAAAAATAAATCCAAAATTATTTAAGGAGTCTTTGTAAAGGTGGTTTTTTCTTACGAGATAAAAGTGCCCCGAGTTTGATAATTTTGGGGCCCTCTTCGGTGCCAATATTAATATCAACAATTTCTTTAATCGGTGATCTTTGGGCTGTCTTATAGCATTTCAAGAGCCATAAGGAGTTGATCCATAACTGGATCAAGTTTTGGATGTGAGGGATGTTTAAAGAAGTTAGTAAAGGGATCCTCCTCATTCGGATGGAAAGAAGAGTAAGGATGGTGGATGTTGGATTGGGATTGGAAAGATATGATAGGATCCTATTCACTAAAGTAGGCATCAACATTTAGACATGTTTTGAACTTTTTTTTTATGATCACCGACCGGTGTATTATCTCGAGTTCACATTGTTGTTGCGAGACTCACAACACCCCCGGATGCAAATCGAGGCTTCTAGGTTGATGTTCGGGCATCCAGGTGTGATTGCACAACATGGAATCCTTTCTCCAAGCATGGGACTTGTAAAGATGAGAAAAGATTCTCCGAGAGAAGGTTGGTTCCTATTCCTCGGTTCGAGATGCACACAAAAATGCAGAGGGTTTGCTAAAACCTAATCTAACTTGCCAAGGAGACAGGGTAAGAAAATGCATAGAATAAAACCTAAACTACAAAGGTGATGCACCGAGGAATGTTAGACACTCGTTTTGCAAATTTAACACAGACCACATAAATGCAATACAAACACCATGCATAGGTAACCAAACTGCAATAAGAGATCAAAATGACAGCAATGAATACATGAGAGGGTCGAGAGTCAATCACAACACATATATTATTGCTCAAGAGTCGATACAGTACATTGCAGTGGCCAAGAGGCAAAAAGAATGGCATTACAACCCATATGGGAGGTTTGAAAAGCTCCACAAATTCTCTAGCAAGCGAGGGAATAAGGGAGGATGCAAAACAAAAATGTCTGACCCCTTAAAAAAGCTCTTCCTTACAATATATCAAGAAATGAGAGAGGGAAGAGAGAGGAAATCTAGAATCTACCCCAACCACTTCTTGGTAGCATTTAAAATCATCTCATTATGACAGAAGCGGTGGATCCTAGCAAAACGGTGGGCTGTCTAACAGGAGCGGCGAGCTGTCTGCTGCATTAAAGTTGGTTGTTGAAGCATTACTTCTGTCTATCACCATGCATCAGAGACATTTTCTTAATTTTCTCCCTCTAAACTGCACCAAAATGTGAGATTGATCCCAGAATCATGTAGATAATTTCAACAGCTTTCCGTTGATATAAAGAACGTGCAAATCCGAGCTCTGGATCGAAAGATACGAAGGTCTGAAGATTTAGGGCACAAAACAGGCGAAAACGGATTTTTAAATTTCTTTTCCCGCACTCTGCCATCTGGACGACACGTGGTAGGCTCTGGTTCGCTGAGCAATTTTCTCTCTCCACCTTTTCATGGGATTTTCTTATGGGCCCCTTAAACTTGGACATGTGGCACTATTTCATTGGTTCGGATCAGTGCTCGAAAACTCGCCCCTTTGACCTTTTGGACCTTTTTCCTTGGCGACACGTGTCATGCTGTGATTTGTCCACGGGCCTGCCGGATTTTCACGTCCACCACGTCCTTTTGTCCCGAATGTCCTAGTGCTTCACGGGACAGAATCCTCCGATCCACCCGAAATGGTCTTCCTCATCCCTTTTTTGCCGGTGACACGTGGTGTGATCTGATTGGCTTTCGGCTCCTTCGGTAATCCGCGTCCCGCGCGCCCCTTTGTCCCACTTGTCCTTGTGCTGAAGTTTCCTGTTTCGGCCAATCCTGCTGGTTCACGTCCTTCGCATCCATTTGCCCCAAATGTCCCAGTGCTGTCTGGGACAAATTCTTCCGGTTCGCCTGATTCGGCCGGTTTGCGTCCTCCACGCACTCTTGTCCTGCTTGCTCCCAGTAAAGGACTTGGAAAATTTTTCTTTCTTTCGGCTGATTCGGGCATTTCGCGTCTATTTGTCCCAGATGTCCCTTTTCTGTTTGGGCCACCTAGAGGATTTTCGGCTGATCCACGCCTTCCACGTATAATTGTTCCAACTGTCCCAAAGGTGGCCTTGAGCAGGACTTAGCCAATTTTACGATTTTCCCTGAATCAATCTACTTGCTTGGAACTAAAAACTCTGATGCATGTTATCAAATTAACTCTGGGGGTGAAATTTGGATAACAATTTGGTGACTTTTCGGGGTCACCCGCCTGCTAGGTAGAAGATCAGTGGCCTTTAGCGATCCATTGGGCATGGAGTCATAAGCAATAACCTGAAATGAGCCTGATGCTGCAACTCCCTCTATGAGAGCACGCTGAACTGTAAAACTCAATCTAGGAGTGACAAAACCTATGCCAAAGCACTTAGGGAAACTGAAACCTAACTACAACAAGACAATGTGCATACGCACTTAGAGGAATTGAAATCTAGGCTAATATTTACAAGGGTGAACCTTTTAGTTTCAGTAGCAATGTTTGAGATAGATTCCATTTACTGGAATCTGCAGTTCTTCACCATCCAATGAGGCCAATTGGAAAGCATTGCTACTCTTGCACTTCATGACCATGTATGGGCCACTCCAAATGGCATCAAATTTTGAATGCCTTCCCGGTTTTTCCCTGTCCACATCCCATTTCAACACTAGATCTCCAACTTGAAAAGATCTATCTTTGGCCTTCCTATCAAAGGTCTTTTTGATCAAAGCTTGATCCTTTTCCATTGCTTGGGATGCCTGATTTCTGATCTCTTGTAGCTCCATCAACTCTGCATACCTCACCTCCATGGGCTCAAATTCAAGTAACTCCAGCTGCTTCATGAGTTCCAATGTTGGCAACTCAAGTGACATGGGCAAGATTGCCTCTCTTCCATAGACAAGCTTTGAATGGAGAGTTACCTGTGGATCTTTTGGGAGTGATCCTATCAACCCATAAGGCTGATTTCAGCTTGGTATGCTAAGACCTCTGATTCTCATCAAGAGTTCTCCTAATGATCCTCAACAAGTTCTTGTTTGTAGACTCGCCGGCCATTACCACGAGGGTAATAGTTCGATGAAGTGCTTAGGTAAATACTGTTCTTGACAGCCCACTCAGTCACCTTAGATCCAATGAATGCCAATGCATTATCAGATATTATTGTGGTAGGTACACCAAATCTGGTTGTTATTCCCTCATAAAAGTCTAGGATGCTAGACTCATTTGCCTCTTTGAGTGCTACTGCTTCTGTCCATTTGGTGAAGTAGTGTAGGCTGTCAAAATCCATTTATGCCCTTGGCTTGAATTGGGATTAATGACTCCAATGAATTCCAAACCCCATTGCATGAATGGCTGGTCAACTGAGATTGGATGCAATGGAAGGGCAGAAAACTTCTCTTTTCCTGTGAAGAATGCACAATTCTTACATCTCTTGATCCATGCGTAGCAATCGCTGAAGATTTTAGGACAATAATAACCAGCCTTCATAATTTTTAGAGTCACACTCTTGGCGCAAAATGGCCACCAGCTGGTCCACCATGAAACTCTTCCAATACCCTTTGAATTTGACTCTGTGCTAAAGCATCTCAAAGCAGACTCCATTTACATCTTTCTTAAACAAAACTCCATCAACAATGGCATACGGGACAGCCTTGTAATCTGAAGTGTCTCCTTTGGGTCTTGTTCATCTCTGGGGCACCGGCTGTTTCTAGGAAGTGCATAATACCTTGGGTCCAACAAGGAATGGGGAAGCATTGTCTTCTTCATGATTGCCGCTTGGCTCATGGCTGTCTGGATCAAAAACAGCCTCTTCTTCATTGCATACTTCCTTTTGCTTCCCTAAAACCAGCTGCTCACATAGTCCTTTCCCTCTTACCAGCTTGGTGATCTTGATCTCAATGTCATACTCCATGACACGGGTGATCCAACCTACCCTTTTCTCATTCAAATCCTTGTTGAGGAGGAAGTCCTTAACTCCAGCATGTGAGACCAACAACTGGACCTTGTTGTTTGAGACTAAATGCTTGAATTTCTTCAAGCTTCTGATTACTGCAAGTACATGCTTTTCAATAAAAGAGTACCTCACCTTGCAGTCATCTAGGCTCTGGCTAAAAAGGCAATCAACTGCTCATCATTATCTTTGTTCTGCTGTACTAGAATGGCAGAAATAGTGTCATCACCTCCAAATGCATAGAGGATGAAATCCTTGGAGAAGTTTGGGTTGATGAGAGTTGGTGCTTGAGAGATAGCTTCTTTGATTGCTTCAAAACTCTCCTTGCCTTCTGCTGTCCACTTAAAAGCCATGCTCTTCTTTAACATTTTGGTGATGGGCTTAACAAGGGTAAAATTTGGGATAAACTTGCAGACAAAATTGATCCTTCCCAAGAAGCTTTGAAGAGCCTTCTTGTGACTTGGCAATGGTAGTGCTCTTATGGCTTCAACCCTCTCTGGATCAATTGCCAGTCCCTCTTTGGAGACAATATGGCCTAAAATTTTCCTTCATGTGCAAGAAAGATGCACTTCTTGGGGTTCAAAGATACTCCAAACTTTCTACACCTCTGAAACACTTGCCTGAGGTGAAAGAGATGGTCTGCTGCATTTTTGGAGAATACAGTGATGTCATCAAGGTATATCAGCACTATCTTGTTGATCAAGCCTTTGAATGCCATGTCCATTGCCCTTTGAAAGGTAGCACCAGCGTTGGACAGCCCAAATGGCATCTTCTTGTAAGCATATGTGCCCCATTTAGTTGTGAAGGCTGTCTTGAATTGGTCTTCTTCTTTCACCATCACCTGATTATACCCTGAGTAGCCATCTAGGAGAGAGAATCTCTCTGAACCGGATACTACTTGCAATATTTGTTCCATTGAAGGAAGCGGGTAATGATCTTTGAGAGATGCTCTATTGAGGTCTCGGAAGTCCACACACAACCTGATTTCTCCGCTTTTCTTCCTGACCGGAACCAAGTTAGCAACCCAGCTTGAGTGCTTGATCGGGAATATAATGCTTGCCTCTATTAGCTTATTTAGCTCTTTCTTCATTAGAGGCTCAATGTGAGGGTTAACAGGTCTCTGCTTCTACCTGATAGGCTTAACATCTAGATCCAATTCTATGGTATGTTGTGCCAAATTCGGATTGAATCCTCTCAAGTCTTCATAGCTCCAAGCGAAGACGTCTGGAAATTCTTGAGAAAGATGTATGAACTCGATTTCTCCTACTCAAAGGCCACTTTACCAATTTGAAGTGTTTTTCCTTCCCCAACCGGAATTGGCTCTGAATCTTCCCTCTTGACCTGTATGTTAGCCTTTTCTTTATGGAACTGGTCGTTAGGGTTGAAGATAGACTCCAACGTTAATAAACCCTTGGGAAGTTTGTTTGTCTGCAGCTACACTACTTGATCCCCATACTGCTACGCTAGTCTGTCCTGATTCCTAGCTGAGAATTCAGCTTCTTCTTGTAAAAAATTGACGATCTGTTGATCATTTTCAAACACCTGCCAGCTGGTGTTATTATCTGGAACTGCTGGCCTCACAATCACATGGATATGTGGCTGTGTTTTTTCCCTTTTGATGTTGTCAACCACATCAAACGTTGCTCCAACTGCTGCGAGCCTATCCGCGGCTTCATTTTTCTTCCTGGGTATGGACACAATGTTGAAAGCTTCGAAATCCTCAATGAGGTCCCATACCCTATTCTTGTAGCTCCTCAGCAAGTCGTTCTTCGTAGCATGTTGTCCTCTAACTTGGTTGACGATTAGCTCGCTATCCCCGAACACCTGCAAGTTATTTATCCCTTTTTTCCTAGCCCAATGAAGTCCATGAATCAAGGCCTCATATTCAGCTGTGTTGTTTGAACAAGAAAACTGGAAACGAAAAGCTGAATAATATTTGATGCCTTGAGGTGAAACAAGCATGGCTCCACCTCCTGCACCTTGCCTACTCCTTGATCCGTCAAAAAATAGCTGCCATACCTCATTGTCATCATTATGGCTTGGCTTGGTGATGCTAGGAACAGGTTGATTTTCTTCATGTATACAATAGACTCCCAGCTCAGATTCTTCTACTTCTTGATAGGGATCAAAATCATGTATCTTGTTTGCCCATTCGTCGAGTTAGGTCCGGGATACTTCCAACCTTGGTGTCAGCCTCATCAGTACTAGGGTGATCTTCTTGATCAAATGCTGAGCAATTGGCATTAATCTGACTTGGAGTGTAAGGCTCAATATGGAAGTTTGCAATAGGTTCAGACCTAATTATAGCCTTAGTTCCATACCTTGTTCTAAACAAGCATGTGGGACCAATCAATGACACAAATACCCCCAATCTTGGTTGTGAAGTCCCTTGACAAGCAAAGGGCAAAGAGAGGTGGAAGGTCTATGATTGATATATCTTGTAAGACAACAACATTTGGACATGCATGCAAGGTAAGACTCAAGTTTTTAATCACTCCAACTGTTGCTATTGCTGTCCCATCCAATTGCACTACCCCTTTAGATATTACTTCATATTGGAGACCCAACTGATCAGCTATTTGCTTGGGCATCACCGAGCTACTTGCCCCTAATCAATCATGTAATTGTGTACTAGTTTATCCCTAATGATTAATGAAACATAGAAAGGAGGGGGCTTCAACATTTTACCTTGTTGTCCTCCATGGCTTCCTTCAAGATGGGCAGCATTTGTAAGCACTTTGTCTTGCATCTGAACCTGTTGATTCGAAGTTGTCCAATCCTTCATGGCAGCTTGCGGCAGATCTCTTTGTCCTGGGATGGATAGGGATTCCCACATTGATATATTGACGTTAGTCTTCTTCATCTGCTCAATGATACTTGAATGGGGATGAAGTATCTTTGTTGTCCCTTGGTTTGTACACTTACTCCTTGTACGTGGGCAGCAAAGAAAACTGGCATTTGAGTTGGCGTAGGGGCTGTTCTTGGCTGCCCTTATGTATTTGAAACTGGAATCTGCTTGCCAATCATTTGTGGAGCCGTGGAAGGTGGTGGATTGGTCACTAATAGCTGTTCTTCACCCAAATTTCTCCTCTTTAACCTTGTGTTGGCTGCGACACCTTGAGAAATCTTGATTCATGCCACGAAATCTTCGCTTGCCGGTTCACCAACGTGGTGTCATTTGGGGCTGATCATTGTTGGAATGTTTCTTGTTTCTTTGTTTCCTTGACCGCCCTCACCCTCCACACCAGTGAGTTGTCACCATCGGTGCTTGATTGAGAGCACAATTGAAACACATGGATTGGTTATTAGGCTCGTTGCATGGAAAGCACCAAGTCATATTCTGAGCAATGTTGTTCGTGTTGGCACTAATGCCTTAGAGGCGATATAGTATATTTGGATTATAGGGCTGGAATGGTCTATTAGAGGGAGGCCTTGTTTGATTCACATTTGCAACTGGATTAGGTGGTCTTTGTGGTTGGTATGGCTGCCTATTAGGCTGAGCTTGAGGTTGATAGGAAGGTCTGAAACCTTGGGCTTGTTGCCTCTTAATAGTAACCAGCTCATTTCCCAAATTTTGCAACTGTTTCATGACCTCTTGGAGTTCATTTGAAGCACTTGGAGATGAAGTGGAAGGTTCATTTGAACTCTGATTTCTAGGAGTGGGAACAAGAGCCAAAGTGGGTGCTTGACTAGTGTTTGGATTTTCTAAGTTTGGATACAAGGGCATGGGAGGCCTAGGAGCCAGTTTACCAGCTTGAATAAGATAGTTTTCGGCTCTAATGGCAATGCTATAAGCCATAGGGATTGTTGTGCCTCCCATGGACTGAATTAACATAGAAATATCAGAATTCAAAGCTTTAAGGTAATATAGAAAAACACCTTCTTTGTTGCTTTGACCGCACCGGAATCCTATCCCAAGACCTTTGAAATCTGAAGTTGAAGTCAGTCAGCTACTCGTTGGGGGCTCTCTTGATAGTTGTCAGCTGCTCCAAAAGAGACAAGTTGTCTCCCTTCTCTCCAAATTGCTCGTGAAGTGCAATACACAACTGATTCCAGTTTGTGATAGAACCAGCTCCAAGGCTCCTAAACCATTGTAATGCTTTACCCTTGAAGGAAGATGCCAGTAACTTGACAGCCACTTGCATTTCATTGATTTCATGGATTGCACAAAGGTTAGCAATATCTTTAACATGATCACACAGGAGTAGTCCGATTTTCTCCGGTGAAGTAGGGAATGTTCTTCAGGCTACAATAGAACTGGATCTTTGTGTATTGAGAGCAAGTGGGCTGCTTTACTGTGAAGTTGACATAGGGATTGTTCTCGAGCCATTCTAATCGGTCTTAAAACCCTTGTATACTTGAATGAAAGGCCTATCAGGTGGAGGAGTTGAGAGTGTTCTGTTTGGTGGAGATGGAGACCTTTGAATCCTTCTTCCTCTTTACCTTCTTCTTGGAGATAACTACAGGTATTCAAACAACACTTCTTCTTCTCCAACTCTTGACCTTGTGGTGATTCTTCTCATGAGTTTTCATGCCTGTCACTGCTGAAACCGGTTGATTCTTCCCAGTGGATTCGCCAGATATGCAAATAATAGCTCTTATAAGCAAGAAAACTGCAGCAGATGCATATCAACTTTGCTGCAATAAAAATGAGACCTCTAGGTCCCACCGGGCATGCCAAAATTGTTGTTGCAGACTCACAGCACCCCTGGATGCAAATCAGGCTTCTAGGTTGATGTTCAGGCATCCAGTGTGATTGCACAACATGGAATCCTTTCTCCAAGCGTGGGACTTGTAAAGATGAGAAAAGATTCTCCAGAGAAGGTTGGTTCCTATTCCTCTGTTCAGATGCACACAAAAATGTAGAGGGTTTGCTAAAACCTAATCTAACTTGCCAAGGAGACAGGGTAAGAAAATGCATAGAATAAAACCTAAACTACAAAGGTGATGCACCGAGGAATGTTAGACACTCGTTTTGCAAATTTAACACAGACCACATAGATGCAATACAAACACCATGCACAGGTAACAAACTGCGCAATAAGAGATCAAAATGACAAAGAATGAATACATGAGAGGGTCGAGAGTCAATCACAACACATATATTATTGCTCAAGAGTCAATACAGTACATTGCAGTGGCCAAGAGGCAAAAATACTGGCATTACAACCCATATGGGAGGTTTGAAAAGCTCCACAAATTCTCTGGCAAGCGAGGGAATAAGGGAGTATGCAAAAAAAAATTTATGACCCCTTAAAGGAGCTCTTCCTTACAATATATATCAAGAAATGAGAGAGGGAAGAGAGAGGAAATCCAAAATCTGCCCCAACCACTTCTTGGTAGCATTTAAAATCATCGATTATGACAGTAAGTGGCTATTCCTAGCAAAACGGCGGGCTGTCTAACAGGAGCGGCGAGCTGTCTGCTGCATTAAAGTTGGTTGTTGAAGCATTACTTCTATCTATCACCACGCGTTAGAGACGTTTTCTTAATTTTCTCCCTCCAAACTACACCAAAATGTGAGATTGATCCCAGAATCATGTAGAGAATTTCAACAGCTTTCCGTTGATATAAAGAACGTGCAAATCTGAGCTCTGGATCGAAAGATACGAAGGTCTGAAGATTTAGGGCACAAAACAGGTGAAAACGGATTTTTAAATTTCTTTTCCCGCGCTCTGCCATCTGGATGACACGTGGCGGCTGCAGTTCACCGAGCAATTTTCTCTCTCCACCTTTTTGCGGGCTTTTCTTGTGGGCCCCTTAAACTTGGACACGTGGCACTATTTCATTGGTTCGGATCAGTGCTCGAAAACTCACCCCTTTGACCTTTTGGACCTTTTTCCTTGGCGACATGTGTCATGCTGTGATTTGTCCACGGGCCTGCCGGATTTTCACGTCCACCGCGTCCTTTTGTCCTGGATGTCCCAGTGCTTCGTAGGACAGAATCCTCGATCCGCCTGAAATGGGCTTCCTCGTCCCTTTTCTGCCGGTGACATGTGGCGTGATCTGATTGGCTTTCGGCTCCTTCGGCAATCCACGTCCCACGCACCCCTTTGTCCCACTTGTCCTTGTGCTGAAGTTTCCTGTTTGGACGATTCGGCTTGTTCGCGTCCTTTGAGTCCATTTGCCCCAAATGTCATAGTGTTATCTGGGACAAATTCTTCTCGGTTTTCTGATTGGCCGGTTCACGTCCTCCACGCACTGTTGTCCCGCTTGCTCCCGGTAAAGGACTTGGACAAATTTTCTTTCTTTCGGTGATTCGGGCATTTCACGTCCATTTGTCCCAGATGTCCCTTTTCTATTTGGGCCACCTGGAGGCTTTTCGGCCGATCCGCGCCTTCCGTGTATAATTGTTCCAATTGTCCCAAAGGTGGCCTTGAGCAGGACTTAGCCAATTTTACAATTTTCCCCTGAATCAATCTACTTGCTTGGAACTAAAAACTCGATGCATGTTATCAAATTAACTCTCGGGGTGAAATGTGGATAACACACATGAACTCAAGAATTGCTTCGTCATTTTGAAAATTTTCAAGAGGGATATGTTTAGATTGTTATTCCCACTACATGAGTTAGGGATAGGTGAGAGCAACATCGGTGGAAAAGACAACAATATCATGGAAGAGGTTTATTGCGAAAACCTCTTCATATTGGATATGAATGGAGCTTATTTTAATGCTATCTATGGCCTCCTCGGCTATCTTAGTTGAGTCACTCGTAATTACGAGATACCCATCATGTCTGCACCTAATCCACAACCGTCGAGGTTAGGGATGAAAATAAGGGGTTAAGGGATGCCTTGATAATTGCAACCTAGTCCTCAACCCGAGTAACCCATGTCACCATTATGTACTTGGGAATTGGATACTCATTGCTTAGAAGGTAAGACTATATGGAATCATTGATGAGCCATGTAGTTTAGGATGGCTTTAGGTACTCGTTAGTGCGATACCCAAAGTGGATAAAAGTGGAAGAGCCGAATGAATATGTTTACTTTTTATTTTGACACATGTGAAGCTTGTCATTATTTGGGTGAAAGTGGAAGTTGTTCAATATTGAAAGTTTGATATTGTCCACATCCTGTAGATTTGAGTTTGAGAGGTGGAGTGGGAAAAATATTGGTATAAGCGGGCTTGTCACACAGGATGTCAAAATACAGGAAGTCACACAACCAAACAACCCATTAATATCATTACGGGTATAACAAAAATATATTGTTGAAACAATATAATAAACCTATATTATTAATAATGAGTTATAATGTAACTCATATTAATAATATTACAATATATGCACTTATTAATAATGAGAGAACTATAATATTTTCCTTACATTCCCCCCCTTAGTGCAAACATGGGGAAAACACCATCTTCAACCAAGCAACATGTCACTCCATAGCCTACACATGGTCTTGATCCTCAACACTGACTGTGGGAACTACATCATCCAGGGACCATTCAACCTATTAGATGAATACATGAATTGGGACCGTTCAACCAATTCACATCAACCATCAAATCAGTTTGATCAAGAACACTTCCTGCAATAGTATCAATGGTACAATTTATCATCACAGGGGACACACAAGCACTACACTGCACATAGGAACAAGGATGCTCATCTGTTCTTATTCATCACACAAGACACAAAGATGTCACTAAAGCAGTTTGCGGCCTCTGAGGTAGTGACGAACTCGAGGACACTGATTGTCCTCCTACCTCCGTTGCCTCCATCCTCCAATAAGAGGATAGATGCTCAAAATAGATAATCTTCATCACTTGAATAATTAATAGGTTCATTGTCACTTGCAGGATTAGAATAATCATCCCAATCTTCTTCAGCAGCTAAAGCCTTTTGTTCCAACTTATCATCTAAGAGATCTTGAGCTCTTTTCTTATAATTCACAAAACCATGTCCAGTTGTTTACAGTAATGACACAAAAGATGTTTCTTTGATGATACAAACCTTTTTTTACCTTTATGGAATGATGATTTATTGTTTGCAACCATGACACTTTCTTCTTCTGGTACAGACCTTTTGATTTTTTCTTCCTCATCAAGCAAAGAGGAAATTAAATTTTCCAAACTAGGATTGATCTTACTAAGAGTAAAAACAATACTTGAATATTCTTTTGGCAAACTATTTAGTAAGATTGCTTTAGCATCTTCTCCATCTACCTCTGCTTTTATTCCTACTAATTGATTTAAAATGGATCAAAACTTACTGATATGTTGAACCATATTGTCATTTTCTCCCATCTTTAGCCCAATTTTTTTGCTTCAGCGCCATTGCTTGCGCCATTGCTACACTACTTGTTTGAGATCCAAATAACTTGTTCAATGTCACCCAAATGTTATTAGATGACTTGGTTAGATCAATATGATGCAAATATGCATCGAAAGACCAAGGCCGATAATTGCTTATTGCTTTTTGATCCTTACTTTCCCATTTCGCTGCTTCATCTGCATCATTCAGTTTTTTAATTTTTCCTTCGACAATGTCCCATAAGTCTTTATCAATCAATTGTAATTGGGTTCATACTTGCCACGTGTGGAAGTATTTACCATCAAATCTTTCAATTACATTTATCTTTTCCATTTTGAAACTCCACAAAATCGGGAAACTTGAACCGAACAATAACAAAATCTTTATACTGGTAGAGATACTTGACTTTAATAAAGAAAATATATCAAACTTGGGAGATAACCGACTACATACTTACCAAATTAATTTGCAATCTTCATCCATGCAAACAGATAAAAAAGATTACATAACATTTCGGCATGAATGTCAATGAAATATGTACCTTTCCACCGAATTAATACAATTCCCCCAATTTCCCAATACACGACCACCACGATGATGATTATAACTTTAACAAGTTGTGGTGCTTAGCGTATGCTTCTCTTGACACTGATTAGATTTCCCACTCAATACGTTCATTCCAATAATGCAGCCATCGCATCTTTTTTTTATATTGCAATCATAGGTTGCCGACTCACCACCGCCAAGTGAAGATACAATGGAGGCCTGAATTCAGGAGGGAATCAGTGATAAAGACGAGAGATTCATGTGGGAAAAAAATTCTGTTGGGAGAGCAGGATGTTGGACTCCCGTGATTTTAGATCCGAACTGCTGCTGCACAATTGTAATTAGATGAATGCATGCCTAAGGCACCACCATATCTAAATTGGAATTCGATCTTGAAGAGAAATATCTACACGGATCGACATGACTTGTAACCATTAAATAATAGCTAAAGCTTGATACAAAGAAACAAATGCTCTTAAATGGAGTCCAACGAACCGCTCAAATTTGCATCATAAATTGTTGATCAAGAATATTTGATAGAGCCAGGAAAACAATTTCGAGCAAAGATTTGAGTACAATGATTTTGGACTCGTTTTCTCAACCGCTTAACATACTGATCTACACACGCATACTAATCTAATGTAGAATAGACATTGAATGCGTGGACACCAAATTCAACAAATAAACTTGCAATACGGCTCAAATTTCAATGCAAACAAATGAACGCCCTCTCCTTATCTACAACACATGTCCATCTCCAGGTTTGCAAATAAATGATACTCAAGACAAAATTATGAATGCAGACTTATAAGACTCTCATTCAGATGTTCTCGCTCTGATACCAAATATTGGTACAACAGGCTTGTCACACAGGAAAAATAAATTGATATTATATTCAGCATGAATTACAATCAATACTAAGGCTAATAAATAGCCATGGAAATAGAAAACCGACCTCCTACAAACCAAGAAGTCACACAACCAAACAACCTAGTTAATATCATTACGGGTATAACAAAAATATATTGTTGAAACAATATAACAAACCTATATTATTAATAATGAGTTACAATGTAACTCATATTAATAATATTACAATATATGCACTTATTAATAATGAGAGCACTATAATATTTTCCTTACAAAAAATAGGAGTGGATGCAAATGGAGTAGGTAAGATAGGCTTGTAGATGTGGATAAATTAGGTAAGATAGGAGAATATGAAAATAAAACGTTATGTGAGATGGATAGAAGAGTTTTAAGTAAAACATAGGAAGTGGTGGATGTCATGGAAATTGTGAGGTAACAATTTTGGTAATGGGACAATGCGATTGCCCATAAGCTTTTAATTCAATTTCTTGGAAAAATTGGATGGGTTGTCACCATGGATGGTGACCTCCATGCCGACATACTCAAACATAATGTATTATTGTAGTGTGGATGGGAGAACATGCATTTCGTGGATCGAAGGGTGACCAAGCAGTAAGTAATAGGGGAATTGGATGTCCACAACATGTACTAGGGTGGGAAACATTACATGCCCCACATTAATAGGAAGGTATACAGTTCCCACAGATTTTCCTTTGGTATTATCATAGGCTTTAATGGTGATTATATCTTATCTTAAATTCATTCATTGTACCCTAGTCATTGAATGAGAGATAGGGTACAAAGGTTAACTCCAGACCCGCCGTCCACTAGTACTCATTTGAGAAGAGTATTTTCAATATGAACCTCAATGTAAAGAGGAAGATTATGGGCTAGGTTGTGTAGTGGTAAGTCTTGTTGGGTAAAAGTAAGTGGTAGTGTTGGATGGGGGTAAAGGTGAGCAACTAGGGCTTGAAATTGTGTGGGATTGATCTTGGTTGGGATGCGAGTCTCTTGAAGAGTGTGATAAAGGATATCTTTATGGATAGAGGATGTTTTGAGAAGATCCATGATGGAAATTTGTGCATGGGTTTTCTCAATCTATTCAATAATGTTGTATTGAGATTGTGGAGGCAGATTGGAGGAAGAAGGGGAAGACCCTTGAACCACTGACAACTCCTGCGGTAGTAACAACACACTAAGGGTTATGGGAAGGTCCCTTGACTTTAATGGTGGCTACTTGATGGGGGAATGGTGGATATGGATGGCAAGCGATTCATATTAGAAGGGGACACATCGGTATTTTATATGGTTAGAATGATGGTTGAATGATTCGAGAGGCTTTTCCACACTTTTGTTGTCCTTCATTTGAAGCATGGTTTTGACCATGATTGGGGAGTGGATTTTGATAAATCCCTAGCTTCTGATTTTGAGAAGAAGAGGATGCATTATCTTTGATTTCAATTTCACCCCGATCAATCAAGTCTTAAATATAGTTTTTTATCTTCATACACTTGGTGGTGGCATGACCCTTGATTTTGTGGAACTTACAATACTCATTTTCCCTAAACCAAGAGGGTTTGGGTCTAGACTCATCAATCGGTTGGGTTTGCGAGAAAACAACCATATTAACAACAACTAGTTTTTCAAGGATTGTTTCAATGGATTCACCAAGGGGTGTATGAAATTATTTTTGGGTCTTGGGTTGATCGAGTTACCCCTTAGGGATGGATATGGTAACAAATTTATGGACATACTTAGACATGTTTGGTCTCTGTCACTCCATCACTAAAAACATTCTTATTCTTGTTAAAATACTTGGGCTTCTCAGATGTGGAAGGTTGATTAGATTGATTATAGTTGTCACGAGAATAAAACTTGATGAGGAATTTAGAGATGAGGGATTTTTCTATCTGCATTCCCTTTTAATGATGTCATCAAAGGTATGGGAAAAATGGAATTGGAGATGGAAATCTAGTTCCTAATGGAGGTTAGAAAAAATATGGTGACCAATTAATTTTCAGGGATTGACAATGGAATTCAGCTAGCAAGGATTTCCATCATTGCAATAAGGATGGAAATATTTCTCCATCGTGGTGTTTAGTATTACATAGGTCAATCACGTTGACATCATGTTCCACATTGTATGATAAGTGTTTGACAATTTTTTTGGATAAGTCGGCGAAGGTAGTGACGAGAACCCTTGGGAAAGTAGAGGAACCATTAAGGAGCGAGACCACTTAGGCTTCATGAAAAGAGTATTAATAAGTAGGAGTCATCATAGGTTACTTCTTGGCATAACATATAGAAATCCTTAACATGTTTATGAGGATATCCCTTTCCCTTGTATTTTTCAAAATTGGAGGTTTCAAAGTATGGGGGGAAAGGGACACATAGGATATCATAGTTGAATGGATAAGGAAAAAGTTCCTCAAGATTATATTATCATCCTTGTCTTCTGAGTTTCAACCCTTGAAGGTTTTCCTTCATAGAGTTTATTTCCTACTCCAAGGTAGGTTCTTGAGGGCTGGTGGATGGTAAGTTGAAAGTGGGACATTGGGAATGTTTGGAACTATGGTCATTAGGTTGTTGTGGATCAAGTTGGGAGGCCAATTGGGTAATCTATTTTCTTATTTGTTGTAATTGGGATAATATGACCTCCTTAAATATATGAGAGTTGTGGGTATTCTCTTTGCTATCACATCCACGTGCGGTGTAATGATTATTTTGATTTGGGTCGAGTTGGATTGTGGTTCGGTGGGGATGGGGGTTATTGTGTAATGTATTCATTTTCATCGGGGATAATACTATGAAGTTGGTCATGTGTATAATCAGAAGGAATTTTTTCTCCCATATGATATAATTGGAGTAGGAGAGCATCTTTGTTTTTATCGACGAAGTGATTAAGCATATCTCGTCATCTTCCTTCTGTGAAGTAGGTGCTTGAATCATCATCACTACTGGTATTAACCATTATTTCTTCATCTCCCCCCCGGTTACAATGTTGTTATGCTATTATCCAAAATACCCTCCCTTGGTCATTTTGGCTTTCATAAGGTTAAAAATGAAATTAGCCATTTTTTTGAGCTTGGGACATTTAAGCGGCTGTCAAATTCCATTGGCCAAAATCACTGGCTGTTGGCATTCAAAACCTGTGGGAGACTAATTTTAAATCATTGGTGGATCCCTTCGAAAGATGATAGACGTCCATTTGGCTATCAATTTCAATGTTAGACATCATCAACAACCAGATTTGGCAAGATATTGTGCTTTGGATTCTTCAGCAGGTGAAAATAGACTTAGGAGACGTACTTGACATGCTTTGTGTTGTAGGAAAACAAATCTTCATTAATAAAAAAATCAAATCTGATCTTTTTCCTTCTTATTTCACTCTTCTTTTTCTATAATTTCTATATATTGTAAAAAGAAACTCTTTTGTAAGGGTTAGACATTCTTGTAATGCTTGTGCACTCTGTCTCAAGTGTTGCATATGCGTATATGGGTTTCAGACCTTAGATTTGAGCATCTACCTGTGAATCTTTCCTTTCTCCTTCACTGTAATGTATTGTGCCTTTTTCTAAAGCAATAAAATACTTGTTTTGTGGCTATCAATCTATCATAGCTTGTGTTTTATTGCAAATTCATGCCTTTCATTGCATTTGTGGGTATTTTGTGCATCTTTTGTTCTCCTTGTAGGATATAAGTATGTTTTGTCTTTAAAATGGTAGTTTAAATGAGTTTGGGATTGTGGTACTTATGTCTGTCCTCTCCTTTTTCATTTTCTCTCCCATTTTCCTCATTTGAGAGTGTATCTCCACCCTCTTCTTGGTGCTATCACCTCCCTTAACTTAGGATTTCCCATTTTATGTACTTCTCTCTCTCCATGGTCCCTTGGATTATTAGAATAAGAGTAGATAATTGCATTTCCTTCCTTAGGAGTAGCTTAGCATTAGGAATAGGTAGAGGAACCAACCTTCTTTGGAGGTTGATCTCATTTATGCAAGTCCCACACTTGTGAGATCATCCCATGTTTGCCAAAAAGTAGGGATATATATTACAAAAATCCCATGGTGCTACTTTTTTTTGACATAACATCTACATTGGAATAAAAAAGTTGTGATTGAATAATTCGTTTGGGGTTTCGATGTTTAGTTGGCGACATATTTTGTCATCATTTCTAGATTAGGATTTGGGTAAATCTTCTCCTAGGTGCCATTAGATCCTAGTACTTTTGAGATGTGTGGATAGGATATAGGGGGTATTAAGAAGGTGAAATATGTGTAGATGAAGAAAGGCTAAGATTTATTATTGAACGATGTACAATATAACCAACCAAACCTTGTTTTAGGAAAAGAGGATTGAAAAAGGATTAAGAGGATTGAAGAAATATTTTCCTCGATGATAGAGGGATTAGGATGTGCCTCGACATGAGGGCTTAAGAGGATTAGATAGGAGATAAGGATTTTGTTTCCATATTCAAGGTGTTGATTAGTGAGATTCGATTAGTCATGCTAATAAGAAATCTTAGATAAGGTGTTTTGGCATGAAAGCATATGTATAATACTAGGTAAGGGTGTGAGGATGTTCAAATGTAGTAAATGTTGTGATTAGCAAAGGATATGTGATGTGATGTGTTTTAGGATATTTTGGACCTCTGAAAAGCGTAGTGATGTCAACATGAAATGTTAAACGCTAGGCGGAAGTCTTGTGGAAATGAGATGAATGAGTGTTTAGATTGGGTGAGATGTTGTGAAATAAATTATGCACATAGAGGGTAAGTGCACCAAGTTGGGGGACAATTAAGTGGACATCAAATCCTGAATTTTACATTAAAAAACAACAAAACATCAAATTTAGTCTTCCGCGGACTTGAACCATGCCGAAAAGTAAAAACTATGTCATAAAAATGGTACCATTGCGTAGGGGAGACTATTAGCTTTGTAAAAATACTGATTTTAAAGTGAATAGAAGAGGATAAATATCATTTTATATTTTTTTACTAATAGTAGGTCTTTAAGACACTTTTTCCTATGAATTTTTATGTCTACGTTTAAGACTGCAAAATTTGTTTCACTTATCAGAATGTGATAAAAATTATACCATCCCAACTGTGGTGAAATTATATACATGTTCAAAAAAAAATTTATTTGATTTCAATATTTTTTGATGAAGTTATGGCGGGCAAACGGAAAGTGCTCTGTTTTCTTTATGTTTTCATACCACTTTCACGGAAAAAATCATAAAAAATAAAATATTACTCAAAAAAATACAAAATAAAATCCATCCCAAGATAGATAGTGGCATATAACTTCTCACTAAAGGAAAAAAATATATATCAATTTTTGGTCATCCAAATTGTGGGCAAACGGACTATAATCTTATCGGCGTTTTTAAAAAAAAATACCAAGTCATTGAATTTTGAGTGTTTAATATAGCTAATCTTGTCCATTTTTTACAAAAATTAGTATTTTAGAAACTAGATTCTGGATGCTACGATTCATATTAATATAATTTTGTCTAATTTTGAGTGTATGTATTTCTAATAATCCCTACAAGTTGATATTATGTTGTTATTTGCAATATGATGTCCACGGATGACCCTATATTTGTCCATCAACTTCCTGCACTTACCCTAGAGTGGGGATGTATAAGTGAATTTTAGGTGTTTTCATGAGATGGGATAATGTTTCTGACTTTGTCCTTTTGTATTTATAAAGTTTGTTGATTATAAGGGCATGTTTATTTTCATTTTTATTTTTATCAATAAGGAAGGTATGAAAGAGGCGAGTGATGTTAAATGGATGACGTATGACAAGAGTAAGGTAAAAGATGTATGATATATGGGGATAATAAAATCAAATTAAAATGGTTTAATTAAAAAAGAATGAATGATAGGTTTGTAGGATGATATGGAAAAATAGGGATTAGTGTGGGGTTATATATTGGTGTCAATAACACTTAAAAAATCATGATCATACAAGCACAATCTAACTAGTCAGGTGATATTGAAACAAAACTATAACCTGATTTTGATACTACACACCGAGGATGGAACCAAAAGCGGCTCTCTACCTATGTGCCAATGTGGGGTTGGTTAGTGAATGATTTTTGGGAGTGCGACCTCCTTACACCATAGTTTGATATGTGACCAAAAGGTTGCTATGCTTTAGATATACAAGATCACTAGGGGCATTCCCAATATATCTTGTGGCACATGGGGCCCAAGTCGGTGTTGTAAGGATTCTTTCTAAGGCACGGGTATTGGGATATGGATTCCCTTCACTTCACACCACTCTTAAAACAAGTAAACACTTAGCCAATAATGAAAACTCTCCAGTGTTTATATACCATGCCGAGAACATGGGGTGTGTCTACGTGCATGGATGTGAAGCCCACTGTCACGAGACCCCTAGGACTATGGTAAGTGCGTGGATGTCACTTCCATGTCACATTACCCCTATCAGTAAAAAAGGAATGTTAGCCAATTTTGACCCTCAAGATCATCCTAGGACATGAGAGGAGAGCATACACGCGTTCACCTTCGGGAGATAACATGAAAGAAAATGAAAACAAGACATAAAATATAGAAAATATTAAATATTTTGGGTCTTTAAATGGGCGGCCTACAACACGAACGTTAGTAGTTTTATGAATAAACTCAATATTTGCAACCTATCACGCTTCAAGATAAAAATATTACTAGTTTTTAGTTAAACAAACCTCTATGACCACAAAATGTTAGATAAAACGTGATAAACATTTTAGAAAATAGATTTTCCCCTTGTTCTGTGATAATTATATGAAAATAGAATGCTAAAACCTGTAAAAAACCAAAAAAAAACACTTGAGGAAAAAGTTAAATTTATTAGTTCCAAGTAAAATTTTGTTCTAGTAAAAGCGCTAATAGCAGGTCAAAGATCCAAAACAGAAAAAATCCCTGCTACATATAACAATCTGTGCCAAAGTATGAATAAATAGATAAAACAGTCCAAAAAAACAATGTTACTTTGAGATCATATGCTCTAAAACATGAAGAAAATGCACTAGAAAACAGAACAAAAGCACTAAAATAGAAAAGTCATTACAAACATAACATAAGCACTAAAGCGTAAGCATAAGCACCATTATTGTCAAAGCATACATGCATAAAACTACATAGAAAATAGTTAGAAGCAAAAGCACTAATGTATGCTACGTATGTGTTAGGGGTTTCACAAAGGAGCCAATTTAAAGACTTGTAAAATATGATGTTAAAACCTAGGACAAAAGCATCGATTCAAAGAAAAGTTCCAAACTATGTGTTATAGCTGCTAAAAACACAGGTCATACGAGCCGTTAGAGCACGGAAACGTATTTAGATCACAAAATTTAAAATTTCTTGATACAAACAAGGTTAAATTTTTACCAAATTTATACAACCCATTTTACTAAAAGTAATTGAAAATTGGGGCAAGGCCCCATGGTGGGCACCAGAATGTAGATGCAAAAGATGATTAGATGAAAATGTGAGTTAGAAACCAAAATCCAAATTCATTCCTAATCTAATCCTCCCTAACACTACTTTAGATTGAACAAGGATAAAAGGGAAAGAGAAGCAATACCTACAACTTACCAATGAAGAATCCTCCCTTGTTGTAGTAGTTGTGCTCAAGATGCTTTATTAGAGGTCTTTGCTTCATATGTTTTGGAGATAATTGGGTAGAACCTCCCCTTGATGAATTGAATATTTTCTTATGAATGCTTGATGGTTATTGGAGAGATTTTGTAGATATTTTGGCAGCACTTTGGTATGATTTTCCAAGACTAGCTTCGTGAAGGGTGGCATGCCAATTTATAGCTTGTGGTTGGGAGAATGTATGGTGAGTATTGATCCAAGTGGGATGAAGTTCAATGGATGAGGATTGAGGAGAGGATTAGAAATGTCAAGAATGGAGAATTCTAGATTTTGTTAGAAGCCTCCATTGAATTTAAAATTCAATGGAGGAGGAGAAAGCTTAGAGATGCTTCTAGAAATAAAAGCCTCTAGATTTAGAGGTAGAGGAAATGATTAACTTAGGATTAGGTTAGATTAATAGATGATTAGGGATGCGATTACATGGAGAGGCTATGTGTAGGGTAGGTATAGAGTATGTGGGTAGGAATTTCAAATTCCTATTTTTTTTTAAATGAAGTTAGGAAAGGAGTTAATAATAATTAATCTTGTGATTAATTATTATAGAGTTAAAATGGGAATTGTCGGATGATAAGTTAGTAATAGAAGGAGGAAATATATTAAGAATTAATAATATTTAATAGGTATTTTATTTATTAATTAATTATGTCGACATTTTACATGTCTAAAACACTAACTAGTGGGTAAAAACAATATCTAATCCTCTAATCATTTAATGGGATTTTCCTTATATTCCTAGACTTATATTAGTTATAAAATCCATGCTACAACTATTCAATACCGACTTGTTATAAAAAAGGGTATACTTGAATACTTCGTTAAATACCCAAACCTAGATATGCAATGAAAATTTTATTAATGATATGTGGTGTCAATAAGTCTTATTTGATACATGATATTTGATGATCACTTTTCCTCAATGTGTTTACAATAGATACAAAATAGGAAAATTTGATGTTAGTAGGTAACGTTGTTTTGCACAATATTTGATAAAGAATTTCCTTATGTGCGGGGAATTCTTGAAAAATTATAAGATAATTTTTTTGTCTTGCATGGTCTTTAGTTTATTGAGGAGGCCATAGTATTTAGTTGTGTCTATAAGGTCCATAAATTATGGATGTAAAACAAGGTTATAATATTAAGGCACGACCAAATGGGAGAGGGGTTGATTGAAGTTCTTCAACATCATGTTGCGATAGTATCCTACTCATATGTAGGTTTTTATTAATAAAAATTTCATAATGGATAATAGGGGCATCCTAGTATGTGAGGGTATATGATGAGGGAGGAATAAAAGGGGTATTATGAGAATGCTCATGACAAGTAGTCACATGAATCATTTCGCATTCCATATAAGTTCCATAAATATTACAACTAAGATATGTTTATCCATGTCGACAATGTAAAGTACACATAGGAAAATAAGGATTTTGATAAAAACCCTAGGAATAAATATGATGATGAAAATAATATTTGAAAATTTGAAACCCTATGTGTGACGAACAAAGCCCTAGATTGGAATGAATCGATAGATAAATTGATTTCTCTAAAGTATAATTTCAATTCTAAATTTTATGCTAATTTAAATATTTATGTGCATAAAAGGATAATCTATAAAAACAAATGCATAAATCATAGTCCTAAATTATATAAGTATAATTATATCATTGAACATACTTCTATAAAGGGGAATGAAAGTACAATCGATGGATTAGTATTTAATAAATATATTATAGTTCTTTGGGATCAAATTAGTTGACAATGAACTAAAACTAGATGACAAGGTTGAGTAGAGTGTCATAAGTGATGTCACATGAAAATCACTACGAAAATTTGCCCTAATATTTCCATAAATTATCTTATTAATTGCATAAGGCCTCTTCAAGAAAAATTCATGTATGGACTTAGCCAAAATTTGCATTTTTGACCTTTTATCGGCTAAGTCGTGCATGTCATGTCATACCTTGAGAGAAATTTTTGAATTTTTCCATTAGTTCCACCATTCCACACTTTGGAAATACAAATGGTATAATATTTTTTTTGAGTTTCCCTTCATGAAAGTCACACTCACAAGAAAAATTTGGAACCATTCCCTTTGTTCCTTATTTATGTATGTTCCACGACAATGTAAATGGAACAACATATAAGATTTTTAATATTCTAGCCTCAATATATTTCCCTTATTGCATAGTTACAAACTATTAGAATTTTTCCTTGAGTTCTTTCATTCCATGATTTTCATGATTAGAAATCCTAGTGTGTGACAAACTTATAAGATAAACACACACACACACACACACACACACACACACACACACACACACACACACACACACACACACACATCCGTACCACCTCACAACACATTTCAAATTCCCAAAGCACACTTCCATGACTCTATCATTTCTGATATTTTCCCTAACTATTTCCTCCCTAACATTATTGAGATAACGTCTAATTTTTTAATGTGTTCCCATAAATTTCAATCAATATGTGATTTTCACATGCCTTTCAATTGTTTTTCAAGGGATTCCATCAAAATTTCTCTTCTACCCATTATTGCTTTCAATTTGACCACATTATCTTGTCATTCCAAAATTCCTATGTATTTTCCTCCATTTTACCCATGTTCCCTCACATTTCTCATATTCAATATGACATAATAAATTTACATTACTTTGTATAAAAATATTTGTATTCCCTCAAAACTAAAAACCCAAAGATTATAAATAATAATGTGAATCATCTAGACTCAATATAATTCTAGCTTAGAATGCATGATAGGAAGAGAACACCTTTATAAGAATGTATCTACAACATCAAAATAGCTCATGCATCTACATTTCCAAACTTAGTTCAATGTGTAGATACAATTTAGTGTTGTTACCATTACCATAATCTAGAAACAAAGGAGTTAAATACTCCAGTGACCAGTACTAGATATTTGCTAAAATGGATTCCCATCATATTAATGTTGTTATTGTAATCAAGACTTCAAAAAATGCTAAAGCAATAATTCTAGAAATGACACAAGAATATTTTTACAAGAAATCATACAAGTATTTAACTATGGTTTCCAAGTCTTGGATGAGTAAGAAGAAGAAATGACCCTCCAAGCTTCCCAAAACCTAAATAGATCATATTTACTATAATAACTTTTTGACATGATCAAAATACTTTATAGAATTATGGTATTTAAAAAACTAAATAATTTCACAATTAAATGCGCACGTTTATCAACATCGTATATGCAAGGAAGTAATACATTGACTAGGGGGATTAATAATTGAAAATATATTCAAATAAATCACTCGGATGAATTCTATCAAATAAATTTATATTACTTCATACGTAATGTATCCCATTGTTAATTTCACAATATGGGTTGGTTCATCAAATCCCTTCTATAAATAATTGACTCAGATCACATATGATGATAACAAGATCCGTTTTAGGAGGTTCAAAAATTATTTCACCATATTGATTGTGAGGTTGTTAGAAGAGGATACCGTAGAAAGAATCTTTAATGAAGTAACAACTTTGATTAAGACATATAGTGGATTCTTGAATCACTTCTAAAAGTTTACCTACCTCAAGGTGGGTGATTTTTATGGAACACCCTACAAAATTCTAAAGTTCTAAAATGACAATGTTGTCCATATTAAGATGTGTAAACAATATGATTTGGTACATATAATATGTAGATCTTGGTCAGTTCATGGAATAAAATTCCCCATTACTTTGTGACCTTATTTGTGTAGATCATGGATAAATTCTCAAAATTTAGAAATAATCATTGCTCCATTAAATATTCATCCCTATCATAATGTAATTGTTTTTATATAAATAATTTTGTCAAAAATAATCTCATATTTCCTTCAACTATCAACATGTGCATGCTATTGAGAAATATTGGAAATATTAGGAAAATTATTTTTAGGTAAGAAGATGAAATACATGAGGATTTCTCATAATTATATTCAAATCTTTGAACTTGATTAAGTTTTTGATAGCATGGAAGATGATTATAGTGAGGATCATCAATATAGTATGAAGGAGTATGTGAACTAGTATGCAATGGATCATGAGAAGCAATGTTAGAAATAGGAGAAGCATGAGATGTAACTATAGTAGTGGTCTAACTAGGATAAGAATCAATATGCACATGTGTATTATCATCAAGACCAAGCATGAAATTAATAAGAGAATCATCTAGAATTTCTTTGGAAATGTCAGAAGGATGATTGCTGCTAATTGTATAACATGGTGCACAATAAGTGAAGCTCATCACATCAGAAGGGATGCCAATAGTAGAATTTTAAAATATAGTAGGCACATTGTATTTGTTGGCTAAGAGTTGTTGAATATGACCCGACATAGTAACATATGATATAGAGTCTGTAAGTTTAGCTATAGTTACCTCATCATAGATGGGATTGAAACTGACATGAGGCATGATGAGCCGAGAAGAAGAAGAGGTATCCTTAGCCTTTAGGGTTTTTAACGGATCCTAGGTAAAAAATTTCTAATCTACGGGTCCACCAAAATGATTCAATAGAATATGAAATGTACAACTATGATAAATGACATAAAAATTAAATATAAATGATAACTAATTTATTTGATATTTTAAATGAAATAAAATAAAAGGGGAAGGCACTTACTTGAATTGGTCTTACCTCGCAATGATCTGGGACTGAATAGAGTGATGGAATGATAGAATAGAGTATCACGATGAACCTCGAAAATTGTAGTGGAGGTAGATTTGACTAGACTGGGGTGCCTAAGGGGGATGAGGGTGCATAGGGTGCCTTGGTCTGAAATAAGGGTACCTTGGTCTCATGGAACAACTTGGAATCTAATCCTGATATGGTTATTAGGTATTCGTAGTATTTAGCCTTTGGTCGTGTGAATGTCATACTTGGTTTGTTGATGTCACTGTAAACCTGTAATGAAGAATCACCTGTGAAACCCCACACAAAGCATCAAACCCTAAAAAAGAAAGGTTTATAATGCGGGCCTGGACTGTCCTTAACCACCACAATGGAAGACTTAAAATTAAGCGGTGTACTACATCTCGGACCCAATGTAGTTACGTGTGCTTGTGCGTGTAACAATGTGCCTAGGACGCTTTAGCACCAATGACGCAGAGATAATGAGTAGTAGCTAGATAAAATGTAGAATGGTGGATGGAATAGAAGAATTCCCCTTCCTATGTAGTGTGTGATGCAAATAATGCCCAAATGCGTAGTCCTTTTCTCTATGTAGATATCTAGCCCTTGATAGAAATAGTCTACCCCTATAATGGTATGTATGTTGTGTTTATATAGGGATATCTTGCTCAAATTTTTACACTAATGACCCGACATGCCGACTAATACCTCGAGAAAAGGAGAGGGAGAATTGAAAATACTAACCTCAAATGTCAAAAATAAAACCAAGTGTGACAAGGACTAGGGTGCCTAGAATCGGGACCGGGGCACCCTGGTAATTCCTAATCCCTCCCTAGGTGCCCTAGTTCATAGAATAGTGATGACAACCGAGTGAGTATTGACAAATATGGATACCGAGACTGATTGGAAATGTGCAAGTGAGTGAAAAATGTACAAGACCAATAGTGGTAAATACTAATAAGATGGACGACTGGACTATGGAATGGATCATCAGTGAATAATTTTCTTACGTAAGATCCATATATAAAACATCATACTTGGTGATATACTAATAGTAGTAAGTGTGTGATTTTGTGACTACGTAAATACCCATATATTTGGATCAAAGTGGAAACTTTCAAAGACAATCTCAATTCAATATTTCCTTTAAAAAAATTATGAAAAACATGATGAATGCATCATTCACTCTTGAAAAATGGTGATTAATCTCCTTCAGGGTCAATTGTGGATACCTCTCATAGGTGGGGGAATTTTGGGAGATGTTCTGTGTGAGATTTATGCCCATGAATGATCTCGTACTTGTGATATCATATACCAAGTATGATGTTATTGTAAATTTCCTTTTGACTGGTAGCTAGAACAACTGATAGTGGAGATTATCATTGATTATATAACCTCAGTCAATCATTTTTTTTCCCTTGATGATGGTAAGGATGAACCGAGTCATCCAATCTTGAAAATCCTCCGTGTTCTCCTCTCCAATCACCTTGTTCAAGATGATGATTACATATGAAAATCCTTCATGAAATTCATACCTATACCAAACCTTTAGTACATGAGAGGGATTCCTTACTTGTTTCAACCATTGCCCCAATGCTATGCCTTGTAGGTATGATTCCATTTTTGACCATTCACCCAATGAAAATTCCTTCAAGATGATTACCATGTTGCTCCATGTCAGGATTTGCATGCACTATGAAATTCCTTTGGGAGTGAGTACTGCTAGTATCAAATTATAATTTTCCCTTATGATTCTTGTATCTAGATCATAGTCTTGAGCACATGTCAACACCAATTTCCTACTCGAATGTATATTGGGTGACCACCGTGACATACAACCCACTTGTGTATACTTTGTCTTCTGCATGTTCCCTAAGACCGATGAGCATTCGATTCTTCAAATCCTCTAAGTCCATGTGAGCAACATCATTATTACCCACATCTCGTTATTCTAATGCTAGGATGAAAATAGGCTTCAACCCAAGAAACTTGAACTTCACTATTGCATATATCCACAAGATGAGAGAAAATGAAGAAGATAACAACTTTTATAACTAAAACAAACACTTTTTATTTGTGGTAACTAGGAGTTAGGGGTTACTTTTTTATTTTTTACTTTTTATACTCACATTCAATATCTTGAAGCTCTTAACATACTTAATACACTTTTTATTGGTGTCATTTTATTGCTTTTAAAATGTTTCTATTTTCGGAAAGTTACTTTTTTTTTTTTTTGAAAAAGATGCTTGTTTTGTCTAGTAGTTTGTCTTCTCCATTATCCTTCGATTGCCTTGATATGGGAAAAATTGCTATTTTTGGAAGATTTATATTTATATTAAGTGAAAATACCATATACTTAATATATTTAGAAATGGCACTTTTCTATGTCCAATTGCAACAAAAATGACATCATTAGATTCTTCTCGCTTCCAAGACTTCATGCTCAAAATTTCACCTTTGATCCACTTGCCAAAATGCTTGGAAATTGAAAAAACATCATATAGGGCACAAAAATAGGGTTTTTTACCATTAAAATATTAGGGCATCATATGCTCTTCTCACACACTTGTGTTTGAAGGTGCATGGGATGAGGAATCACTGAGAAATTTTTGTATGCTCGCATCGGTTCTGGTTTAGAAGATATGGATTTTTGTTTAATTTGGTGCTCATGGCTGCCATAGATGAATCTTGATATGGTATATGATGAATTTTCAAGTAATTTGAGATTTTTTACGTCAAAAGTGTCTTCCTGGTCGAGCTAGTGAAATAATGACGGAAAACTAGCTTGAATGAGTTTTTAAAGCATCAAAATGGTTTATTTTTAAGTTATGGGAAAGCTTTAAAAACTAGCTTTCAAAAGGATGGGGTGGGGAAAATTTTCTTGTCCCCACTATCCCCAATATACCAAGGATGGTTTGGATGATTGGGACGGTAAAATTTTCCCCAATATGAGCATGACAAGTGGCTGAACAAGATGCGGGGAGATCGGGAGATGAGAGGAGCACACTTAAGCACACGGGAGGAGAAAATGTTGGTCATATGGTGAACCTAGGAAATGTCCAAGGGTGGGGTGAATTTATTTTCCCTATTATCCCCACTATCCCATGGAGAATTAGGATGGTAAAATGTGCACAAGGGTTAGATGATGCAACTTATCACTTTCATGGGCAAATCAAATTAGCACCCCACCGAGAAGAGGGAAGTCACATGAAGGTCCAAGAGAAAGAGTTGAGTGGTGGGGAAAATTTTATTGTCCCCAATGTCCTCACTATACCCACTATCACCACTATCCCATGGATAGTTGGGGCAATGGGACAATAAAACCCGCCACCTATCTAACTAAGAAAATGACTAAGTCCTTGAATCTTGAAATCACTTTTCCCGGAGCTCCAGGAGGTCTTTTCATGCAAAAATTTATATCATTTTGAATCCCAAGATCATTCCAAGATAAATGGGATGGTTTTAAATACCTGATTCTTCATACTTCTCCAAAAATTACCTTTTCATTTGGGACAACAAGATGAGTCTACACAAATTGATCTTCCCTAAGAAGAAACCATGTGTTATAAATAATTTTATGATTCCTTCATGAAGAGGGCTATTCAATATTTCAAATGGTTAATGTTTTGTATCTTTACTCATCATGGAGTTCTCAGAATACTCGATTTAAGTTCAGGTACTGTTTTTAATCTGCAAGCTCCTTACCCCTGAAAAACATGCTTTTATTGCAATCGCTCCCAAACTCCCGAAAACTTCCTAAATCTCCAAAAATCAATTCCATTACTCTTAAATATTCTCAATATTAAATCCATATGGTTTTAGGATTCTTTATGAATCTTAAATGAATGCACACCTATCCTAGAAAGGCTAAGAATAGTCTTCCTAGGCTCACCAGAGATTCCATCTTTTGAAAACATTCTACTGAATGGACTGAATGACCTCATGACCACATTTAAAACACTTGGAAAGGTTGTACATCACATTATGAAGGTATTCAAGGATAGGATGGTCATGACACAAAAGGCAGAGTGATCTAGAGGATGCCTCGGGAGGGGTTTCAAACAAATTTTTGACACTAGGGTAAAGTTGTCATGTTTTGAATTGTATTTTTGACCTTGCAAAAAATAATGACAACATGATCTAAATATGGATCTTGCATAAATATAGAAGCAACACCAACAACATATGAAATATATAGCCTAGTAATGGCTAGATAAATTAAACTACCAACAAGTTATTTATACAAAGTAGGGTTAGCTTTATGGCATGTAGGTTTTGGATCAAGCTTATCACAAAATTCAATAAGAGTGGACATATATTTCTAATCAAGAATATTGACCTTAATAATAATATTATGTGGATACTAATATTGTGATACAACAATTGAATTTTTATCCTAAAATATAGCCATTCCTAAAAATGATGTAGAACACCTAAATCAGTCATTTCAAACATTTGACTTAGTTTATCCTTATATTTATGAATTAAACTAATTAGAAGATCATCAACATATAATACAATTAATATTAAATGACCATTTTCAACTTTAACAAAGAGATCATTATCAAAATAACAATTAGAGAAACCTAGTTCTTTAAAATAACTAGTAATTTTAGAATACCAAGCTCGAGAAGCTTGTTTTAAACCATATAGATAATTTATCCAGAGGATACTTATGTGTGTAAATATTACCTGAATATCCCTAAACCATTACAGCTCTATAGAGCATCTCGATAGCTTTCACAATATGCGTAACTCAAAAATGAAGCTCATATGTGAAAGATATCATAGGTCAAAGTTTGACGAGAATATAGTCAAACTTGGTGAATTGTCCAATCGGGGCGTGACATGTGGTAGGAATGGAAAAATGGGAAAAAGGTTAAATGTTTGTTTTGAACTCCGGTCTTTGTCTCTCGTAAATGGACGGTGGGCCCCGCTACTTGCTGGTTGGGGGACCCTCATCCATGTTCGACACACTATTTTAATGGAGGGGTGCCTTGGCCTCGACTCATTATACCACCATTGTAACACTATTGCTTATCTATGCCATTATATGTTTATATCCCTTGCATGTGGGATTTTTGTATGGCAATATATTTGAATTGTAATGTAGGTTAATTATATTGCATTGAATATGGAGAAGCTCTATCAAGCTAGTCACAACTCAACATATTTGGGGGCCACCTCGCCCTTATCTCCATGTAACCAGCAAGGGGTGATCAACTCCCAACCAGCCTGAACTTATCTCTCTGCATCGTTTGGGGTTGTTTCCCCACAACTCAGTCAAACTCCTTATAACTTAGCACATTATCTATAACAAGCCAACCTTCCATGAAACCACTAGTGAACATCTACTCAATGCCTATGTGGCGGTGTTTTTATCGTGGAAGTGGATATAACTTATAGCTCGATGCTATATACATTGCTGATCCAAACTTGCACATGGATTCAACATAATATCCACGCCACATTGATGTGGATTTATTGGATAGCCAACTTGCCACTACGTGGCATACAATAGTTTGGCCCATACTTGGGCATTGGAATGAATGCACCACCACCTATTACGTGGTGAACCAAAATAGAGCAAGGCATGATTGAATTCACATATATATTGGGGGATCCTCCCAATATAAACACCGCTGCCCCTCATGCGCCATAAATGTGGGACTAATCCTAGTAAAGTGTAAATGATTGAAAAAAAATTGTAGGAGGGGGATCGACCCCGTAACCTTGGGGTTACCAAACACACAACTTGCCAATGAGACATAGTTGCTCGACAAAAAGGTTAAAAGAAACTCAAAGGTATATAATGAAGATTGTTGCTAGGGTTGAGAACAAGGGAAAATAAGAAGTTTGCAGAGACCATTAAAATTGAAGCACTTAGGGTCGAAATTATACCTTGGTATAAAAAGTAAAAGTGTTTAGAAATCAAAGACGAACATAATGATGTATTTATTTTTCGATGAAGTGTTGTAGATTTTCTGTTGTAGGTGTTTTTCAGACATAGTTACACGAAAGGGAACTATGGAGAGCCTGTAGAGCCACATGTGAAGTTGTAGATGAGGTCGACAGAAATCGTAGTCTCAAATATGTTTAATCTCTAATCACATGTATAATGATCTATTAGTCAATTTGTGAAGGTGATAAATTGTACTTAATTTGACAATAAACATATCAATTCATGATTAAGTGAATCCAGAGATGTAACCCATTTGGGTGAACTCCATTATCAAGTTTTGTGGAATTTATTTCATTTTTGAAAAATTTAATCAAATAAAAAATTAGTAAAAGGAATTGATTAAATTGATTAAACAAGTAATTAACTGGAAAAATTGGATTAAGTGAAAATTTGACAATCCATAATCCACCCCAGACAAAATGAATGCATAATCAATTTTGGATTGTAAAATCAAAATGAATACATTATGAATTTCAGCTTGTGATTAGATTTTCAAAAGGATTTGTAATATTTCCCTTTGAGTATGAAATTTGAATAGAAATGGTAAATTATTCATTAAAGAGGAAATTGGGGTTTCAAAACACTCAAAAAGGGACTCCTTAAACACTTTTGATCAATTTTAAATAAAAAAGTAAAATATCCAAAAAAAATTAAAACGAGACTCAAGGGTGAAAATTGTTTTCAGATCAAATTTTGGTATCATAGCTAGTTTAGCTCTTTAATTGCTTTAATTGAAATTTCTTTCGGTTGAATTTGATTTCAGTGGTTTTACATATTTGGGCTTGATCTTTCCATTACAGTGTGCAAAGTTTGGAAGTATAGGTGTGCAGGAAACCATGGGCAAAATGTCAAACAAGGAAAAGCTTGGTGAGCTTAAATCATACTATTAACAGATTCAAGAAGAGAATGCATTCCTGAGTTGTCAGTTGTTTTCCCTTGAGGAACAAATTGGCAAGATGAAAAAAAGAGCTTGAATCCAAGGATGAGCTCTTAATGGTGTTGCAAATTGGTGAACCAAAGAAAGAGGTACCATCCACTACCGATGCATCCAATATGACAGAAGAATGCATTGTAAGTATTGCACCATATAATTCCTCTTCCCATACAAAATCAGATTCAGGTAATGTTCTAGGTGACTTTGAAAAGAACACAAGGGGCATAAGATCTAAACTTTTGAATAAAATGGGATTTAATGGAATTAGCCTTGGTAAGGATAATCAAGGCATATCTAACCCCATACAGGTTAAAGAACGACCTCGTTTTGTAGGATTGGGGTATGATAATGCAAGGAAAACAAAAATTGGAGAAGGATCCAAGATCGTGGAAGGAAGACAAACTTCTCACAAGAAAGAGGATTCCCCATTATCATCAGGTGAATCATCCTCGAAAGAAGGATATGTTAAGAAAGCACCAAGAAAAAGGTATTTTGATTCCTCCACCTCTTGTTTACCATCAGTATAAAGGAAAAGGTAAACATCTTGATCCATTATCTACATTTGAGAAATTTGGCAATGATGTGCAGAAAATGTGGTACAGCTATCCATGTACATTTTGTGGGTTATCTAACCATTGTGTATCCAAATGTAGGAAATGAAAATATTTGTTGGAAAAGATTAAGAGAGATAGCTCTCTTAAACAAATCTCATAGAAAAGTAGTTTATGTAATTTTCCTATAAACGTGGATCCTAAAAAATGGACAACATACTTTGTGATCACTATAAAAAGACAAGTCATGTAATTGATAAATGTTGACAGCTTCATCTTGGAAAAAATATGAAATTTGTTAACAAGGAAAGTATTGTAAAACCAACAGTTGTAAAAATGACCCCTGCAGTGGATAAGGTAAACATTGAAGTGAATCAACCACCTAAACAGGAAAATGTGATTAAAATGGTGGGTAAACAATTCCTTAGTTTTATGTTTGCATAGTGTAATTGATGAATACATGCAAACTAACAAAGCATTTTGGGATTCCTGTTGAATTGTAAAAAAGAAATATTCCCATATTTTATTTTTCTTTGGTGTTGGTGAAGTAACTTGAAGGGAAAATCTAGGTGATAGGTTTATCATACTTGGGTAAATTTCTCTTGTTAATGGTTTTGGAAAACTTCATTTTTAACAACAACATGCACATTTATTTCAATGAGGGCATGATCAATGATCATATGTCTATTTTTGGAAAATTATATTCGATGTGTTGTATAAAGTTATGCAAATGTTTCATGTAGGCATTGTTTGTGTGTGTAACAATTATACAAACTCTTTGTAGCTATGCATGATGTTTGCACATGTTATAAGTCTTTATTTTAGGCTTAAATATTTATAACTGTCAAACATAGTTACAAATAGTATGTACAATTTTTACACTAACAAACTATGAATGCATGTTACATTTGCATAATTGAAAGTGGTGCAGATCACTGTATAATAGAGTATTTCATTATGGTTGTCATATTAGTTACAATTTTGGCTATGGGTTATGTTACTATTAATGGATTTTTGATATATTGTGAATTTTAAAGATTACCATGTTATAAAATGGGTTCTACTTGTTTGTGATAAGCAAAGAATTAATTAACAGCTCGATTGGGTGAGTTTCCCTTTTGAGGACAAAATGATCTTATTAGGTAGGAGTGATCTGGAGGATATTTCTATGTGTATATCTTCCCTAAATCTCCCTAAACCATTGTATCAGATCACCCAGAGCATCTCAAGAACTTTTTGTCGATATACATAACTCAAAAAATGGAACTCATATGTTAAAGATATCGCAAGTCAAAGTTTGGCAAGAATATGGTCAAACTTGGTCAACTATCCAATCAGGACGTGACATGTGGTAGAAATGGAAAAATGGAAAAAGGTTAAATGTGTGTTTTGAACACCGGTGTTGATCACTCATAAACGGATGGGTGGGCCATTATACCATTGTAACGTTATTGCTTATATATGCCATTATATGTTTATATCCCTTACATGTGGGATTTTTGTATGGCAAGATATTTGAATTGTAATGTAGGTTAATTTTATTGCATTGCTTATGGAGTAGCTCAACCAAGCCGATCCACACTTTCGTAAAATTGGGGGCCAAATAACCCTTATCTCCATGTAACCAGGCGGGGTGATCAAATCCCCAACCAATCGGACCTTATCTCTCTACATCATTTGGGACTATTTTCCCCATAACTTAGCGGAACTCCTTATATCTCAAAGACATTATCTATAGCAGCAAGAAAACCTTCCATGAACCCACGACGAACATCTATTCAATGCCTACATGATAGGCTTCTTACCTTAGTCAGTGGATATACCTTATAGCTCGATGCTATATACGTTGGCCAATCCAAACTTGTACGAAGAGTAAATGTAATAGCCAATGCCACATCGACGTGGCTTTATTGGATATCCAAAGACGCCACTATGTGGCATACAATGATTCGACCCACACTTGGGAGTTGGAATGAATGCATCGGACACCTATTACATGGTGAACCAAAACAGAGCAAGGCATGACCGAAGTCATGTATATATTGGGGTTCCTCCCAATATAAACATCACTTGCCCTCATGCACCGTAAATGTAGTACTAATCCCACCAAAGTGTAAATGGTCAAAAAAATGTTAGGAGGGGATTGACCACCTGTAACCTCAGGGTTACCAAATGCACAACTCACTTGCCAATGAGCCATAGTGGCTCGGCAGAGGTTAAAAACAACTTGTAGGTATATAATGAAGACTGTTTCTAGGTCTCGAGAACAAGGAAAAATAGGTAGTTTGTAGAGATCATTAAAATTGAAGCACTTAGGGTTCGTATTATACCTTGGTGTAAAAAAAAGTGTTCGAAATTCGGAGATGAATATAGTGATGTATTTATTTTTCCATGAGGTGTTGTAGATTTTCTTGTAGGTGATTTTCGGACACAATTTCACGAAAGGGCACTATGGAGAGCCTCGTAGAGCCATAGGTGAAGTTGTAGACAAGGTCTAACAGAAATCGAGTCTACAAATTTGTTTAAGCTCTAATCGTAGGTATAATTATCTATTAGTCAATTTGTGAACATGATAAATTGTACTTCATTTGACAATAAATATATCGATTCATGATAAAGGGAATCCAAAGATGTAACCCTTTTGGGTGAACTCCGTTATCAAGTTTTGTAGACTTTATTTCAGTTTTTGAAGATTTTGGTTGGATAAAAATCGATAAGGAATTCATTAAATCGGTTAAACAAGCAATTAACTAGAAAATTTAGATTAAGTGAAAATTTGATAATCCATAATCCACAATAGACAAAATGAATGCATAATTAATTTTGGATTATAAAATAAAATTGAATGCATGATGAATTTGATCTTGTGATCAGATTTTTATAAGGATTTGTAATATTTCCCTTTGAGCATGAAAGTTGAATAAAAATGGTAAATTGTTCCTTAAAATGGAAATTGGAAATTTGGGGTTTCAAAACACCCAAAAAGGGACTCAAACACTCTTGATCAATTTTAAATCAGAAAATTAAAGTATTCAGAAAAAATTAAGATGAGACTTAGGGGTGAAATCTATTTTCGGATCAATATTTCTTTAACTTACACACATAATGTTCTTTATTAGGTTCAATTAAACCTTTAGGACTCGTCATATTGATTTATTCTTCTAAATCACCACTCAAGAATGCATTGTTGACATTCATTTGGTGTATAATCCAGGTCATTTATCATTACAAGAGTAATGATAAATCTAACAATACTCATTTTTTCTATAGGAGAAAAGGTTTCAACATAGTCAATCCCATGTTTTTGAGTAAACCCATGAGAAACTAATATTGATTTAAAATTTTCCATTTTTTTATTGAATTATATTTGATTTTATAAAGCCACCTACAACCAACAATATGCCTTTTAGGCGGGGTGGGACAAGATCCCAAGTTTGATTTTTAATTAAGGCATTATACTCACTTTGCATAACAACTTTCCATCTATCATCTTGAATGGCTTCCTTGAAAGATTGAGGTTTGCATTCATACATAGTCATTAAGGCATGATAATAATGTTAACTTCTAGTTAATTTATTAATATTATTAATACTAGAAGACTGGATTAGAGATTCTATCCATTTAGGTCATTTACTTATAGAGGAACCCAGAATAAACTCATTTTCAATTTTAATATCATTACTATAATCAATATGTTTTTATTATTATAATCATCATGATCATCATTTTCTAAATCAACATACTCATTATAAACATGAGTAAAAAAATAACTCTAAAAAGTTTTTTCAAGAATTTGAACATTTATGTTTTCAATGACTTCTCATTTAGTAGGATCATAGATCCTTAATTTTTTGTTCTAATTCTTTAGCCTACAAAAATTCAAGGATATAAGATCTGATCTAACTTTTCCTTTTATCTTTAGGAATGAAGATGGAGGTTGGGCTACCAAATATCCTAAAATGAGTCACATTGGGTTTCTTTTTAGACCATATTTATGAAGGGGTAGAAATATGCAAAGCTTTAGTAGGGACTCTATTTAGAATATGCACAACAATATTCATACATTTAGCAAGGAATCTATTTAGAATATGCATAACAATATTCATGGCTTTAGTAAACACTCTATTTAGAAAGTTATTTCCCTTTGAATACCACAACTAATGCAAAAAGAATCAAATTCTTTACTAATATATTCACCACCATTATCTGATCTTAATCTCTTAATAGAAAAATTATAAGAATTTTCAACAAAAGCTTTAAATTCTTTGAATTTAGACAACACTTCAAATTTATTTTTAATGAAATATGACCAAATCATTCTAGTATGATCATCAATAAAAGTAACAACATATAAAGAACCATTAAGAGATACAACTTCAAGAGGTCTTGCAACATCACTATGAATTAACTCTAAAGGATGTGAGGAATTCACATCATGATTTTTGTGAAAGGGATTAGTATGTTTCTTACCACGTAAGTAACCTTCACAAGTTTCATGATGAGAAGAGATATAAGGAAGACCATATTTTTCTAGAGAAATTTTCACAACAAAAATAATAATGAAACCTTCGTATATTTATGTGACAAACTTCTTACACATATACATTATTTTAGGCTACTATAAATTAGGAGGTAGGTTAAACAACACATAAAACTCCTAAGAAACAATCATTAATCTAAGTACGTAATATTGTTATAATATACAACAATATTACTTAACAAATTATGAAATATAATATGTTACAAATAACTTGTAACCATACTAACAAAATAGTAATTCCTTATTTACCGAGTAAATATCAATGTAAATACTAATTCCTAACATTTCCCCTTAGTGTTTACATGGTAGAAAAAAATTCACACTTCTTTTGTACTTTCTTTCCTTTGCTCACTCATGATCTTGGAAAACAACTCAAACTGAAGGCAGAAGAAGGAACACATCAAATTTTTATCAACCATGCACTGTCAAGAACACATCTAACCGAACTAGTGTGGGAACACGTACAAGAACCATTTTCTTATTGACCAATCATCGCACGGAACATATATGACCTACTCAATGTGATAACTCAAGCAAGAACAATATGTACAACCTTCAATAGTTTTACAAAGGTTTACCAAAAACTTAGGTATGAATAGGAACACATCTGGCTGTTCAACCTATTCAAGTATCATGATGTTGCATTTCATTGTGCTTTCTATCCTTCATTACGTTATTACATCATGGAAATATATATGAATCACTACTTACTTATTACCAATCCGAACATAGGAACATACTACATACGAACATATACATGTACTATGAAAGAGAAGAACACCATAACATAGACAACTAAAATCGAATGTTGAAACCATAACAGAAAGTAAAATACACACCACAAAATGCTACCACAACTACTTTGCGGCCGCATCGTTAATGAGTAATGAGAGGTCATTGATCGACCTCCAACCTCTTGTGCCTCCATCATCCAATCAATGATGTTACTTACTCAAAGAAATGCGATCATGTTGCATAATGATTTCCACATTGTTTATTATTCCCCACAATGTGAAATCATTTATTTTCTGGATGTTGGGTAACACCAAAAATACATCCGTGAGGAATTTTTTTACAATTTTTACAATGATGATTTATTTTGGATAATTTTACCTAAAAACATACTATTGACAATATAATTGACCCACTTCTTATTAATAACATTAAAAAGTAATGCTTAATTAATTTTTCACTTTTTTCAGACTTTCTAAATAAATAGAAGACATTAAACTTCATATTCCTGACAACTGATACAAACTCTACAAATTTTTTAATTCCCACTTAATAGATAATATTTTTGACATTAAAAAAATACTTATGCCATAGAGGTATTCCTTAATAAGTCAAGGCAGCGTGTGATACTATGAAGAGATATGGAGCTTTGCATGATCGTTCCAAAAGATTAAATAATGATCATGCAAAGCTTTCTAGAAAAATACATGGATCATGTATACGTAGCCAATGCACTTGATAGAGACGTGTCTGAATGATAAGAGTACTGCTACAAGATGAAACAATATCCTTTTAACTCCCACACCTCCAAATGCTGTCACTTTGATTTAGTTCCACGAGTTGGTAGCAATAAAAAAATCTCCCTTAGGACGACAAAACAAACCCATTCAATGAAGATCCAAATCAGTATGAAATCTGTTTAAAGCAACAACGTCTTGAAAATATCTGCATGGTTTAAAAATAATTCCATAAAAAAATTTGAGCAACAAGGAGAATAATTATAATATTCTAGATTAACTACCCATGCATAAAATTAAATCCTCATTTTTAGGGAAATTAATCAAATGAATTGGCCCTTCACAATTAAAACATCTTACTCTAATACCAAATGTTTTGGTAGAGAAATTTTCACAACAAAGATACTAATGAAACCTTTGTATATTTCTATCACAAACTTCTTACATATATATAGTATATGAGGCTCCTATAAATTAGGAGGTAGGTTAAACAACACACCCCATAAAACTCCAAATAAACAACCACTAATATAAGTATGTAATATTGTTATAATATACAACAATATTACTTAACGAATCACCAAATATAATATGTTACAAATAACTTGTAACCATACTAACAAACTAGTAACTCCTAATTTACCGAGTAAATATCAATTTAAATATTAATTCCTAATAGACCAACAACAAGATTATGAGTAGATATATCATGTAAAATTCTAAAATTAACATGTCCTAATATTTCATGCCATAATTGAGATTCATTCTTACTATGTGATGAAAGACAACATGCAGAAGAAGTAGAAAAATGTATAAACCATTCTTTTGAACACCTTCAACAATTAGAGAACTAAATTGATTTCTAATGGACCAGTTATATTTAAGAAAAGTTACAATGAAATTATCATTAGTAAGTTGAGAACAAGATAACAAATTTTTCTTAAGTTTAGGTACATAAAAGACATCTTTAATAACAACATTTGCAAATTTAGCCTTTCCTTGCTTAGTTGCTTCTAAAAATGAATTATCTCCTAAATAGATATTTTCAGAAATATCTCTAGTATCAAATAAAATGTTAGATAAACAAGTCATATGGTGCGATGCACCGCTATCTAAAATCCACTCATTCTCATTAGAAGAAAATAAGGCAACATATAATGCAATAACATTATAATTATGTTCTTAATTATTGTTTTGATTATGGTTTTTACTCTTCTTATGACTCTTATTAGTTTTCTTCCCTTTTGTTATTGTTAGAAGTCATATTATTAATTTTATATTTGTTTTCTTCCCTTATTCTCCATTCTTCTAGGGATTTATTATCTCTCAAAAACTAGTCCCTTAAACACTGTTTGATTGTAGAAATTCTCTCTCTCTCTCTCTCTCTCTCTCTAGGGGTTTTAGTTCCATCCTCATCCATTCTTCAACTAATTTTATTCGACACGAATCTTCACCTCTTTTCTTGAACTGACCCTCTAAAATTTCTCCTTTGGTTCTTTTAACTATTTCCTTCGCTTTGATCCAAACAACCCCAATGATCGTACTAAGTCTACCTTTTGTTGGAATAATGGAGCCTCCTATAACACAATATAAAATAACCAAAATTCTAGTATTTCTTATAAAAATCATCCCTTCTTCGCATTTTCCTATTCTTTGGGATATTATCGCCTCTCCTAACTCGACCTAAATAAATTGAGGTTTGATTCTTATAAAAATGCGGTCCTTATAATTATCCCTAACCCTAATGTTTCCTCTTATCCCCACGTGGATCTCCATGCATTAACAACCATATCTTCATCTTCCTCTTTTATCAATAGTTTATCTTATTGTCCTTCCTCTATTAATTTAGATTACCCTTCCTCATCCGATATTTTCTCCTATCTTTCTAAGCAAAATAAAAATTTAGGGAATGTTATTAATCTATCCAATCATATCCTTGACCCTCCTACCATAAAATTACTTAATAGAGGCCTAGGTTTTTCCATCACACACAATTGCATTCCTATTAAGGATATTATTGTTAACCTCGAACAAGTTTTATTCGGACTACCTAATTCCTCGGCTGAAGAAATTAGGCAAGATTATGCCATCCTTCTAAGAAAAACTAAACCTCCTAAAATTAATATAACTAAAGAAGAGCACATTGCTTTAAATAACCTTAAAAATAATAAAAACCTTGCCATCATTAAAGTAGATAAAGGTAATGTTGTTGTTGTGCTTAATAATGTCGACTATGTTTCCAAAATGATTGAGCACCTAAATTGTGGTAGTTATAGAAAATTAAATAAGAATCATATCAATAAAATTTTAAGATCGATATCTAATGCTATTAAATGTTCATCGTTAGAAGCTAATATTAAGAAAAATATTATTCATTCAATGGAAATCACCTAGAGAATAATTCTAGTTCTCCAATCCGACCTATTGTCAATACCATAAACTCCCCTACCTATAAGCTCCCTTCCTTTCTTGCTAAAAACTTAAAACTTTAGTAGGGAAGTTCTCTTCATTTATTAAGGACTAAGTTTCCTTTCTTGAATTTATTAAAAAAAAATTAGATAGAAATGGCTTTATTGTTAGCTTTGACGTAGTCTCTCTTTTTACAAAAATACCTCTTAAGGAAGCCATTGATATCATACGTCAAATAACCGACAATGAGACTTCTAATCTTGTTGAAATTTGTTTACATTACAACTTCTTTAGATTCAATGGAGAAATATACAAGAAAACTGAAAGTATTGCTATGGGTTCCCCTTTATCCCCCATTATCGCCAACTTATTCATGGAAAATCTTGAGAAAAAATCTATTTCATCTTAACCTCTAAAACCAAGCTAGTGGAAAAGATTTGTTGATGATACCTATGTATTTTGGGCACACGGTATGGAAAACCTTAATAATTTTATCCACCACCTAAACAACATTTCTCCCCAAATTCAATTCACTATGGAAATTGAGGTTAATGATTTGATTTGCTGAACATAATCTCTTAGATGTGGATCTTCATGGAAATAAATACACTTGGAATAATAGAAGGTTGGGAAAGGAGTTTATCCAGTGAGATTGGATAGGGCACTGATTTCAGCAAGTTTGGATTCTCGATCAAGACTTCCACCTCTCTTCCTTTCCCGAGTTGGATCGGATCACAATCCGATTGCTTTAAATTTTCTCAATTGGACTAAACCCACCAGAAGCTCATTCAAATTTGAAAAGATGTGGATGGAGCATGACAATATCTATGACAAGATAAAAGAATGGTGGGGATGGAATGGTGAAGGTTGCTCAATTTAGACTAGTTCAAAAGCTCAAAAATGTCAAAAAGCAAGTCAAAATCTGGAATAAAAGCGTTTTTGGCAATGTGTTTGATAATAAAAAGAAGTTAAAACAAAAACTTCAGGATCTGGAAATAAAAATGGATACTATGGGGAGATCGGCTGAAGACAAAGCTAATGAAAAGAATATTCTTTCAGAGTTGCATACGATCTGCAGCAGAGAGGAATCTTTATGGAGACTTAAATCTAGAGCTATTTGGCTTAAAGAGGGAGACAGGAATACGAAGTTCTTTCATATGACCACTTTGAAACACAGAGCCTGTAATAGGATCTTAGAAGTTTCTAAAAGTAACGGAAATATCATAAAAGATCCCAATAGCATCAAGAAAGAAGCGCTTGATTTCTATAAAAAGCTTCTTGAGGAGAGGAATATCATCAATTCTGAAGCTATTTCTTTTATGTTGGAGGCCATTCCCCAAGATAAAATTGAGGAACAGAAATTTAGAAATATCACCACAGCGGTCACGCTTGAAGAGCTGCAAAAGGCTGTATTTTCTTTAGAGGGTGACAAGGCTCCTGGTCCGGATGGGTTCTCCATAAATTTTTTCCAGAAATTTTGGGAAATCTGCTCGGAGGATCTTCTCAGAGCGGTGAATGAATTTTATAGAACGGGAAATCTTTTGAAAGAGCTAAACAACACTCACATTGTGCTGGCCCCAAAAAAAATGGATGCTAAAGATTTCAAAGACTTCAGACCTATCAGCCTTGTGAATGCTATCTATAGAATTTTCACCAAAATTATTACTACTAGGCTTCAGCTCATTATGAATGATCTAATATCAAGGCAGCAGAGTGGCTTTATCAAAGGCAGGATTATACAAGACGGAGTGATTATGGTTCACGAGACCATACATTCTATGGAAAATAATAAAAAGGCAAATATGGTCCTCAAGCTTGATATGAATAAAACTTTTGATAAGGTCTCTTGGGTTTTCCTTGACAAAGTCTTAACTAAATTTGGTTTTCCAGGACAAATTTAGAAAAATTATTAAGGCTTGTATCTCTATGGCCAGATTCTCAGTGGTGGTTAATGGTGAGCCTGTGGGTTTTTTCACCAACAGCAGAGGGCTTAGGCAAGGGGACCCTATCTCCCCTTTCTCTTCATTCTTTTGGCTGATAACCTTAGTAGAACAATTGGCAAAGCAGTTAATGACGGTCTTTTAAATGGCTCTAAGCCCACTTCCATCAGTCAAGCTGTCTCCCATCAGCAATTTGCGGATGATACTATCCTCCTTCTTCTGGCATCAGTCATTGAAGCCAAGGCTACCAAGGCTTTACTGCGGCTCTACGAATCTGCTTCTGGGCAAGAGATCAATTATGATAAAAGCTCCATCTTCTTTTTCAACACTCCTGAGGAAAGGTAGCTTAAAATTGCTAAAATTCTGGGTTGTAAAATAAGTGCGCTTCCAGCCACTTACTTGGGCCTTCCTCTCGGCACTAGGAAAGTCTCTAAGGTGTGGGATGATTTATTGGAGAGATTCCAAAAAAAAATGGCTGGTTGGAAAGGAGCCATTTTATCTAGTGCTGGTAAGTGCCTGCTCATTAAAAGTACTCTTCAAAATCTACCCATTTATGTCATGTCGCTCTACAAGATCCCCTCTTCCTTCAGAGATAAGATTGAAAGGATTCAGAAATTTTTTTATGGCAAGGCATGGAAGAGAAGTTCAAATTTCACTTAGTTGCTTGGGATAAGGTTTGCACCCCGAAGTTTATGGGAGGGCTGGGTATAAAAGATATTGAGAAAATGAATGAGGCCCTCATTGCTAAAATGGGTTGGAGAATGTTGTTTGAGAAACAACCCTAGATTGATTTAATCAAAGAAAATACCTAATCATCAAAAATGTGTACTCTTTCCTACAAGATGAGCACCTCCCTTTGGTTCCATCTTTTGGAACAATCTGGTTAAGAGCAGAAATTTCATTAAGCGGGCGAGAAATGGAAAGTGGGGATGGTAGGGACATTAACTTCACGGGATGATAATTGGTTTAATGGAAATCTCATGGATAGATTTGGGATTGTTAAGGATAGTCTTGTAAGCAAGTATGGCATTAAAATCAAGGACTATATTGAGGAAAATGGTACCAGCAAGAATTGGAAAAAACTTTCTGTGGAGAGAAATGATCTGATGCAAATTACTTCCTCCCTTCAAGATCAATTAGATCTTATTCCCTTAAGTCAACTGGATTCCAAGGATGAGCTGGTATGGAATAATTCCAATGATGGGAATTACTCTGTCAAAACTGTTATAATAATTTCTTCCACAGTAGTCAAATAGAGTTCAATTGGAATAAGATTTGGATGACTGAATTAACTCCTAAAATAAATTTTTTCCTTTGGCTGGCTATCAGAGGCAGGATTCTTACCACTGACAACCTGATGAGAAGAGGATTTATAATGCCTAATAGGTGTCATCTTTGTAAGAAATATTCTGAGGATATCAGTCATCTATTCATACATTGTGAGTATGCTACCAGAATATGGAGTTTTGCCCTCTCTAAATTTGAAGCTCTGGGTGGTGCTTTGAAGGATCTAAATCAGCTATGGACTTAATGGAACCCACCCTTTAGGCATTGTGTTGTCAAAAGGATCTCGAAGCTAGCTATCCTTTATTTAATCTGGAGGATATGGAAGGATAGAAATGATATTATCTTTAGAAATAAGAAGCAAAACTATAAACTTAGTATTGGTAAAATATCTAATGGTATCAAAGAGAACATTGCTAGATTTAAACCCCCAAGAACAAAAGATATCCAGAGAATGAAGAATATATCTTATCCAATTGGCGATTGGAACTATCAATAATCATCAGAACCCCCGGAATAACATTGATAGATATTTGATTAAATGGCATCCTCCTGATTTTAATTGGTTTAAGTTAAACTTTGATGGGGCCTCGAAGGGGAACCCGGGATTGCGGCGGGGGAGGAGCAATACGGGATCATAAAGGTAGTCGATTGCTTTGCGTATGCTTTGGAAAATGGGAATTCAAACCAATCATTTTACCGAGCATTATCTCGCTTTATGGGGCACGAGAATTGCCCAGGACTCAAAATATCTAGAACCTTATTATTGAAGGGGACTCCCTGAATATTATTAATCTCCTTAAACAATGCTCATCTCCAAGTTGGAGCATCAAGGATTTTCTCTCGAGTCCATAAGTATTTGTCAAACATTCAATAACATCAGGATCATGCATACTTACCGGGAGGGTAATAAATTGGCAGATGCACTAGCTAATTATGGCATTAATGTTAATCACATTGTTTGGGATAACAATAGCATCCCTAAACAGCTTCAAAACAACATTCATGTGGATTTCTATACGCACGCAATTTCTTAAGTTGAGATATGATTATTGGGTGTGGATCAGTATCAATAAAACTCCCACAAGTGTTGACTTAAAAACTATGATTAAGCAAATCCTGTCGAATAATCAAGATAGTGTGAAGTATATGGGGAAGTCCAAGTGGAGTTACATTGATATGAAAATCACACATGCGGGCAGCACTGTGCTTGCTAAAATTTGGATACAAGGCTCCACGGATACCGAAGACAATAATAATGTAATTGATGATAGGGAGTGGGCTAGCAAAAAGGCCGTTATTCCCACATGCGAATTTCTGCAGGCTCAGATCAGCAGGCACGCGGATGTTCGTGGGAATAGCAACGGCTCTCATTTTCAACATTGTGTGGATTACAATAGTAAAAAGTAGACTGGCTTCAGCACTCTCAAGGATTTTGGAATTTGTTGCAAACAGTTAAGCACAGTGAAGATGGGGGGTCCCCCTTGCCAAATTGAGCCTAGTGCGGACCCGAACTGGAAGGATAATGTTGAGTTATGGAATATACTCAGCAAGGGTGGCATCACCAACTTCATGGAGAAGGTTTAGGGACATGATCAAAGCATCTCAGTGCGTTTTGTGAAGGATTGGAAGGAGCGGATTGTGGAATATGGGGGGCAGAAGATCTTGGTCAACGAGGAGCTTATTGCTGAAGTGACCGATCTTAGCATGGAGGGCTACCATTTTTTTAACAAAAGGGTCGACAAAGATGTTGAAGAGAGGAGATTTGTGGAGGGATCTGAGAAGCTGATCTATATTACCGCGGGCCTGCTTGTTAGCTCGATCCCTCCGCCTTATGATGAGGTTACTCGCATGATGATACGATTCATTTCTTTGGAAGGGAGGTTTGTCACCGTACCTGCTAAGCACCTTATCTTTCTCAACCACTTCCATAGGAATCACTTGATTTACTTCCCCATTATTTGCTGAACTCTCTTGAGTGCTCCATTTTGGAGTTTCAAAAGCATACCCGGTGGTTCCTTTACACCAGGGGCTTATTTTTCTGCTGCATAAATTTTGTCTTCTTAGGTATCCTGGTCTCCCTTCCTCTCCTAGCTCTGTTCCCCTACGCCGGGTTCTGCTGCTGCTAGCCCCATTTCTCCACTCTCTACCCCCACCACTGCTGCTGTCACCCCCTTACCGGCCATCTAGGATTCATCTTCCATTCCCCCTACTGCTGCTCCCACCCCCACTTCACTTCCACCTCAGCCAGACCGGTCACCAGGGCATCTAGAAGGCTTAACCTCGATACTCTTGCTGCGGGGAAGGGCCCTCATGAAATTGAAATTGCACATGACCTCCTGAATATTAGTAGTGCTAGTCCCCAGAGATGTGCATATGGAGAGCTCTACAAAAAGGTTGGATGCCTTAGAAGCTGAAATGAAGCTGTTGAAGGATGAGGTTAAGAACTTGGCAAAACAGAAAGGAAAGAGGAAGAAGGAGGAGGAGGTGGATATTGATAACAACCAGATTGAAGATATCTACAAGAAGCTGAACTCCTTAGACTCCCGTTTAGGGAAGGCCAAAACTCGTCATGATTACAATATGGCCATTTTTAGTGCGATTGAGGAGTTCATTGAGCAGCATGTCAGAAGTGTCTCCAATCTCAGTGGAGTTCCGACAACACTTTGGGGCAATGATAAGGAAAGCAAAAGGACCATTGATCAGTTGGATAAGACTGATGCTGCCCACATGACAACTTTGGGAATGTTCAAGATCCTGGAAGAACATCAAAACCAGCATCAACAAAGCTGCCAAGAAGTAGTTGTAGGTGCTTTAGCTGCTCTTGTTTGTTTTTTTGTTTTTGTTTTCTTTTGGGTAGCTTGCTTTTGTGCTTTGAGTAGTTTTGTTGTTTTGTCTTGTTTGGGTAGTTGTTTTTTGGCTACTTTGGGCTTCATTGTCATACTTGGATTTTGATCCTTTTTTCTCTGATTTTCATTCCTATTCTGGCTCCTAGGCCCTCTCTTGTACTCAAGGGTGTAGTCCCTTTCAAAAAACTATTTTCCAATAATAAAAAAATGATTTGATTCCTTTCCTTGATATCCTTTTAAAATTAAATGAAAATGGATTTTTATCTCATCAAGTTTATAGAAGAAAACTCACACTAGCTATTACCTTAAAGTTGAGTCCCATCCTCACCCCTCAAAAAAATGATATTTTAAAAACTCTACCTTATAGGGTTATTAGGATTGTTGACCATGACCACCTAAATCTTGAATTAAATCACTTAGCTAAAGTTTTTAAAAATAATGGCTATAATAATAATTTAATAAAAAAATCAGAAATGCTATCAATCCTCCTCCTAAAAATTTAAAACAAATTAATTCGAACAGAAGAATCATCCTTCCTTATATAAAAAGGGTATTGTTACTTCTTTCAAACATGTCAACACCTTAAGAAACAATCTCAATCCCTTAAAGATAAGATTGATGCTAATCTCAATTGTGGTGTCTATATGATAAATTTCTCATGTGGTAAACCATATATTGGAGAAACTAGTAGATCTATCAAAACTAGGATCAACGAGCATGATAAAGACATCAAACATGATCAAATTGATCGATCAACATTAGCTGAGCATTCTCTTAATACTAAACATTCCATTTGTTTAAATTCTTCCAAATTCATTGCTTCTGAAGAAAATTATGTAAAACGGCACCTACATGAAGCCATTGAGATCATGCATTATGATAATAATATAAACAGAGACAAATGTTGGTTCATCAATGACACTTGGAAACTTGTGATTCGTAACCTCCCCAAAATGGCTATGTGATTTTCTATCTTGTTGTTTGTTCATTCATGGTCACGTCTTTTCTTTTAATTTATGAATTTTCTAAAAATATTTAAAATTAATATTAAATAGAAAATTTTAACCACTTTAATAAACTTAATTAAATCCTAAATAATAAAAACTTATTTCTAACCCACTTTCCTATTTGTTATTTTTTCTATTTAGGATTAACTTGTTGGTTATTCCATTCTTTATTTTTCCTTCTTATTAAAACTTAATGAAAAAAATTACTTGGCCTTCCATGGTAATTAATAAATGTTAATTATAATTTTTAATTCTTTGTTATATAAATATAAGATCAACAATCTTATCTTTACTCATAATATATTCTCCTGATGATGGGTCTAGTTTGTTGACACAAACGTCAAATTGTACTTAAATTATCACACAGTACTCCAAATAAATATCTCAATGAAAAATTGTAAAAATCCTTGAAATTAAATGTTCCTTTCTATGATCAAATTTACCACACAAATTAAAATCCCATTAAACTTAGGTTAACGATTCTTATTACGATTTCTTGTTCCGATTTTTGCCATTAGTAGGGTTAGATTATTTTTTCTATTGTTTTCATAACCAATATTGAGAGTGGGAAGCACATGAGTAACATTATCTTTAGAATCAAAATCAGACATCATTTACTCTTCTTGGAACATAAGAGCTGACATGGTAGTGACTTCATGGATATCTTGTTCTCTTTGGTACTTTGAATTCAATATTGAAATAAAATTATGAAAAATTTCATTAATATTTAATTGAATAATGAAATATAATAGTTGATCTTGAATTAAGTTATATTTGTAACCATCTAACTGAGATTTTATATTCTTAATTTTACTAAGAAATTTTACAACTTTTTCATCACTTTCCATACTTATAGTAAACAATTCAAGGATCAAATTAATAATATTAGATAAGTGAGTGCCCTCATGCATAGAATCAAGGAGTTTCCAAGAATCACAAGGAGAATCCTAAATTCTGATATGGAGCAGGAATTCATCCTTAACACTCTATAATATAATTGACATTACTTCTTGCGAATTTTTGTTGAAACACATTTGAAAGCTTAAGTGTAACATGTCGTCTAGATGGGGATTTTTTAGTCCCAATGACAATGTTCCACAAATTTTGAGACATAAATTCCACCTTAATGTGAATTTTACATATATTATAGTTTGATCCATTAATTATTTGAGATTTATCTAATACAAAGCTAGGTGAAGCCATTGCTTCCCTTTAAGAATGACAATATAACACTAGATAATGCTTAAAATTGAAATCCCATTTTTAATGTTAACTTGAACTTTAATTGAAAGTAAATCAAATTATAAGTGTAAAAAACTAATATTTGTTCAAATATATGCTAAACAATGTCAAAAATTAGAGAAAAATGCACTAATTTATGTGTCACAAGTGTCACACATAGAGCAAATATCTTAACACTATGATTTAAAAAGATGTAAAAAAATATATAAAAGGAGTCTTCAAAACAAAAAATGGACCACACCAATGCATCTGAAAGTGATCCAAAACTTAGGGGTTTTGGGATTAAAGGACATAATAACAATTGTGTTAGATGTAAATAGTAAAACTATCTCTGAAAAGAGATGTATATTACTCGAAGATTGTGATTACAATAGCTATCTCTGTAAGGAGATGTGTGTCCTTCCCTTTCGGGTTACATATAATTATATACCTAATTATGGAAATATGAAGAGACATATATAAGAATGTGGAAGGTCACTAATCTTGAGGGAGACGAGGTGGTTCATCTTCCATGAATTACATATGCAAAAATTTCATGAAATTACTATTTTTAGATAACACTACAAAAATTACATTTTGAGGCCTTTAGGAGCAGATTTGAGTCAAAATTTGTTGAAATTTTTTTACATCTCTTCACCATATTCTATGCATTCCAATATTTTTGACGCATTTTTAACGGGTCAATAGGAGTTACGATGCAAAAGTTATGACTCCCAAAAGTTTCCTTACTAGAATTACTTCTGAATTTCTATCTGGATCAGGTCCTTCCTCTTTCAATAGAAATTATCCTCATTGTGCCAAGGAGTCCAATCAAGTGTGGGAATTATTTCTTGATCTGGTATTTGGTGATCCATTTACCTTGATGACTGAAATTTCCTTTCTTGATCACCCGATAGAGCTGAATAGGACGTCCTCTGGTGGTCTTGGTGCAAGTGTCCACAATATGGTCTTCTTCAACTAGAGAAAAGCTTTATGGGTTGAGTTCAGATATGTCCAATTCTTCTGATTCAACCAAGGTGCCCAATAGAGGTGGATGAGATGGTTTACGGAGGTCTACATTAAAGATATGATGTAGACCAAGTTAGGGTGGAAGATTCAACTCAAAATAATTTTCTCCCACTTTCTTGGTGATAGTATAGAGACCATACCATAGAGGTCAAATTTTCCTGTGTGGACCTGTAAGTATTTCCTTCTAAATATGTAACCAAACCTTATCTCTTACCTAAAAATGATGTAGAACCCTGTGTTGATCATGACATTATTTATACATTGCATTCATCTTCTATAAAATATTGTGGACTTGTTACTGAGTATACTGGATCTGTTCAACAAACCTTGTTGCCTTTTCTGCTTCAGTTCTTCCATGAGGTGTGTATTTCATTATATGCAATAGAATTCACACATCAATGGGTGTCATAGGATGGAACCCATAACAAAATTTAAATGGAATGTGCTTGGTGGAGTTGTGCAGTGTCCAATTGTATCCATGTTATATGCAAGGGAGGGATTCCTCCCATGTACATGGGTATTCGGAGTGATACATACAAAGCATGTGGACAATCAAGTGGTTCACCACCTATTTCTTATCATCGAGTCTTAGAGGGGAATACTATGGAATTCATCAACTAGTGTCCATAATTTCCCATAGGGTGGACTGGAAGATTCTCAAGAACCTGTTATCTCTATCAGAAATGATAGAATTGGGTAGCTTGAAAGTGATCGATACATGACTAAAATAGATTTTAGCAGTTTATTTAGTAGAACTATTTTTCTTACAAGTAACCATTATATCCATTTTAGAAAACCGATCAACTATGAAAAAAAAAAGTTGTTTCCATGTTTCAAAGTTGGAAAACTTGAGAGGAAGTCCATTGAGATGGAGGCTAAAGGTTTCGTTGGTTCTAGAAATGGTGTATAAAATCCTTGTTTCTTATTTTTGGTTTGGAAATTACATAGGGGGTGCAAGAATTGATGTACTTAACCACATCATTTCATATATTGGGCCAATAAAAGTGATTTTGGAGTAGTGTCAGTGTTTTTTCCATGCCAAAGTGTCCAGTTGTCCTGCTAAAGTGTGCCTCCAATATCATCTTCATTGTTCAACATCTGGAACACATATGTGTTCCATTTAGTAGAGGAGGTTATCCTATAGATAGAAATCTGGGACATGTTTTCCCATCAGTAGATCCTGATATGTATTTTAAAATTCAGGATTTTTCTCTTACAAAGTGTACTAACTAGAAGTCTCATGTCCATAGAGGTCAAGGATAGTTGTGAGGGATACAATTGGAGGGTGGCTTAGGAAATCTGCTATTGAATTGGAACTTCCCTTCTTATGTTTTATTATCAGGTGGAATTTTTGTAGGTATGTGGCCCACTTCTATTGTCTCTCATTCCTTAGCTTCCTCTCGTGTGCGAAGGAACTCCAACAACTTGTGGTCTATGTGGAATACTATCTCCTTTCCTAGAATGTAGTGTTTCCATTACTTGTAGGATTAGACAATGGCATAAGGATCCTTTTCATATGTTGGGTACTTCCTGATTATGTAATTAAATTTTTCACTATGATATGCAATAGGGTGACCATGTTGCATGATAACAACTCCCATGACATATTCAGATGCATACATCATCAATTCAAAACATTGATGCAGGTTAGATAAGGAGATAACATGGGCCGAGCATAGTATTCCTTTAAAAAATTTGAATGCTCTATGATGCACCTCCCTCCATCAAAATGTATCCTTGTTTCCTCCTTTAGTCACTTGGTTCAGTGGCTAAGAAATATGTGAAAATCCCAAGACAAATTGGCGATAGAAATTGGCAAGACCCAAGAAGCTACAAAGTTCTGTAAGAGTCTTTGGAGTAAGCCATTTCTGAATAACCTAGATCTTCTTTGGGTCAACATGGAATCCTTCTTATCTACAACATATCCTAGGTATTGAACCTTCCTCATCCCAAATGTGCATTTTTATAGATTTGCATACAACTTGTGATTTTGAAGGGTTCTAAGTCCTTCTTAAACAAATTCTGATGTTGCTCCCACGTCGACTATAGATGAGTATATCATCTAAGTAGAAAACCATGAAGGATTTGGTGTAGGGCCACAAGATGTCATCCATCATCCTCATGAATGTTGTAGGAGCATTAGTTAAGCTGAAATGCATGACCAACCATTCAAATAGACCTTCTTGAGACTTAAATGCAGTCTTCTAGACATCTGTGGGCTCGATGGGAATCTGGTGATAGCCATATTTGAGATCAATTTTGGTGAATAATGTTACACAATGGAGTGTCCAAAAAATCATCGATCCTCAGAAGGGGTAGCAATTTGTCATGGTAATTTAGTTCAACACCCAATAGTCAAAACAAAGTCTCCATATTCCATCTTTCTTTAGTGCCAAGATAATTGGGATTCCACAAGGTGAAGAGCTCAGCCTAATGTGTCCCTTTTGAATCAACTCTTGGAGTTTCCTCTTGATCTCATCATTTTCAAGGACTAACCTACGATACAAAAAAATTATTAGGTAAAGGAAAACTCGGACCAAATTAATAACATGTTTTAAATCACACTGAAGTGGCACCCATGTGGGTGACTGGAATAGATCATCATACTCAACTATGATATGGTCAATCTAATTTTTTATTGCATTAAATTTGTGGTCAAGGTGGCCACAAAAAATTTCTTAGTGGTTTTTGGCTTGATCACTAGGATAAAAATTTGCTTTTTTTTCTCCACCAGTTCCTTACATTGCTTGGCACTTATGAGGGAAACTGAGTTGGAGGGGATGACCTCGAATATCTAATAACACCGATTTCCAATGCTAATGGTAACCCTTAGAGTCGTGACTCATAGATGTCATGTCTCTCCCACATAAATGGTTGACCCAAGAGCCCATAACAAACATCCAATGGAGTAACATCACACTTGAATTCATTTTGGAAGGGGTTGATTACATATGGGAGGAGACATTGTTGTGTGACATGGAGATATATTCCAAGGTTCAACCACCCGATACTATATGGATGGGGATATGGATTTACAAGAAGGTTCAGACATTTCACAATATTAGCAGAAATTAAATTCTTTTGACTTGCAATATCAAAAATAAAATGTAGAGGCTTACCCTTTACCTAAATCTTGGAGTGAAATATGTTTTTTTCTCATCCATATTCTTGACTTTCAAGGTGGAAATGAAAACATCCACTTCAATATCTATAATTTTTCTTCTTCATCTCTCGACCTCAAGGTGTGTCACCGATAGAGAAATGTGTGCTAAATATTGTGACTCGATTAGTAAGGACTTGATTGTTTGAAATTCTTCCTTAGAATGATTATTAGTCTTGTGGAGGTCACACCACTTCCCTGTATTCTCCTTTTGTGTTTTATTTCCTGGTGACTCCTTCTATTTCCAACCCTGTCCTCGGGTTTGACCTTCCTTGTCATTTCCCCCTCAAAGGACAGCTTCTTTATATTGATCTTTTGATGCTTTTGTTTAATCTTTATCACGAACTTGTACAACTCGCTAAGGGTATGAAATTGAAATAGGTCCATGTCACCCCATATGTACCATTATAGGAAACTATGATATTTAAGGATTTTTGTTGCTCTATGTCGTGAATGCCCGATCTCGCAGACAAAGAATGAAAATTATCAGTATAATATTAAACTGATGGGTCCTTACCTTGGTGGGATTGCTTTACCACTTTGTATGTACAGATCATCATAGGATCCAATACGGTATTATTATCCCTGTATGGCATCTAAAAAATCATCTCATGTGGGTTCCTCTGTGATTCCTAATTCTTCCCTATTGAGTCCATTCTTGTACACCCCAACCAATTTTTGATAGAAACTGATGATTTCAAGAGAGAAAATGTTATCTTCTATTTATCATTGAATTTATTGACATAAAAGTAGGAGGATAATTTTTCTAACTAGTTTTCTACTACATCAAATTGTATTTTACCCTAAAAAATAGGAATATCAAAATTTACTTAAACTTTGAAGGGTGTCGAGGAACGAAGGGTTAGCTCATAGAGGAGGCATGATCTCCCATTTGTAGTTGTTGAAGGATCTAGGAGAATTTTTGTAACATATGATATTTATTCTCCATGAGAGATTCATTCACCATTTTCTTGAGAGGATCATTTGTCTGATGTTTTCCACCATTTGAGGTCTCTTGCAATGAGCAATCAAGTATTCTGAAGGAGGACCACCCAATATTCTTATATCCCGACCTCATTCTAGGAATCATACACTCTTAAGACAACTTTTCTTTGATACCACTGATCCAAAACTTAGGGTTTTGGGATTAAAGGATAGAATAACAATTATGCTAGATGAAAACAATAAAACTATCTCTGAAAAGAGATGTATATTGCTCAAAATACTGTGATTACATGATCGAGTAAACAAGTAGTTTTCCTATTCTAAAATTTTAGCTCAATTCTCCTTATAGGAAGTTTATTTTTAATTCCAAATTTTTAACTCAAACATAATCAACTAGGTGAAAATGTAATGCAAATAATAATTAACATTGCACATAAGTTGATAATGGAGTTCAAGATGCCTACTTCTATGGGTTCGTTAAATGACAAATTGATTCATTATAAAAATCCATTTACAAGTATAAAATTTAACACTTACAACACTATAATGAATCAAACACAAGTAAATTGCCAATCGGTCCTGTAGATACCCTTCACGGTCTTGTAAGACTTGTACAATGTTCCGGCATTGACTCCGATCACATCTTCCTAGTAAATTCTCCTCTCTTGCACGACTTTCAAAAGCCTCTATAAAAAGCTAAGTCGAAAATATGTCTTCCTAAAAAACAAGACACCTTCTTGTTGACTTCTCCTCTATTGCACAACCACCAATAGCCTCTACAAAGAAATAATTCAAAATTTAGAGTCCATAGTTGGCTATGTAAAATGATCCTCCTTCTGAACCTCCAAGTAGTGATAACTCCTCTAATAGAGCTATTATTGCAATACTTGACTTTTAATCACCCAACAAATATTAGAGAATCGTAGATCTAGTTGTCCCGTAAAATGAACTTCTAATGCATTCAAAAACCCCTCCACTCTAATCCCGAGCTCGGGTAATAAACACCATAATTAGGCTTATTAAGCCTTTACAAAGTAATAATAATAATAGTGGCAAGTTAAAATGACTTCAAAAATGCCTTTCAATAAGGCTTCCATGCCTTTACTTACTTGCCTAAATCTCAAGCTTAGAAATTGTCTTGAATGCTTGTGTGTTGTGAAATTCCCCTTGACCCCCTTTTATACATGCTTGGGGTTTGAAAATAATGGATATAATCCATATCCATTGGCTATTAAAATAGAAAACTCGGATGGGTGAGTTGGTTAAGCCCCGCCACCTTTTACTCCACTATTGTTATGAGCTCGCTACATTTTCTACCTACACCGAGATGAGTTGTCACCTTGAGCATCATTCTATCCACACTTGACTCAGCCACTTGACCCACTTGCACACCAACTTTTGACTCACCTGAGTTGATTCACACCGTTGTGGGTTTTGCAAGTGTTGATCGTCCACCGACTCACTACTTCACTCAACCACACTGATCATGAATTAATTGCTCTCCCCTTTCCATGTCTTGGATGATGGGATTAGTCTCATATTATATGGGAGGTGTAGTTCATAGGGATTAATATAGACCTCAAGAGTTGAGAACATTGTGGATTTGGCCACATCTGCTCTATTTTTTTGATCTCTCTAGTCTCGGGTAGCTTAGGGAGGTGGTTAGCAAGGTAACTCGGTCCATCTGCTTCTACCCAGATAGGTCACAATCTCACAACTATGTTCTAACTCACTTACTAGCTTGATGAGATATTTGTAAATTCATGAGTTGGTCAATATGATGTCTTGGTCCCCTCCAAAATAAAACCGGGCTCCATAGTTTAAAACCCCTTTTTGACCGTTGAAGACCACCTATTTTTTTGCTTTGATGAACGCCATTTGTCGACTCCACATCGACCCACTTGCTATTCCACATTTTCCCTAGTGTTACATCACCTGTTCACTTATTTCACCTGTTGACTCTTGTTCTGTGTAGATGATATCTTACACACATGATGCTTGTTTTGACCCTTTCAAATGTGTTGGAAATATAATTATGATATCTTCTAGAAGTAGCAGATTCAAGGAGGTTTCAGGAACATCCAAAGTGTGAAAAATACTTAGGATCACACCTCCCCACTAAGGAGGCTTTTGTTCTACCAAAAGCTAAAACTTTCATTTTCCCGGTATTGGAATTGTTACATTGTATTGCCTCATGGAGCGGACTCTCTGGTCCTTGAAACTACTACTTTGAAATGGGAAAGATATGTCATTTCTTTCATGTGTAAAATTGTTAATTCACTGCAAGCACAACATCACACAAAATGATCAATTTGAAAAAGACATCTTACTACCAAAGAGACAAGTGTTTGACTGATTTGGTGATCTACCAGTGAATAAGCTATACAAGATAGTAGAATTTTTTTGCACTAATGTTACATTACCAAATGGTGAATTGTATGTACTAAAAACAAAATGTTTCCCATCTATGGGTCTTAAATTACATCCTACATAGATACAATTTTCATAACAACAACTACTTCAACTACAAGTTTCAATTAGGTGTACTAAACATGTCTCAATAACCATCATATACTATTGTCACTTTATAATGGAGTTACTTAAAATGTGGAAAAACCAATCATGATAAACTTGTCATGAGACTCTCCTCATTTGGTACTCCAAAAATATTCAAAGCTAAAACATGGGTTAAATTTCCTTTCATCATTCAATAGGAACCCCACAAATGTATGATTTGAAGGATTTACATTCCATCAACAATCATCAGCTATGTAAACATAAAACTAAGGAACTGCTTACCAAATTTTTTCAATGAATTACCCTATTTATGTGATTTTTCTTCCTCAGTAGATACATGGGTTGACTCATCAACTGGTGGTGGATTAAGAACTTCATTTTCCTTTACAACAAGCTTGTATTCCATCTTTGTCTTACTATTTTGAGATGGATGAAGTCTCCAAAATTTCTCAACCCGATGCCCATTCACATGACAATGAGCACAAAAATTCATCTTGTCCTCCTTGGACGAGGAATCACATTTGTCATTTCTCACCTTTGAATGATGAGATTGGTCTTTAACACCTAATTTTTTTCTAATAAGAGCATTTAACTTCTTTAACAATGACCTTCTCTTCCAAAACTAAGTAATGAAGGTTTACTTAACCCACAAAAAGTGCAAGGAAATGCATGTCACCTTTTCTGTATATCATAGCCATATTTTTCATACTGAAAGAGAGGATTGCACCTATACCTATTTAATCATAATTAAACCAATTAAAAATATAGAGTGATAAATTAGCAATCAACTAGCTCTGATATCAAACTTGATCTGTAAATAGGTAGTTTTCTTACTCTGAAATTTTAAATCAACGGATCCTTATAGGTAGTTTATTTTTAATGCTAAATTTTTAACTCTGAAACATAATTAACTAGGTGAATATGCAATGAAAATAATATTTATGAACACTACACATAAGCTGATAACAGAGTTTGGAAGATTCATATGTCTTCGAGTTCATTAAATGATGAACCAATTCATTATAAAAATCCATTTGCAAGAAACAAAATATAACACTTACAACACTATAATGAATCCATCATGAAATCAATTGCTAATTAGTCTTGGAGAGACCCAAACTAATCTTGGAAGGCTTACACAATGTTCGGAAGAGCCTCCTCAATCACACCTTCTTGTTGAATTCTCCTCTATTGCACGGCTTCCAAAATCCCCAACACAAAGCTAAGACGGAATAGGCATTCCTAAAAACAAAACACCTTCCTATTGACTTTTTCTCTGTTGCACAAACCCCAATAGCCTCTACACAAAACTAAGTCAAAATTCGAGAATCCTTTGTCGGCTCCATAAAACGATCCTCCTTTGCGGCCTCCAAGTAGTGCTAACTCCTCCAACAGATCTATTGTTACAACACTAAGCTTTTAAACACCTAGCAAATATCGGAGAATCGAGTTACATTTTACCATACAATTATCCTCCAATTCCTTCAAAACCCCTCTAATATAATCCCAAGTTCTCGGTAATAAACACCATAATTAGGCTTATTAAGCCTTTATAAAGAAATAATAACAATAGTGGTGAGTTAAAATAACTCCAAAAATGCCTTTTAATAAGGCTTATATGCCTTTATTTTCTTTCCTAAATATCAAGCTTCGAAATTGGCTTGATTGAAAATAGTGGATATAATCCATATCCATTTGCTATTAAAATAGCCAACTCGGTTGGGCAAGATGGTTAAGACCCAAAATGGGTCGCAATAAGTATGAGGTTTGAAACCCCCTGCTACCTTTTACTCCATTGTTCTGCGATCTCACTTGCATTGTCCACCTATCTTTGAGCTGATTTCTCACCTTGAATGTCATGCTTCCAAACCTAACTTGTATGCTCGACCCATTTGCATGAAATTCTTTCTCATTGGGATGATTCATACCACCATGGGGTTTGTTGGCGTTGATCTCATTAACCGATTCGGTCACTTCACTCGGTTGCATTACTCATGACTCATTCATTCTCCCTTTTCCACGTATTGGATAGTGGGATTAGTCCCACATTTAATGGGAGAGGTAGTTCATAGGTCTTAATATATCCCTAAAGCATCAAGAACATTGTGGCTTCATCCACATCTGCTTTGCTTTGTTGAGCTCGTCGGTCTGGTTAGATTGGTGATGTGGTTGGCAAGGTAACTTGGTCATGAAATTCCACCCATCTTGATCACGAGCTCCTACGGATCAGTTCTAACTTGTTTTCTAGCTTGATGAGCTACTTGCAAATTCATGATTTGATCAATACGGTGGTCGTCCCCTCGGGAAACTTTTAGTGGTGGATATTTGTAATTTGGTGAATATTCCATATTTGGAAAATTTAAAAAGGCAAAATTTTTAGAGTATGTCGATGTCTTTGTTCACCTAAAATTTCTAGTATAATTTTTTTAGGGGTCGGCTTCGCCTACTATTGAAAACTACTCCTATATAAACATAGGTAATTCATCAGGTAGTATACTAGTAACTTACTAGTAAGGTACTTGTCCCAAATAATAATCAAGTATCGTGTGAATTTGCAAGTACCATCGGACACATGGCAATAATTGTAAATTAGATTGTAGATATGCGCACTAAGGTGTCGATCGGTTTGATCCTTGTAGACATGTGACAAGGATTTGCAGACAAGTGAAAAGAAAGGCTTGATCGATACGCAAAAATTAATAATTGTATACACATGAAAAATAAGGGTTGTTGACATACAACAAGGCCCAAGGGTTTTAACATGTGATAAGGATGTTGTAGCTAATGCACGACAAATGAACTCGTGACATGTGACAAGGTTTTTTGAACGCACAACAAGTCTTACTAATGCACAAAAAAATTTCTGATGTGTGACAAAGGTTTAGTGATGCACGATAAGAGTTCATAGTTTAGAGAGATGCACGACAAGGGTTCAAAGTCTAGAGTGACGCATGAAAAGGATTTAACTTTAGACTCCAGATGAGTGACTGGTTCCCAAATCAAGTACTCAATGGAAGATGCTAGTTCTCGAAGACCTAAAAAGGTAACCAAAATATCTCAAAATTCAACATTGTTCAAGTATTTTGGAAACTTTACTGCTACTAATACAACTACCACCAACACCTATACAACTACCATTGGAATCAATCAGAGTACATACTGTGTGGAAGGTATTATTGAAGTGGGCATGGCTTCATCACAATATCAACCAAATGATACCTATGATGAACACATGTCGAGCTTGAAGATATTCTTGTTGGGTTAAACCAAGAGAGGATCATGATATATCAAATACTCAAAAAATGTAATACCAAAACCAAATGAAAATTATGGTTCATGAAAGAAGAACCCAGATGATCATGATGTTCCTAAAAATTATGGTTGTAAAAGTAAACTTTGAAATCAAACAAGGATATGTGGACACTTGGTAGGACATATAAGTTCGAGTGGGATGCCAAATTTCCTTTTATAAAATGTGTGGAGCTAGTTAATTATGAAGATATCCCATATAAATGTACATGTACAATATGTACCTGGAAATTGGGAAAGTAGTAAAAAAAATGTAACTAAAGTTGGACATAATTAAAAACATTGTGGAAAACAAAATGTTACTTGTCAATGAGAACATGGCCAACAAAATAAAAACACATATAGAAAATTGAAAAAGAATGTATGCATGTTAAATACACAGTAGAGTATGAAGCTGAGTAGAAAAGATGTAGACATCTCGTGGAAAAGGGTGGAACAATCACATCACAAATTGGTAAGGTGATTCAATCAAATTTGCATGCTAAAAGCATACAGTTCTCTACCGTATTCCACATCCGTAAGAAGGGAAGACATATTTTATATTTCATTGATTTTAAAGTTTTGTTTTCAAATAATGGAATGCAAAACGTTCCTCAATCTCATTGGTCAGACAACAGTGCATGGGAAATGGCTAAATGCCTTGTAATGATTGAAAAGGAATATTTGAAAGAGAGTGTAAAAAATACAAATTTTATCTCTCTATCAATTGATGAAGTAATAACAATTGACAACACCTCATGGGTATGTATCCATGTTTATACTTTTGAAAATCATATAAGGAAACCACATCTGTTGGTTGTACAGAAAATGGTTGAAAATTGCAATGTTGAAAACCTATATAAAATAGTTGTTTCCAATTTGAAAGATATTACTGGCATGACTGAATATGAAATTGCTAAGAAGTTTATATGTGTTGGTGCGAGATGGTGCATAAGTTATGCAGGGTCATTGAACTGGGTTGTGTGTTTGATTGCAAACAAAAATATCCCTTTATATGTTTGCAATTCATTTTATGAATCACAAAATGAATCTAACATATAAAATACTAAGAAACTTTGAAAATGTTTCAAAAGTAGAAGACCTTATCAGAGAACTGCATTCCTATATGTCAAGCAATCCAAAGTGATTTCTCAAGTTTCAAAAACTTTCAATTCAAATTAGATATGGAAAAAAACTTGTAAGGATGTTGATGCAAGATGGATTTATTTGTATGAACCTACATGCATATTTGTGAGGAGTGTCCATTATTGGTTGGTTTGTTGCACAAATATCATCATGAAGTTGAAAAGGCTAAGGATTTTTTGTTCTATTTAACGGATCTAGAAACATTGCTTACGTTGGTTTCATTCTACCAATGTTGAAGGAGATCAATACATTGATGAAGCATGTATAAGAGAGATCCATTTATATTTGTGATTTTATATGGCTGCAAAAGTGGGTATGTCAATATCTTAATTTCTTGTACTTGTCAGAACAAAGTTTTGATACATCTATTTTCGATAATTGGAAAGTTTTATTGTATTTCAATAATCCCAATAACTATTTGAGATTTAATATCCATGATCACATATGTATCGATGTTAATGGGAGGAATATACCACTACACAGGTTTGTAAAAATGTTAATATATTCTAGGATTGAAAAGAGAAGAAGTTATCATGACTCGTGTTCCGTTTGATTCAATTAAAGTTGATACATGATAAAACTTTTAAAAATTGCACAATCTTTAGCATCCAAAATCAGAGAGCATTTTAGTAAAGATAAACTTCTTGAAGCTATGGGAGTGATGAATCCATTTTTTTGGAATACTATAGGTGGCCGTGCAAATTTTGTAAGTAAGCTATTTCATAAATCCATGGGTACAATAATGGATCATTTCACCAAGACATCAAAGATCAATGGTATCAAAATCAAAGGTATACTAAATATTGACTTAATAAAGTCTCAATCGTCATATTTTTCAATGATAATGGTTATCCAATATCATTTTTAAATGAACCTCAAGAGAGTGGTGCCATTACAAGGATCTGGAAAAAAATACCAAAGTAGTGTGTTACAGGAAGACATCGGTGAATTTTTGATTATACGATATGTATCAAATAATGATTTTGGATCTGTGGAGGATGAAAGAGTTTTTAGTGCTTTATCTTTTGTAAAATCAAAACTAAGAAATAGGTTGGATAAAAATCTAGAAAGTTTTATGAGGTTATATGTTTCACACTACTCCCTAGACATTTTTCCTTTTGATAGAGAAATTACACATTGGAATTCCCTTGCTGAAAGAAGAGGTGTTAATAATACAACTGAAAATACAAATGTTCTCAATGATGAGACTGGATTTGGTGCATCCTCTAACTCTGCATATGCAAATATTGACTATGAAGAAGCTATTGAAAATGGATTGTTTCATCTCTAAATATGATTTCAAATCTTATAGGTATCACCTTACATTTTAAATTTTTTTATGTATTCAATTTCATAGTAATAGATTCAAATAATTTTTTATAATTAGACGTAAGAAAATTGTAAGGAGACTATATTTGATGCGTCCTATAACTCTATAGATGTAAATATCGATCGACTATGAGGAGGATATTGAAAATGGATTATTTCAGCTCTAGTTATCATTTAAGATGTTACAGGTATCAACTTACATTTATTCAAATACAATTATTTATAATAATCATGTTTTATTTAATTGGTATTTTGGTATTTTCAAACTACTTTGATGTTGTGTTTGTGACATGCATTTTTGGAATACTATTTTGTAAGGCCTTCAGATCTATATTTTCTATCGTTGTTCTAGTTGATTTGCTCTAGTCGTCATTATCTAGCACTGCATTCTTGGCACTTGTGTCACTTTGACATGCATAAGTTTGATTTAATTTTCTTAGATTAGATTTACATTTTACTTTATCTTCATTGCATTTCAGTTTTTGTCTTATCTCAGATCTTGCTACATCCAATCTATCAATATTTTATCTTTTCTTTATCAAAAACATGGGTTGACATCCATCCTAGGAAGCTCTCACTTCTCGGGACTAACATTGTTAGGAAACCCACCCATCTATCTACTAATCCATTTTTCGTGTTGAGTTCTCTTGATTTGCAGGTCATCTAGCTCATTGTGAAGGAGGATTTCTCATTTTGTGCCCGTATACATCGTCATCCCATCTAGAGGTACCTTAAACCCTCTCATACTTGGAGTTATAATAATCCTATTTTATTTATTTTGGTATTTTCAAACTGCTTTGATGTAGTGTTTGTGACATATATTTTTGGAATACTATTTTTAAATACCATAATTAGACATAATACTAGTAAATGAAGTGTAATGTAATGAATCAAACACAGTTTGAGTTATTCATCTTACATATTTTACATTTTACATACTTAAACACAGTTTAGGGTATCCATATTACATATTTTGCATTGTAAATAATTAAAATTTCAACATTAAAGCAAATACATTCCATACATATTTTGATATCATTACAATTCACAATCTATAATTTCTATATATAACAAAATATAAATTCCAGATTGCAAGATAATATGTGTAAAAAAAGAGATTCCATGAAATCCATTACAACGTGCAAGCATAGGTGATTCTTCTCAAGGAAAAATTGTTTTGTGATTTTTCCTAAGGATTTTAAGAAGGGTTACAAAGGTAATGTGAAGAAACCTGTTAGAGAGTTCGAATTTTACAAGTAGAGAGAAGAATATTTTACTATATTAGCTTGAAGAGAATCATTACATCAGTCTACTTCATTAATATTTTATATCAATAGTTGTGTATTTATGGAAACATGAAATATTGAAGGTACTTAGGTCATGTGAAATGTGGTAGTCAATTAAATTACGTGTAAAAAATGATATTCCATGAAAAACATTGCATTATAAATAATTAAACTTTCAACATTAAAGAAAATGCATTCCATACATATTTTGATATCATTACAATTCACAATATAGAATTTCTATATATAACAAAATATAAATTCTAGATTGCAAGATAATACGTGTAAAAAATGAGATTCCATGAAAACCATTACAACATATATTCAACTTTGAGCATTCTTGTAAAGATGAGAAAAGATTTTCGAGATGCACACAAAAATGCAGAGGGTTTGCTAAAACCTAATCTAACTTGCCAAGAGAGACGGGGTAAGAAAATGCATAGAATAAAACCTAAACTACAAAGGTGATGCAGGAATGTTAGACACTCGTTTTGCAAATTTAACACAGACCACATAGATGCAATACAAACACCATGCACGAGTAACCAAAGCTGATAAGAGATCAAAATGACAACAATGAATACATGAGAGGGTTGAGAGTCAATCACAACACATATATTATTGCTCAAGAGTCGATACGAGTACATTGCGGTGGCCAGGCAAAAAAAGCGGCATTCTGACCCATATGGGAGGTTTGAAAGCTCCACAAATTCTCTTGCAAGCGAGGGAATAAGGGAGGATGCAAAACAAAAATGTCGACCCCTTAAAGGAGCTCTTCTTTACAATATATATCAAAGAAATGAGAGAGGGAAGAGAGAGAAATCCAGAATCTGCTGACCACTTCTTGGTAGCATTTAAAATCATCTCATTATGACGAAGCGGCGGATCCTAGCAAAAAAGCGGTGGGCTTTGTCTAACGGGAGGGCGAGTGTCTGCTGCATTAAAGTTGGTTGTTGAAGCATTACTTACATCTATCACCACACACGTCGTCGAGACGTTTTCTTAATTTTCTCCCTCAAACTACACCAAAATGTGAGATTGATCCCAGAATCATGTAGAGAATTTCAACATGACTTTCCGTTGATATAAAGAACGTGCAAATCCGAGCTCTGGATCGAAAGATACGAAGGTCTGAAGATTTAGGGCACAAAACAGGTGAAAACGGATTTTTAAATTTCTTTTCCCGCGCTCTGCCATCTGGATGACACGTGGCAGGCTCTGGTTCACTGAGCAATTTTCTCTCTCCACCTTTTCATGGGCTTTTCTTGTGGGCCCCTTAAACTTGGACACGTGGCACTATTTCATTGGTTCGGATCAGTGCTCAAAAACTCGCCCCTTTGACCTTTTGGACCTTTTTCCTTGGCGACACGTGTCATGCTGTGATTTGTCCACGGGCCTGCCGATTTTCACGTCCACCGCGTCCTTTTGTCCCGGATGTCCCAGTGCTTCGCGGGATAGAATCCTCCGATCCACCCGAAATGGGCTTCCTCGTCCCTTTTCTGCCGGTGACACGTGGCGTGATCTGATTGGCTTTCGGCTCCTTCGGCTATCCGTCCCGCGCCCCTTTGTCCCACTTGTCCTTGTGTTGAAGTTTCTGAAGTTTCTTGTTTGGCCCGTCGGTTCCGTCCTTCGTCCATTTGTCCCAAATGTCCCGTCTTTATCAGGACAAATTCTTCGGTTCGATTCGCGGTTCGCGTCCTCCGTCCTCGCGCACTCTTGTCCCACTTGCTCCCGGTAAAGGACTTGGACAAATTTTCTTTCTTTCGGCCGATTCGGGCATTTCGCGTCCATTTGTCCCAGATGTCCCTTTTCTGTTTGGGCCACCTGGAGGCTTTTCGGCCGATCCGCGCCTTCCACGCGTATAATTGTTCCAACTGTCCCAAAGGTGGCCTTGAGCAGGACTTAGCCAATTTTACGATTTTCCCTGAATCAATCTACTTGCTTGGAACTAAAAACTCTGATGCATGTTATCAAATTAACTCTGGGGGTGAAATTTGGATAACAATTTGGTGACTTTTAGGGTCACTGCTGCTAGGTAGAAGATCGGTGGCCTTTTAGCGATCCGTTGGGCATGGAGTCATAAGCAATAACACTAAATGAGCACGATCTTTGCTGACTCCCTCTACGAGAGCACGTTGAAGCTAAAAAAAAACTCAATCTAGGAGCGAAAAAAAAACTGCGCCAAAGCACTTAGGAAGCTGAAACCTAACTACTGACAAGACAATGTGCATACGCACTTAGAGGAATTGAAATCTAGGCTAATATTTACAAGGTGAACCTTTTATTTTTAGTAGTGATGTTTGAGATAGATTCCATTTCTTGGAATCTGCGGTTCTTCACCATCCATGAGAGGCCAATTGGAAAGCATTGCTGCTCTTGCACTTCGTGACCATGTATGGGCCACTCCAAATGGCATCAAATTTTGAATGCCTTCCCGGTTTTGCCACTGTCCACATCCCATTTCAACACTAGATCTCCAACTTGAAAAGATCTATCTTTGGCCTTCTATCAAAGGTCTTCTTGATCAAAGCTTGATCCTTTTCCATTGCTTGGGATGCACGATTTCGATCTCTTGCAGCTCCATCAACTCTGCATACCTCACCTCCATGGGCTCAAATTCAAGTAACTCCAGCTTGCTTCATGAGTTCCAATGTTGGCAACTCAAGTGACATGGGCAAGATTGCCTCTCTTCCATAGACAAGCTGAATGGAGAGTTACTGTGGATCTTTTGGGAGTGATCCTATCAGCCCATAAGGCTGATTTCAACTTGGTATGCCAAGACCTCGATTCTCATCAAGAGTTCTCCTAATGATCCTCAACAAGTTCTTGTTTGTAGACTCGGCACAGCCATTACCACGAGGGTAATAGTTCGATGAAGTGCTTAGGTAAATACCGTTCTTGACAGCCCACTCGGTCACCTTAGATCCATGAATGCCAATGCATTATCGGAGATTATTGTGGCGGGTACACCAAATCTGGTTGTTATTCCCTCATAAAAGTCTAAGATCTTTAGACTCATTTGCCTCTTTGAGTGCTCTTTTTGTCCATTTGGTGAAGTAGTCACGTGGTTTGTCAAAATCCATTTATGCCCTTGGCTTGAATTGGGATTAATGACTCGATGAAGTCAAACCCCATTGCATGAATGGCTGGTCAAGCTGAGATTGGATGCGATGGAAGGGCAGCAAACTTCTCTTTTCTGTGAAGAATGCACAATTCTTACACCTCTTGATCCATGCGTAGCAATCATTGAAGATTTTAGGCCAATAATAACCAGCCTTCATAATTTTTAGAGCTGTCACTCTTGGCGCAAAATGGCCACCAGCTGGTCCACCATGAAACTCTTCCAATACCCTTTGAATCGACTGTGCTAATGCATCTCAGCAGCACTCCATTTACATCTTTCTTGAACAAAACTCCATCAACAATGGCATACGGGACAGCCTGTAATCTGAAGTGTCTCCTTTGGGTCTTGTTCATCTCTGGGGGGCACTGGCCTGTACCTAGGAAGTGCATAATACCTTGGGTCCAGCAAGGAATGGGGGAAGCATTGTCTTCTTCATGATTGCCGCTTGGCTCATGGCTGTCCTGGACTATCAAAACAACCTCTTCTTCGTTGCATACTTCCTTTTGCTTCCCTAAAACCAGCTGCTCACACAGTCCTTTCCCTCTTACCAGCTTGGTGATCTTGATCTCAATGTCATACTCCATGACACGGGTGATCCAACCTGCCCTTTTCTCATTCAAATCCTTGTTGAGGAGGAAGTCCTTAACTCCAGCATGTGAGACCAGCAACTGGACCTTGTTGTTTGAGACTAAATGCTTGAATTTCTTCAAGCTTCGATTCTTTGCAAGTACATGCTTTTCATAAAAGAGTACCTCACCTCATGATCATCTAGGCTCTTGGCTAAAAAAAAAAGGCAATCGGCTGCTCATCATTATCTTTGTTCTGTTGTACCAGAATGGCAAAAATAGTGTCATCACCTCCAAATGCATAGAGGATGAAATCCTTGGAGAAGTCTAGGTTGATGAGAGTTGGTGCTTGAGAGATAGCTTCTTTGATTGCTTCAAAACTCTCCTTGCCTTCTGCTGTCCACTTAAAAGCCATGCTCTTCTTTAACATTTTGGTGATGGGCTTGACAAGGGCTGCAAAATCTGGGATAAACCTGCGGACAAAATTGATCCTTCCCAAGAAACTTTGAAGAGCCTTCTTGTGACTTGGCATGGCGGTGCTCTTTATGGCTTGACCCTCTCTGGATCAATTGCCGGTCCCTCTTTGAGACAACATGGCCAAGGAGCTTTCCTTCATGTGCAAAAAAGATACTTCTTGGGGTTCAAAGATACTCAAACTTTCTACACCTCGAAACACTTGCACTGAGGTGAAAGAGATGATCTGCTTGCATTCTTTGAGAAAGCGGTGATATCATCTAGATATATCAGCACTATCTTGTTGATCAAGCCTTTGAATGCCATGTCCATTGCCCTTTGAAAGGTAGCACCAGCGTTGGACAGCCCAAATGGCATCTTCTTGTAAGCATATGTGCCCCATTTAGTTGTGAAGGCTGTCTTGAATTGGTCTTCTTCTTTCACCATCACTGATTATACCACGTAGCCATCTAGGAGAGAGATCTCTCTGAACCGGATCTACTTGCAATATTTGTTCCATTGAAGGAAGCGGGTAATGATCTTTGAGAGATGCTCTATTGAGGTCTCGGAAGTCCACACACAACCTGATTTCTCCTTTTTCTTCTGGCCAGGAACCAAGTTAGCAACCCGGCTTGAGTGCTTGATCGGGAATATAATGCTTGTCTATTAGCTTATTTAGCTCTTTCTTCATTAGAGGCTCAATGTGAGGGTTAACGGTCTGCTCTGCTTACACTTTGATGGGCTTAGCATCTGGATCCATTCTATGGTATGTTGTGCCAAATTCGGATTGAATCCTCTCAAGTCTTCATAGCTCAGCGAAGACATCTGGAAATTCTTGACAAAGCTGTATGAAATCTGATTTCTCTGCTTTCGGTGGCCACTTTACCAATTTGAAGTGTTTTGCCTTCCCAATAGGAATTGGCTCTGAAATCTTCCCTCTTGACTTTGTATGTTAGCCTTTTCTTTACGGGCTGGTCGTTAGGGTTGAAGATAGACTCAGCGTTACTAAACCCTTGGGAAGCTTGTTTGTCATGCACTACTTGATCCCCATCTTTGCTTTGCTCTAGTCATCTGATTCTAGGCTGAGAATTCAGCCTCTTCTTGTAAAAATTGACGATCATTGATCGTTTTCAAACACACCATGGTGTTATTATCTGGAAGCTGCTTGGCCTCACAATCACATGGATATGTGGCTGTGTTTTTCCCTTTTGATGTTGTCAACCACATCAAACGTTGCTCCAATTCTGCTGCGAGCCTATCCAGCGGCTTCATTTTCTTCTTGGGTATGGACACAATGTTGAAAGCTTCGAAATCCTCAATGAGGTCCCATACCCTATTCTTGTAGCTCCTCAGCAAGTCGTTCTTTGTAGCATGTTGTCCTCTAACTTGGTTGATGATTAGCTCGCTATCCCCGAACACCTGCAAGTTATTTATCCCTTTTTTCCTAGCCCAATGAAGTCCATGAATCAAGGCCTCATATTCAGCTGTGTTGTTTGAACAAGAAAACTGGAAATGAAAAGCTGAATAATATTTGATGCCTTGAGGTGAAACAAGCATGGCTCCACCTCCTGCGCCTTGCCTACTCCTTGATCCATCAAAAAACAGCTGCCATACCTCATTGTCATCATTATGGCTTGGCTTGGTGATCTTTAGGAATAGGTTGATTTTCTTCGTGTATACATAGACTCCCATCAGATTCTTCTACTTCTTGATAGGGATCAAAAGCATGTATCTTGTTTGCCCATTCATCAAGAGTTAGGTCAGGATACTTCCAACCTTGGTGTCGACCTCATCGATTACTAGGGTGATCTTCTTGATCAAATGTTGGAGCAATTGGCATTAATCTGACTTGGAGTGTAAGGCTCAATATGGAAGTTTGCAATAGGTTCAGACCTAATTGTAGCCTTAGTTCCATACCTTGTTCTAAACAGCATGTGAGACCAATCAGCAGACAAATACCCCCCAATCTTGGCTGTGAAGTCCCTTGACAAGCAAAGGGCAAAGAGTGGTGGAAGGTCTATGATTGATATATCTTGTAAAACAACAACATTTGGACATGCATGCAGGTAAGACTCAAGTTTTTAATCACTCCAACTATTGCTTTATTGCTGTCCCATCCAATTGCACTACCCCTTTAGATATTACTTCATATTGGAGACCGTTGATCAGCTATTTGCTTGGGCATCAACGAGCTACTTGCCCCGGAATCAATCATGCGAATTGTGTACTAGTTTATCCCCATGATTAATGAAACATAGAAAGGAGGGGGCTTGACATTTTACCTTGTTGCCCTCCATGGCTTCCTTGAGTGGGCAGCATTTGTAAGCACTTTGTCTTGCATCGAACCTGCTTGATTGAAGTTGTCCAATCCTTCATGGCAGCTTGCAGCGAGATCTCTTTGTCTGGGATGGATAGGGATTCCCACATTGATATATTGACGTTAGTCTTCTTCATCTTTGATGATCTTGAAGGGGATGAAGTATCCTTTTGTTGTCCCTTGGTTTGCACATTCACTCCTTGCACGTGGGCAGCAACAGCTGGCATTTGAGTTGGCCTAGGGGCTGTTCTTGGCTGTCCTTGTGCATTTGAAACTGGACTTTGCTTGCCAATCATTTGTGGAGCCGTGGAAGGTTGTGGATTGGCTAGGGCTAATGGCTGTTCTTCACCCAAATTTCTCCTCTTTGACCTTGTGTTGGCTGCAACACCTTGAGAAACTGCTTGATTCATGCCACAGAAATCTTCTGCTTGCCAGTTCACCAACGTGGTGTCATTTGGGGCTGATTGCTGTTGGAATGTTTCTTGTTGTTGGTTTTCCTTGACTGCCCTCGCCCTCCACACCAGTAGTTGTCACCATCAGTGCTTGATTGAGAGCACCATTGAAACACATGGATTGGTTATGAGGCTCGTTGCATGGAAAGCACCAGTCATATTCCTGAGCAATGTTGTTCTGTGTTGGCACTAATGCCTTAGAGGCAGATATAACATTTGGATTATAGGGCTGGAATGGTCTATTAGAGGGAGGCCTTGTTTGATTCACATTTGCAAGCTGGATTAGGTGGTCTTTGTGGTTGGTATGGCTGCTATTAGGCTGAGAGCTTGAGGTTGATAGGAAGGTCGAAACCTTGGGCTTGTTGCCTCTTAATAGTAACCAGCTCATTCCAAATTTTGCAAGTTGTTTTTCATGACCTCTTGGAGTTCATTTGAAGCACTTGGAGATGAAGTGGAAGCTTCATTTGAACTCGATTTCTAGGAGTGGGAGCAGGGCCAAAGTGGGTGCTTGACTAGTGCTTGGATTTTCTAAGTTTGGATACAAGAGGCATGGGAGGCCTAGGAGCCGGTTTACCGGCTTGAATAAGACAGTTTTCAGGCTCTAATGGCAATCTTATAAGCCATAGGGATTGTTGTGCCTCCCATGGACTGAATTAACATAGAAATATCAAATTCAAAGCTTTAAGGTAATATAGAAAAGCACCTTCTGCTTGTTGGCTTTGTTGCCCTTTGGAATCCTATCCCAAGACCTTTGAAATCTGAAGTTGAAGTCGATCATTTTGCTCGTTGGGGGCTCTCTTGATAGTTGTCGGCTGCTCCAAAGAGACAAGTTGTCTCCCTTCTCTCCAAATTGCTCGTGAAGTGCAATACAGGTGATTCCGGTTTGTGATAGAACCGGCTCAGGCTCCTAAACCATTGTAATGCTTTACCCTTGAAGGAAGATGCGATAACTTGTGACCACTTGCATTTCATTGATTTCATGGATTGCACAAAGGTTAGCAATATCTTTAACATGATCACACAGGTAGTCGATTTTCTCCGGTGAAGTAGGGAATGTTCTTGAGGCTGCAATAGGAAGCTGGATGTTGTGCATTGAGAGCAAGTGGGCTCTTTTGCTGTGAAGTTGACGTAGGGATTGTTACGAGCCATTCTAATCGGTCTTAAAACCCTTGTATCTTGAATGAAAGGCACATCGGTGGAGGAGTTGAGAGAGTTCTGTTTGGTGGAGATGGAGACCTTTGAATCCTTCTTCCTCTTTGCCTTCTTCTTGGAGATAACTGCGGTATTCAAACAACACTTCTTCTTCTCTCAACTCTTGACCTTGTGGTGATTCTTCTCATGAGTTTTCGGGCTGCCTTTGCTGAAACCGTTGATTCTTCCCCTTGGAGTCGCGGATATGCGAATAATAGCTCTTATAAGCAAGAAAACTGCAGCGAGATGCATATCAACTTTGCTTGCTGATAAAAAAATGAGACCTCTAGTCCCAGTTAAGTGCATGCCAAAAACTGTTGTTGCGAGACTCACGGCACCCACGGATGCAAATCGGGCTTCTAGGTTGATGTTCGGGCATCCGGTGTGATTGCACAACATGGAATCCTTTCTCCAGCGTGGGACTTGTAAAGATGAGAAAAGATTCTCCGAGAGAAAGGTGGTTCTATTCCTCTGTTGAGATGCACACAAAAAAATGCGAGAGGGTTTGCTAAAACCTAATCTAACTTGCCAAGGAGACGGGGTAAGAAAATGCATAGAATAAAACCTAAACTACAAAGGTGATGCAGGAATGTTAGACACTCGTTTTGCAAATTTAACACAGACCACATAGATGCAATACAAACACCATGCACGGGTAACCAAACTGCATAAGAGATCAAAATGACAATGATGAATACATGAGAGGGTTAGAGTCAATCACAACACATATATTATTGCTCAAGAGTCGATACGATACATTGCGGTGGCCAAGAGGCAAAAAGGCGGCATTACTGACCCATATGGGAGGTTTGAAAGCTCCACAAATTCTCTTGCAAGCGAGGGAATAAGGGAGGATGCAAAACAAAATGTCGACCCCTTAAAGGAGCTCTTCTTTACATATATATCAAGAAATGAGAGAGGGAGAGAGAAAAATCCAGAATCTACCCCACCACTTCTTGGTAGCATTTAAAATCATCTCATTATGATAGAAGCGGTGGATCCTAGCAAAATGGCGGTGGGCTTGTCTAACGGGAGCGGCGGTATCTATCTGCTGCATTAAAGTTGGTTGTTGAAGCATTACTTCTGTCTATCACCACGCGTCAGAGACGTTTTCTTAATTTTCTCCCTCCAAACTACACCAAAATGTGAGATTGATCCCAGAATCATGTAGAGAATTTCAACAGCTTTCCGTTGATATAAAGAACGTGCAAATCCGAGCTCTGGATCGAAAGATACGAAGATCTGAAGATTTAGGGCACAAAACAGGCGAAAACAGATTTTTAAATTTCTTTTCCCGCGCTCTGCCATCTGGACGACACGTGGCAGGCTCTGGTTCACTGAGCAATTTTCTCTCTCCACCTTTTCACGGGCTTTTCTTGTGGGCCCCTTAAACTTGGACACGTGGCACTATTTCATTGGTTCGGATCAGTGCTCGAAAACTCGCCCCTTTGACCTTTTGGACCTTTTTCCTTGGCGACACGTGTCATGCTGTGATTTGTCCACGGGCTGCGGATTTTCACGTCCACCGCGTCCTTTTGTCCCGGATGTCCCAGTGCTTCAGCGGGACAGAATCCTCCGATCCGCCCGAAATGGGCTTCCTCGTCCCTTTTCTGCCGGTGACACGTGGCGTGATCTGATTGGCTTTCGGCTCCTTCGGCTATCCGCGTCCCACGCGCCCCTTTGTCCCACTTGTCCTTGTCTTTGAAGTTTCTGTTTTGGATCCGTGGTTCGCGTCCTTCGCGCGTCCATTTGTCCCAAATGTCCTTCGCGTCCATTTCCATTTGTCCCAAATGTCCCGGTCTTTGGGGCACAGGACAAATTCTTCGGTTATTCGCGATTCGGCGTTCGCGTCCTCGCGCTCTTTGTCCCGCTTGCTCCCGGTAAGGACTTGGACAAATTTTCTTTCTTTCGGCCGATTCGGGGCATTTCGCGTCCATTTGTCCCAGATGTCCCTTTTGTTTGGGCCGCTGGAGGCTTTTCGGCCCGATCCGCGCCTTCCGCGTATAATTGTTCCAATATGTCCCCAAAGGTGGCCTTGAGCGAGGACTTAGCCAATTTTACGATTTTCCCTGAATCAATCTACTTGCTTGGAACTAAAACCTTGAATCAAAATGGTGGTATTGGTGGAGGAGGTGGCATAATTTGAATAGATGGTGATGAACTAGAACACATTGTCAAGTCCAAGAACAAAATCATTACTAACTTATATAAAAAAATGGTTAAAATTTACAAAAAGAAACACTTTTATCCTTGCTTAAAGGGAACATGTACCAACCGCGTATGAGTTTGAAATTATTATGTTGGACCTGTGGGTGATTGGAGTGGTGGAGAAGGAGGTTTCACTTGTTGTGATTGAATAAATGGATGTGACTAAATTGATTGAGTGGGTGATGATTGTAGTGGTAAATGTGGAGGATAGTCCAAAGTCCATGTAGCATGTTAAATCAAAATGGTAAATGGTAAAATGTAAAAAAAACCAATATTGAATGTTAGGGGTATTACGTCTAGGTCATTTTACTAATTGAAACACTTGAGGGTGAGGTGATGAGTGAGCATCCATGTTGGATAGGAATCTCCCGACGCCTCGATGTTGTTGGCCTCTTCCTCTTGATGCTTATTTTTTTCATGGAATGGCCTCCAAAAAAATTCTGCATAAGGTAAAGAGGCAAACAGAAGTGAATAATGTTAGTAACATCCAAATGTAATTTGTAATAGAAGTGAATAATCTTACTAACATCAAAATATAATTTATTAACCTGTTGTTCTTCAATTGAAATTGAAAATTGCTTCATATGGTCATTCATGCAAGTAGGAGTGGGTTCACCTTTTAAATTATAATATGCCTCAAAATAAAGAGCAAGGATATAGTTTGTGGTACAAATAGTTGGTTTTTCAACAACTCCAATATTGGTAATATCAACTTTTATCTTATTCGATAAGTATGTGCACCAATCAAATTTTTTCTTTCGATCGTTGCGAGAATGTAGGCAATAGCCCAATGTGGAATATTTTCTTGCCTACCCTATAAAATAATTCTTGGTTGAAAAAAATATATCATGGAAGCAAGAAAACTATGTGCAACTCCTTGCACATCGACTCCTCATCTTGATTTGTTGACATTTGTTGCAAAAATTCATTAAATAATAATTAAGCATAATTTATATCAAAATTAAAATGTTAAATAAAACTAAAATTTGGAAAAATTAAAACATGTACCATCAACATGGAAATTGTAATAAGATTCGAGGAAAATATTATCATATTCTGTCAAAGTGGATTTAGTTGTAATAAGGTTGTAATATTTGAAAGGAAGGCTCACAATCGATGAATATCTATAGGATCAACACTGAATCTGAATGTACAACTATCTGGTATATTCACACTTTGAATTATCCATCTACTAGATTGAATAACGAGATGAGGTAGTTCAAAATGTTAGTATTTGTCTCAAACTGCAACATTTTAACTAGTACTTCAACCCACAATCCTATACCCATTCCTTGTAAGTTTCATTTAATTGTAAGACTACATTAATTTGTGGGCACATTAAGTTCCTATATTGAATCTTGGGTAGAGAGGTGGCCTAGATAGTTTAAGCTTCCATGACGTAGTTAAGAAGACCACGTGAGAATCAAGACCTGAAGGCTGAAATAGTTGAATGAATTGAGACCTGAATCGATACGTGGATTTTGTATGTTTTGCAAAATAATTATGTAGGCTTTGAATATGAAATTTGTAGGTTGTCGATGACTACTAAACATTGAGTTGAAAATCATTTACGATACTTGTGAGCACCGGGAGAACGAAGCAAATTTTTGTGTGAAGTGTGAGAAATGAGGGTCAAAGGGGGTATTTATAGGGTAGGATTAGGGTTTTGACATGGAGACACAAAAATAAGAAGAATGAGACACATGAAAGTAAAACCCTAAAGACGCACAACAATAAATATTGGTGGCACACGTTAGTAAAAGTTATTTTTATGTGACAACAAGCTTTGTTATCACACGACAATAATTATTTGTTGTTGTGTGGCAACAAGGTTTTTATGTCACACGATAAAAAGCTTGTTGTCAAAATGAAAGTAAGTTCTACTATCACACGACAACAAATCTTGTTGTCCCATGACAAAAATCTTGTTGTTGCATGAAAAAAGTTTTGTTGATGGGCATCACCAAGCTTTGTTGTTGTGTGACAACGAGATCTTGTTGTCATGCGCGACAAAGAAGCTTTGTTCTCGTGTGACAAAAACCTTATTTTCACACAATAATAAATTTTTATTGTCGTACCACAACAAGATTTGTTGTTGTTTGACAAAAACCTTTAGATTCTCGTCAGGAAAAATTTCACTCTAAATTCCTGGAATTTTTCCTATCCTGCGAAAGTGGTTCTAGGTATATTCGCGGATATTACACCTTCAATTTCCTATAGGCCTCTTAAAATGAACCATGGTTCCCCTTCGAAACAAAAAGTGGGCCCCACGGTTGAAAATCCCTTTTTCAATTGTCAAATACAAGAAGGCAAAGACCACCGTACGTACCCAAAATTGTAAGGTCACCGTACTACCGGAACAACGTAACAAGTGCCCCAATGATGATATAGGTCTCCTCGCAAGGTGTTCGGAATCTGGAAAAGATCTCCAAGTGTTTGTTAACATCTCGCATGCCCCGCTTATCCCCCGCGTGCTTTGTTTTTCCCCTTTCCCCTCTTTTCTTGGGCTTTTGCTCTTGATGATGAAACCGCCACCTTGCATAGGCGGCGGTCTCGTGACCGCCTCCTTGATCAGGGCAGCGGTCCTGTAACCGCCGCCCTACTCAGAGTGGTGGTCCTTTATGCGTTTTCCAAAAAGTGTTTTTAACGCGACTCACGTAAAATCAACAATTCACCACTTTTTTTTGCCGACTTGGGATTGCATTTATGTTTTTGCTCCCCGGAATAGTGTTTGGCCATTGTTTATAGTTTTAGAGTTCAGTTTGGTTTTGATCTTTGGGTGAATGAAAAGCTATAAATAAATGGTTTGTGCACAAACAAATGGTCTGGCCCTCATTCACTTCTCATACTCTCATTTTCAATAGTTCAGTTTATTATTTTGCTTAGAAGCCATAGTTTCAATTCTTTGCATGTTTAGTTAGCATTGTTCAGCTGTTGGTAAGCCACATATCCATCTTGTGCGGCGCAAGGTCTTTGTCATTTCACCCAATCCATTGGAGTAGAATAGCTTAGGAAGCCATTAAAGTTGCAGGTTTTGCTCCTCAAAACAGGATAGTTTCAGGTTCTGGACGCTTTATGTTGCATGACCCGCAATAAATCCCGCTAGGAATTGCATAAGCCAAGCTCTGTACTCTTGCGCTATCCCTCTCCTACTCGCATTATATTCAGTCTGCATTCTGAGCTGCCTTTGTCCCAAAATCTACTTCTGTTGATGCTAGCATTACACGCTTTTCTAGATTCACGTGAACACGAAGGAACGAGGAGATCACACTGAGGGGACAAGATCACACACACCATTGGATTCGCCACTGTTCTGCAGAATCCAGGTTCTAGCTTTCAAAGTTCTAAAGTTAGAAATATATCAAATAGAGTAGATAATCACTTCTTTTCAGTTAAGTTTACTTTCGATATTGCCAGGGAAGCTGTGGGGATTGATAGTTTCTGAGAAACTATGATTCATTCCTCACTTCTGAGGTAGGATCGAGAGTCTGGCAAATAGATTAAGCAAGTTATTTCATTATTTAGAATAGATCTACAAATTACACAGACAAATAACTACACTCGGTTATTTTGTTTGTTTTAAGTTTTATATTAGTTGTCAAAATCTAGATACGTTTAAATAGCTGCTTTCTTGCATTCTTAAGGTTTCTCAGAAAATACAAAAATAGAAATTATATATATGTTCTAGATTTATTCCACGTAGTTAAAGTTTGCTTTGTTGTAGTTAGATTTATATTATTGTTTTGTATGACAATCATGGGACCCAGGGAGCCCAGGGAATACGTATTTGAGCCAATTGTGCCTCAACCCAATCTTGTCACGGCAATAGTTGACATAGACCAGAACCTTAGAATACAAATCTTCCAAACAACAACAGATTTACGACAGATCAGCTCTCAGTTGAGGGGATTAAATATAGAAGACGACCAAGCACACATGTTTTGGTCAAATCAACCGAACTACAGATTACCCTAGGCAAACATACACATGACTATAGAAGGGTTCGAAAGAGAACAAACCTTTGGTCCCATAGCCAGATGCAGGAGACATTCTTCTAGATATAGATACCAACCTAAGAATCCAGGTTGCAAGAACGCCTGTGAGGTACTCTGAGAAGATCGCGCAGTTATTAATCCTAAATATAGAAGCTGAGAAAGCATACGATTACTGGATACTAGGGATTAGGACTTGATTCCACGCATGACCATAGCAAGTCCACAACAACCGCGCGTCTATGGTTGTGATCCACAAATCCTGCAGCCCAATGAATCCATAGGGGAATTAGATATAGACACTGGCCTACGCACACTAGTATTCCAGTCTACTCCACTTCCACCTATCATCATCGAACAATTATCCTTGCTAGACATAATGGCTAACAAAGCTAGCGAATTCTAGACTAGGCCAGAGAATCGTCCGTAGAGTCAATTGTATTCATTACCCACCATATGACCTTATCTGGAGACATACTCGAAACTATCCCAGGTCATTTTCCATGTATTCCACAACCCATAGATCGAATCATGCTAGAGCTCGATATTTATTGGAGCCTTCGAGTAGTCATCCTTGCCGATCGATCTATCACACCGGTTCAGGTTAGAAGGGCCTTCTTTACCTTAGATTCACAAATTCCACTAGTGTGTATTGAAGACATTAGATTACCTAACTAGTTTGTCTGCATACCACGAATATTCCATCCCCACCGGCTGTCTCAGCACGACCTCGGGAGGTCGGGTACGTGGAAGAGTTACCTATAGATTCCCATGCTCACTTGTCACTTTTCCGGCGTACAAAATTGGTGAACCCGATGTGAATCTAACAACTGTTTCACCTTCTCTTTGAGAAGTTTCATCTTATCTCATCCACCTTCGCTCCTTCCCATTATTCTGCGGGTATTCATATACCGCCCGAATATGTTAGGATTCGATGCATATGGTAGACCCCTCTTGGGTCTTGAGGCATACTACGCCCAATAGAATAGACAATCATCACCCTCACTCTCAGTATGGGGGACAACTACTCAACTAATCAATTGTCAACACAAACTCCAAGAATCAGATATAATTCATCTTTTCAAACTGAGGAGTTAGATCAACCCCCTCAAAAACAACAAATAGAGCCTTCAGGCTCGAATAATATGACATTTACTAGAGAATCTGGTTCGTCTCCTCAGATGCTACTTAGACCACAAATTAGTAGACAATCAGACCCATACCTGGTCTTAGATGATGAACAGTCAATACGTTATCCTAGGAGTGAACAACGCTCTCGGGGTATGTACCCACCTGTAGGGGGTTTACAAACGCAACCCGAGGTCTCTTTTCAAGAAAATACCTCTATACCATTACATACAGGAAATAATTTCGGAGAAACTTGGCAAGATAGCAATCAGTTCATAGCAGGATATCACATGCCTATACAAAACCATGGTATACAACAAACGCCACCAAGGCAAAGCACCATGACTTCACCAAATGAAGTCATTTCAACGCTAGTAGAAAAAGTGAGAGGGTTAGAACTTGCCCAAGCAAGTCAAAATTCACAATTCATGCAAGCAGGAAGTTCTAATCCTCCACACCATCCTGGCCAAGTAGACCTCCTCACAGGAATAGGCACGTTAGGTATGCCTCCTCAGTATCCACAACAAACGCCAACTAGGCCCATCATCTCTAACACCATTCCTCCCGGTCTAGTATCAAACAATCCATTCCTGGACAATACCCCGTCATACTTAAACATGTACTCCAAATCACCACAAGGAGATATGTTCTCCTCTCCCGGCATTTTTGCTCAAACACAGGGACTTCCTTATGCCCCTGCCAACGCATATGCTATGCCATATCAACAACCCATCCCACCACCACTCCTCAAAGAACCACCATCAATGGTCGAAACCTATGTGATAGGGACTTATTCAGAATATTTGAAAGAGCCCTTAGACTTCACCATACGAAGCGTCATGCTTCCAAGACCTCTTCCTGATTTACCCAAGTTCAAAGGTGAGGGAGATCCAAACGCACATATCAAGGCTTACGCCACAGCTATACGAGAACTACTCCCTTGGGATGGGGTTGTTGCTAAAATATTCCCCAAAAATTTGGAAGGCATCGCTCTTGATTGGTATTATAGAATACCTGAGGCTTCCATCCATTCATTTAAACAACTCGTATCAGAGTTCATTAAGGCATTTGACATGAACAAACTGTTAAGAACAGGAATCAGGGAATTCTTGCACATTAAACAAGAACACAACGAATCTGTCGCCCATTTCATCCAGAGGTGGCGTACAGTTCTTTATTCTTCAGCAAGTGCTCCAAATATGGATCAGATGGAACTATGCGATTTATTCCTTCATTCTCTCAGCAGAGAGGTGAAGGAAGAAGTCCAGAAGTTCCCACTAAGAACTTACGATGAAGTACTTGAGAGCGCTCTTCGAATAGATCAAGCAGCGATAGATAGTGGTCGTAAGACATATGGAACAAACGGGAGGTTAATCACCTCCAGCCAGAACACTACAACTACCACGAACGTCAATCAAGGACCTAAAATCCTTAACAAAAATCGCGGGGTAACAATAGATGGAGTAACTGATCAGCCTAAAAAGGTAAATACTGTGAATACTTCATTACCAATGAACAATCAACGAAACAATAACTTTACCCCGAAAATCAATACAGTGGATTTTAACCATCCACAACAACAACAACGGTGAAATCCCACACAGGGTCTAAGCCAAAACTCATTTGGTTATCAAAACCAAAATCAAAGCCAGAAACAACAAATGCAAAACTTTAATCCTAATAGGCAACAATTTGATCAAAGTTTTAGGCCACAATATGCACCAAACCAACAAACCAGGAATTACAATCCCAATTCATATTGTGGTTTCCATAAAATTTGAGGTCATGATACTAGAACGTGTCGTGACTATAATAAATTCATGCAACGTTTGCTAGAAGAACAAAGACAGTTCTTCACAGATATGTTTTTGGCAGATCCTGTGTCGCCACCACCAAGCACGCTCGCAGGGGCAGTTTCCCCTCAGAATGCACCCCTCAAGATCTTTAACGATCCACTCCCAAATCATGATAATAACAGACTAAATCCAACTGGGACAAACAAAAGCGTAATGATGGGAAACAACGATCATGAAGCCTCGACCTCACTAAATCCATCAGTTGCGCCACAATTAGGAAATCAGCCGAGACCCAAGATAGTTAGTTTAGTAGAACTAGACGCTGAACTACCTATCAAAGCTATAACAAGAACACGAGAGTATTTCTCTCAACCAAGCCCAAGTCACCTGCCAGAAACAGATAAGAGTCAACAAATAGTAGAAAAACCCGTGGGTGCCTATGATTTAATTAACGACCTAACAAAAACCTTCTCGCACATTTCATTTTTAGACTTACTAAAAAACTCTCCTGCTCACAGGGCTGCTCTTTTGGAAGCATTAGGTTTAGGTCATTTAATTAACATCACTCCACCTCCTGAAACAAAAGTAAACCACGTAGATTTTTATATCCACCCTCTAGGGCAGCCGGACAAGGATGTCGAATTCATATTCGAAATAAGTAAAATGCCTACAGATGCTTTGAGATTGCACGCCGAGGCGATCCATCCTTACACTTACAAGTATGGGTTTATAATAACTACGTAAAATGAGCAATGGTTGACGATGGGGCTGCAGTTAACATAGTCCCCTTCTCTTTCCTTCAAAAACTAGGATATGGGGAAACAAACTGTTCCACCACTCGAAATACATTGAGAGGCTATGATAGCCTTAAAGCCACTTCGATTGGAACTATAATACTACCGGTCACCTTAGGACCCAAAACAATCTTGACTGAGTTTTATATTATAGATCGGGAAACTAATTATAATATGATCCTCGGCTGGCCATGGACACACCGAATGAAGGCAATCCCTTCTACGTTATTCCAAGAAGTAAGATTCTTGCATATGGGAAAGGTGTTTGTAGCCAAAGGCGATCCAAAACCTTTTGATATACACCTAGCTAATTTAAAGAAAAGACCAGGCGTGCACTCAAAATTTGAGCTTCCAACAAACCAACTTAATAAACCCACTGACACAAAACCAGAGGAGAAGTTGGTACCTACAATAGATCTTGAGACTATGAATCTAGTCAAGACAATCCCAGCCTTAAGAGATGAAGCTAACATTGTAGAAACAATATCATTAGGAACTACTGCAAAAATCATTGAATTACTAGAACAGGATCTACCAATGTTCTTACCATTTGATTCACCAGGCATAGGACATTCCCTAGGTGTTGGTTCTCTTCCAGCAGAGGATCTCTGCATGGTAGAAGTAGAGTGCACAAACACATCAAACACCCCAACAGCTATACTCCCAGCTAAATATTGGACACTCCATTTTGATGGAGCTAGATGCTGTTATGGAGTAGGGGCACGTGTAATCTTCACTTCCCCTGAAGAAAAAGTCTTACCTTTTTCCTTTAAACTCAATTTCGAATGTACAAACAACGGCGTTGAATACAAAGCCCTCCTCCTTGGCCTCATTTTAGCCAAGAGGATCGGTATTAATAACATCGAGTGTTAGGAGACTCACACTTGGTAGCAAACCAAGTCTCGAGATATATGAAACCAAAGTCCGAACACTTGCAGCTTTAAAAAAAAGCTGTATTAGATTTAAGCAAGGCGTTTAACTTCATATCCATTGAAGCAATCCCGCGAGAGAAAAATCTTCTCGCCGATTCAATAGCAACTTCAGCATCACGTTTTACTCCAAGCAATGAGTTAGAGGATACCCATTTCACGGTATCCATTCGTGATGAACCATTGATAAAAACAATGACAAATCCCCTTTTAAACAGAAGTGAATCTACCATCCTGGATCAGGTTAATAGTGATGTGGCTACTTTGGATTATTTAAACACCTATGCAGCACTACATCTCTCCTATCATATGCTAGATTTGTCCTTAATTCCACATTCGTCTTCCTACTTCGGAAATCCCATGACGGATCTTCCCTCACAAATGGAACCTAGCATATACGCAGTAGAAAATGGGGATGATTTGGATTTACCTCCAGCACCGCCTGAGTTCGAAGAGGGTAATGCCTCTTTGATCGAAGAAACAATCGATGTCAACATCGGGACAGAAGACGAACCAAGAATATTGAAATTAGGGTCCTCGTTAACCTCAGAAGAAGTAGAAATACACACTCGGATCCTCAAAGAACATCAGAAGGTGTTTGCATTTAATTATAAGGAGATGACAGGAGTCGCACCCCACATCATGGTACACAACCTCGTCACTAAATCTGATGCAAAACCAATTAAACAAAAATCAAGACCCATGAAGCCTAAGGTGGCTCTCATGGTAAAAGAGGAAATAATAAAACTCCTACAAGTAGGATTCATCAAACCAGTCGACTACTCCCAATGGGTATCTAACATCGTTCCCGTTCTCAAGAAGAATGGAAAGATACGCATCTGCATAGATTTCCGAGACATCAACAAAGCATGTCCTAAGGACGACTTCCCGTTGCCATCTATTGATGTCATTGTTGATGCAACAGCTGGGTTTGAACTTTTGTCTCTCATGGATGGATTCTTGGGATATAATCAAATCAAAATATCTGAACAAGACCAAGCTAAAACCACGTTTATAACTCCTTGGGGAACCTATTGTTATGCTGTTATGCCATTTGGTCTCAAGAACGCTGGTGCTACGTACCAGCGAGCTATGACATATATATTCCATGATTTAATTCATAAAATCATGGAATCCTACGTAGATGACTTGTTGGCTAAGGCCAAGAAGCGTTGTGACCATCTGGAAGTACTCCGTGTCATTCTTTCACGCCTAATAGAATATGGAGTCATGCTAAATCTAGAGAAATGCATCTTTGGCGTAACAGGAGGAAAGCTCCTAGGTTACATCATATCGTCACGAGGGATAGATGTTGATCCAACCAAAATTTGGGCTGTCCTCGAAATGGTCCCACCTTCGAATGAATCTGGAATCAGGTCATTTCTCAGAAAACTAGGTGCAATCTAGAGATTTATCCCGGACTTAAGCTTCGCCATTCATCCAATCAATAATTTACTCAAGAAGGATTATAGCATTGATTGGACCGAAGACTGCAATGAAGCCTTTGATGCAGTTAAGCATTTCCTATTGTCACCACCTACGCTAATGCCACCTAAGCTAGACCGCCTGTTAATTTTGTATTCACGAGCTACCGATGTCTTGCTAGCCTGTATGTTGGCCCAAGAAGACGATGACAAGAGGGAACACACAATTTATTTCATTAGTTGAACATTACTTGACTATGAAACATGTTATACATAGGCAGAACGAGAATGCCTTGCTATAGTCTTTGCTACTAAACGCTTAAGACACTATATGCTGAATCAAGAAACGAGGGTCATGGTAAAAACGGACCATTTACGAACTTTCCTCACACAAGGATCCTTGTCTAAAAAGGTTGGGCGTTTTATAACCTTAATGGGGGAATTCGAATTAACATTTGTAAATCAGAAGTCGGTTAAAGGACAAATCATCGCAGATTGGTTAGCTGATAACCCATTAGATGGAGGCGATTTAGTAGATTTAGACTTTCCAGATGAGTGTGTATACTACATCGAAACCCGACCCTCTATCTCTGAGTGTCCTTGGTACACTGATATCATTAATTATATCATGGACCATACGTACCCAGAAGGAGTTACACTACAACAAAGAAGATGGTTACGTATTATTGCAGCCAAATACGTCATCATAGAGCAAGTACTCTACCGAAAAGCATTCGATGGAATGCTCCTAAGATGTGTCGACACAGAAGAATCCAAGAAGATTCTCCATGAATCCCACAGTGGAATATGTGGAGGCCACTTCGGTGGCCATGCCACCGCTCACAAAATACATCGAATGGGCTATTTCTGGCCCACTCTAGAACACGACGTAGTGGAGTTTGTACGCAGGTGTCATAAGTGTCAATAATTCTCCCATGAAATTCATATGCCAAAGACAAGCTCTGTGACCAATCGCTACTCCATGGCCCTTTTCTACATGGGGTCTAGACTTAATAGGGAAATTCTCTCCCTCATCCATAGACGGCCATAATTTTATAATCACGGCCACTGAATATTTTACCAAATGGGTAGAGGCTATGCCTCTTACTACTGTACCTGGTTCTGTAATCGCCAAGTTCATTTTAAACCAAATCATTTGCAGGTACGGTATCCCACAAATCATTATCTCCGATAATGGAACTTCTTTTAAGAATGAAGAGGTTCGCGAACTATGCAATAAATTTAAGATAAGCCATCATACGGCTTCCTTGTATTACCCTCAAGCCAACGGACAGGCTGAAGCGACGAATAAGACACTGAAAGCCATTCTCCTTAAAAATGTGAAAGAAAACAAACGAGATTGGCATTTGAAGTTATATCCGGCCTTGTGGGCCCACTGAACCTCAATAAGAACACCAACGGGAGCCACTCCTTTTTCACTAGTGTTCGGGGCAGAGGCAGTTCTCCCACTTGAGGTTGAAATACCCAGTCTCCGCATTTCATTACAAGGGATTCTGGATGAAGACGCTTACAGAGAAGCACGTCTTTCCCAACTAGAAAGCCTAGATGAAACTAGGTTAGATGCTGAACAATGACATAGAGTTTATGCTGACCGGATGTGCCGGCAGTACAACAAGAAGGTCTATGAACGCGACATATACGAAGGTGATCTAGTTCTAAGGCTAGACAGCCGGATCGACAAGAAGACCGGCGAAGGAAGGAAATTCTGGCCCAAATGGTTGGGCCCATACCGAGTCATGAAGGACTATGGAAATGGTGCATACCTCTTATGTACGCTAGAAGGTGAGGAATTTGGCGAAACAGTCAATTCCCTTCACCTCAAGCGGTTCTACGCATAAGCAGCTAGCACTACTTATATATATTTACATTGCATCTTCATATAGATTAAGATCATTTTGTCCACTTGTTTCTTACATAAATGGTGATCAAGGAATCTATTCTCAAAGAAATTCATTACAAACTCATGATGTTGTTGGCATAAACTCTTTAATCATACCTCTCCATTTTCATGATGTCATCAAATTATCTCGGAATCATTTTATCAAATAAAGCTAGATATGACAAAGTCTTAACGGTAACCATACCAAGATCTGCAAGTTTATTCTCGCTTTGATTTCTTCTTAGGGTAGGTGTCTTGCCTATGGTCTGTTCTAGAAGCTTCATGGTGTCACATCTATCCCATATGTATATCTCTTTGGAAATAAGCACATACTGACATTTTACTCAAGTAAACAAGTCAAATATTGATCAAACAGAAAATTTTAATTTTACACATTTCCTTGCCCCACCAACCTTTGGTGATGAGCTTGTGTCTCTAACTAGTGACGTAGGGTTGGGAAAGGATGGAAATTCCCTTACTCACCTATGCTTTGTCCACGGTGATAAACCCACGCTTCTTACTAGTAGCATGGGGCAAAGTGTAGGGGGTCCTCTTGACAAACAAATGCAAAAGGTCATAAGCAAACAATTCAAACTTTGAAACTTTGAGTCAAAAATAAATGAATCAGATGTTCAAAATTCCAAGAGAGTTAAAATCCTAAAAACCCATATTTTTTCTACTATGTGGCCATCTACGGATCTAAGTCTAGATAAACCGCAAAGTAAGTTGCATTCTAAACTATGAAGTCACTCGGGTAGAGTAAGCTTGTAGCTTCCGATTTGGTTCCACCAAAGCTTTGTCTGTCTTTCATCACTATCATTTTAACACATTTCATAACTTGTGCCCTTTTTGACTCTTGGTGATAAGCCCTCGCATCTTACTAGTTGCGTGGAGTTAGGAGTGGGGCAAGTTTATCTTTTCATCATACTGGTTTGTATTCATCACTTTGCAAAACAAACATGAGGTATCCAAAATTGCTTACAGTGGCTAAGATTCAAAATCACATTATATCTACATCTACATATATCAAAGATCATGAAACGTAAAAGGAAATGAAAACATTTACATCATTTTTTCTCCATTGCATACATTCTAAAAGCATATAAACATACATCGTAGTATATATAGGAAACTGGAAATAGAAAGGAAACTATGAGTGCCAAGATTTTGATCCAAAATAAATACGTATATATAAATGATCAATGTTTATATACAATGCCATCATGCACTAAGCATGGTCAAAACGCTCAAAGAGCCCGTGATATACAAAAGAATATATAAAACAAAATCTACGAGAGCCAAGTGGCCTCTCAATCCCTACGCAACCCCTCCGAAGGTGCACGCCCATGCCTAGGACTCTAGCTACGCTGGCGCTCTGAATGTACGGAGGGCTCAGGGTCCCGAGGAGCAGCCACAGTCTCACCACGAGAATGGCTCCTCATCAAACACTCACCGTCTTGTACCCCACTAGCTCGGTGCAAAGGGTCGATACCATCCTGGCCACATGCCGACCGGAACAAAGACGTTGGTATGCCTACCAGCTGCTGAAGGCTCCCCAGCGTCTACGGACAGCTCTACACGGGTCCTATCCATGGGGATCATCAGGGAATCAGTACATACCCTGCGGATCAAATCCCGCCACTCATCAACAGTCTCTGCAAACAAAGGAGAAAACAAATTAGAAACCAAACAAGAAACTAAAAGATACAAGATAGCAACTAAGGAGAGCCTACAAATAAACATTAAAAGGGAGAAAGGGTAACTTACTCGGATCACCAGGCCTCCAGGATGGGTCGCTGGGGCCGGCACCTACCGCGGATGCCACTGCCGACTGAGGGGCTGCTCCTGTGGTAGGAGCAATGTGTCACCCCGCAACGGACTCATCCTCTCCACCATGGCCCTAGGAGAGTGGCTCCTCTGAAACTAGAGTATCCCTCTCTGTGCTCTGCTCAGCCCTCTCTGCCTGCATGATATCCTGAGTGTCATGCCACTCAGGATCACTGTCCTCGGTCTCCTCCTCTGTCTCCCCAGTAAACTCCTCAGACTCGGAGTCTACCTCTATAGGGTCATCGCTGCTGTGGGCAGGACCCGCGGCAATCCGAAGTAAAGGTGCCTGAGGCGCACCGGCTCTCCCTCTAGCACGAACTATCCTCCTGGCTGCAATAGGAATGCCAGGAGTAATCACTGTCCAACCTCGGCCTCTAGGCCCCCCTCTGGCCTCACGAACTGATCTGTAGACCGGCGCCACTGGGGGAAGCATACCCGTATATGGTAGGCCAAACTGCTGAGGAACCCGGCCAAAGGGGTGCACCTCCACTCGTCCCACTCTATCAATAAGCTGCCCTGTGGTGGAGCAGGAGATCAAGGTAAGAGTCTCCTCGCCCCATATGCCCGCCATGGTCTGATACGGTGTCGCCTCCATGTCGGCAGTAGTCAGGGAGGCAACTGGCTGATGAGGTGCTCTAAGCACCGACATGTCTGTCCATCTGGCTGCCCTAACAGCTCCAGGATCTGCCACCTCCACACCCCTGCCATAAGGGATGAAATGCTCATAAACCCAACTCATGACTAGAGTCGGGTGGCTCAATGACTGCCCCTGTAAACGGACCACCCTGTATAGATCGTGGTAGGTGGTCCCAAGAATGTCTGCTCCCCAAGCGTATATCCGACCATGCCCCTCTATCTGTGCAATAATGGGGGCCCAACAGTATAATAATGTGTCTCCTCCCTTGTCCCCGATCAGTCTCGAGGCAAGGATCCCCATGATGGCCTGTCGAAATACGGGGATGGGCAAAGAAGGAATAGATCGAACTCTCACCCCCTTCTTCGACCCCGTGGAGATGGCTGCATCTCCCATATATGTCGCCCACTGTGCAATCTGTGCCCGTGAGCCTGCTGTCTCTAAAGTGAGTCACCTCCCGATGATCGGGACCCCCAGAATGCGGTAGACATCCTCCAATGTAATGGTCCACTCGCCGTGGACCCCTGGCAATCGGAAGGTGTTCCGATCTCGCATCCCAGTATGAAAACAAGTCACAAAGGATGTGACTAGATGGTGTAACATGGGGCACGCGCGATATGCGCAATATGCCAGCCCTCTGAAGTGTGTCCTCCTCATCCTGTGAGAGGGCATCTAGTACCCCTGGGAGCCAATCACACTCCCTCTCTCTACTCCATCGGATGTACTCCTCTCTCACCTGCATACACCCAAAAACACACAAAACAAAGTAAGTTAGCATCCAGGCAATACCGAGAAAATCATGAAAACACGTAGAAATGCTAAAAATACAAACACAATCTCAAAAACAGGTTCCTTTTGCATTCTGTGCAAAACCACCACCCTGAGCAGGGAGGTGGTTTTGTAACCACCGCCTTAAAGGCGGTGGTTGTGTAACCGCCGCCCTGAGCAGGACGGCGGTCATGTAACCACCACCCTAGGCAGGGCGGCGGTCGTGGTCCAAAATCCACGCGGGTTTTAAACTAAAAAGGCCTAAAAAGTGCAAAAATGGCCATTTAACCTAAAAACAGAGCCTACCCAGTAGCCCCCCTAGGTGGACCTTTTAACACTAGCATTTTCAAAAATGACCCCCCCATTGCAGAGTATTTAGCATTTCAAAATTAAGGGGGAAAAACAATAAATTGAAGAAAACTAACCTGTGATCACTGAGGTCGATGTTCCGCACGTGGAGGCATGATCACTATCTCGCTGCGGACATTTTGACTCTACTCACGCAAGAAACCGTCACCGTGGGTCCCAGAGCTCAAAATCAACCAAATCGACTCGCGCAAATGAATAGGAAAATGGGCCCACTTTCATATATATAGCACTCTGTTTCGTTTTAAAATGAATTTTTCACAGGTTTGGAGCGCTGATGGAGGTAAGTTCCTATCCCCGCACAAATGGTATGTTCTCATTCCCTGTTATTCTTAGCATTTATTTTTCAAACTATTGTATCTATCTGCACTTGAGTTCTCTTTTCATTTTGTAGGTAGCGGGAATTTTAGATGGCGTCATGTCAACACACGGACATGTCAGGTATAACTTCTAACTTCCCATTTCGGGACTGCCATACTGACCCACCGTTTTACACCTCTCCATGGCTAAAACGCTTCTCCGAGGGGGCAATATGTACGTACCCAAAATTGTAAGGTACTGTACTGCCGGAACAACGTAACAAGTGCCCCAATGATGATACAGGTCTCCTCGCAAGGTGTTCGGAATCCGGAAAAGATCTCCAAGTGTGCGTTAACATCCCGCATGCCCCGCTTAGCCCCCGCGTGCTTTGTTTTTCCCTTTTCCCCTCTTTTCTTGGCCTTTTTCTCTTGAAGGATGAAATTGCCGCCCTGCATAGGCGGCGGTCTCGTGATCGCCGCCCGATCGGGGGGCGGTCCTCAGAACCGCCGCCCCGCTCGAGCAGCGGGTCCTTTACGCGTTTTCCAGAAAGCATTTTTAACGCGACTCACGTAAAAATCAACGATTCACCATCTTTTTTTGCCGACTTGGGATTGCATTTATGTTTTTGCTCCCCTGGAATAGTGTTTGGCCATTGTTTATAGTTTTAGAGTTCAGTTTGGTTTTGATCTTTAGGTGAATGAAAAGCTATAAATAAATGGCTTATGCTCAAACAAATGGTCTGCCCTCATTCACTTCTCATACTCTCATTTTCAATAGTTCAGTTTATTATTTTGCTTAGAAGCCATAGTTTCAATTCTTTACATGTTTAGTTAGCATTGTTCAGCTGTTGGTAAGCCACATATCCATCTTGTGCGGGAAGTGTCTTGTCATTTCACCCAATCCATTGGAGTAGAATAGCTTAGGAAGCCATTAAAGTTGCAGGTTTTTCTCCTCAATACAGATAGTTTTAGGTTACGGACGCTTTATGTTGCATGACCCGCGATAAATCCCGCTAGGAATTACATAAGCCAAGCTCAGTACTCTTGTGCTATCCCTCTCCTACTCGTATTATATTCGGTCTACATTCGAGCTGCCTTTGTCCCAAAATCTACTTCTGTTCATGCTAGCATTACACGCTTTTCTCGGATTCACGTGAACACGAAGGAACGAGGAAATCACACCGAGGGGACAAGATCACACACACCATTGGATTCGCCACTGCTCGCGAATCCGTGTTCTAGCTTTCAAAGTTCTAAAGTTAGAAATATATCAAATAGAGTAGATAATCACTTCTTATTAGTTAAGTTTACTTTCGATATTACCAGGAAGCTATGGGGATTGATAATTTCGAGAAACTATGATTCATTCCTCACTTCGAGGTAGGATCGAGAGTCCGACAAATAGATTAAGCAAGTTATTTCATTATTTAGAATAGATCTACAAATTGCACAGACAAATAACTACACTCGGTTATTTTGTTTGTTTTAAGTTTTATATTAGTTGTCAAATTCTAGATACGTTTAAATAGCTACTTTCTTGCATTCTTAAGGTTTCTCAGAAAATACAAAAATAGAAATTATATATATGTTCTAGATTTATTCCACGTAGTTAAAATTTGCTTTGTTGCAGTTAGATTTACATTATTGTTTTGTATGACAATCACGGGACCCAGGGAGCCCAGGGAATACGTATTTGAGCCAATTGTGCCTCAACCCAATCTCGTCATGGCAATAGTTGACATAGACCAGAACCTTAGAATACAAATCTTCCAAACAACAACAGATTTACGACAGATCAGCTCTCAGTTGAGGGGATTAAATATAGAAGACGACCAAGCACACATGTTTTGGTCAAATCAACCGAACTACAGATTACCCTAGGCAAACATACACATGACTGTAGAAGGGTTCGAAAGAGAACAAACCTTTGGTTGTGATCCTTTGGTCCCACAGCCAGATGCAGGAGACACTCTTCTAGATATAGATACCAGCCTAAGAATCCAGGTTGCAAGAACGCCTGTGAGGTACTCTGAGAAGATCGCGCAGTTATTAATCCTAAATATAGAAGCTGAGAAAGCATACGATTACTTTGATACTGGGATTAGGACTTGATTCCACGCATGACCATAGCGGGTCCACAAAACCGCAAAGGCCTACTATGGTTGTGATCCACAAATCCTCGCAGCCCAACGAATCCATAGGGGAATTAGATATAGACACTGGCCTACGCACACTAGTATTCCAGTCTAATCCACTTCCACCTATCATCATCGAACAATTATCCTTGCTAGACATAGTGGCTAACAAAGCTAGAGAATTATGGACTAGGCCAGAGAATCATCCGTAGAGTCGATTGTATTCATTACCCATCATATGACCTTATCTCGGAGACATACACGAAACCATCCCAGGTCATTTTCCATGTATTGTACAACCCATAGATCAAATCACGCCAGAGCTCGATATTGATTGGAGCCTTCGAGCAGTCATCCTTGCCGATCGATCTATCACACTAGTTCAGGTCAGAAGGGCCTCCTTTGCCTTAGATTCGCAAATTCCACTAGTGCGTATTGAAGACATTAGATTGCCTAACTAGTTTTTCTACATACCACGAATATTCCATCCCCACCGGCTGTCTTGGCATGACCTCGGGAGGTCGGGTACGCGGAAGAGTTACCTGTAGATTCCCACGCTCGCTTGTCACTTTTACGACGTCAACCACCTCTTTTTTTTTCTCTGAATGCCACTTTTTGACTTCATGTTGATCCACTTGCTATTCCATAGTGTGACATGGTGCTATGTCACTCTTTCCCTTATTTCACCCGCTAACTCTTGTTCTGCGGATGGTATCTTTCACATACCATGTCCATTTTGACTTGTTCAAAATGTGCTAGAAATCTTATTCGAGATATTTCGTAAGCAATAGATTCGGGAGATTTTCAGGAAGATCCAAAGTGTGCAAAATCCTCTGGATCATTATGATAGCTATCTATGAAAGGAGATGCGTGTCCTTCCCTTTTGGGTTACATATACTTATATACATAATTATGAAGATACAAAGAGACATATAGAAGAATGTGGAAGGTCACCAATATTGAGGGAGAGGAGGTGGTTCATCTTCTATGAATTACATATGCAAAAATTTCATGAAATTGATATTTTTAGAAAACTCTACAAAAAAATTATTTTGAGGCCTTTAGGAGTGGATTTTATGGGTTAAAATTTTCCAAATAGAGTTATGCACCTCTTTCCCATATTCTACGTGTTCGAATCTTTCGACACATTTTAACGAGTCAATCGAGCTACGGTGAAAAAGTTATGAATCTCAAAAGTTGACCTAGTATAATTGTTTTCTAGATTGTTGGATGGATTAGAAATGTTACAAAATATTAATAATGTCTAGATACATGAATATAGTTAACGTGAGGTTCACTAGGTTAAATATCGCAAAAGAAAATGACACTAGAGAAAGGTTTACATGTGAAAAGTTTGGCATGTAAACCAAAACACAAGGAAATTTTACGTGGTGGCTACAACATGACCAGGAGTAGATGTAGATGCCACGTGGATCTGCAAAGGCATAAGAGTGATCGTTGAGGAGTGCAGTTCGAACCCAAGATAATCACCGGGTCGCTCGGTGAACACCGTGTCGGGTGGAAGCAGAGTATTCGAGGTACACGACAGAGAAGACTAGCAAGGTTCTCAGTAGACACTAAAATTTTCCTTCGTAATTTCTATTTCATTAATGTATTTATTAGGAATAGGATGTTGTTAAGTATAATTAGTAGTAGCGTCCGATAGAAGATAATCGCGCCGATCTGACGCCACCAATAATGTATAGTACGGTAATAGTCAAAAGTACAATAGAATGTTGTGGTAAAAACTAAATATTTGTCGTAAGTGGTCCAAAGAATGTTAAAATGTCAAAGTTTGGGTAATTAGAGAAGTAGGGTCTACATGATTAGGAATTAGAAATATTATATTGGTAATAAGGACAGGGAGTGAGGTCATAAATATTTTGTGTATTTTATTTGTAAAAAGTCTAGAAATGTGGAACCCATGTGAAATGATAAGGTTTATCTTATCTTAAAAGATAAGCTTACATGTACAGATAAGAGTTAAGGTATGGAATATGATTCGTCAGTGAGATTTCTTATCCTATCTTAGAGATAAGATGGATAAGCCCGGAAGTTCTATAAATAGAGAGGCCACCCCCTCATTTAGCATGTAAAGGAAGTAGTAAGAAATATTGTATGAAGTGTGTAAAGGAAGCCATCAGTTTAAAGGTGTGTTGAAGAAGCCATTAAGAGGTGTAATTGTAAAGTTTCTTCCATAGTATTGGTGGAAGGCAAGTGAAGTCAATAACACTTGAAGTACCTCATGGGTGAGATTGTAACAATTTCATGTTAATATTATAATTTACTTTGATATTTTAGATTTGTCATCATTCTGTCTTATCATAGTCGATGGTATTCTTGTGTTTCCAGATTACATCCACCAAACTAAAGGTTGTGCATTAGTAAATAATCATAGCACGAGGAGTTCCTAGTGAAGAATTATCATAGTGCCGGATTGGTGATGACATTTTGGTTCCGTTGCTGGGACCATTCCTTGTTGGTGGATTTTCTGGAGAGATATTCCCACTTAGTCAAAAATCAATTGAGGGTAACCTTTTTTTTTACTGCGTGCATAGTAGTTACCATGGTAAAGTCATTTTTGCCGTGATTAGTAGTTACCATGGTAAAGTCATTTTTTGTGAATAGTATTTATCACAAAAAGTCACTTTTTACCGTGAATAGTTTTTATCGCATGATAAGTCAAGTTTTACCATAGTTTACCATGGTCATTTCTATTTTACTATAGAAAGGTGTAAAGTCACTTTTTAATATAGTGATTCCAATTATTTGTGCACATAAGTCTTGTTGATTGTACTTGTGGGTTGGTATTTCACTGTGGTTACTTTTGAAAATGGGAAAGATTCTGTTTTTCAGCTCAATCTAATGAAGATGCTTCTTCTTTCATTCAAGAGTTTAAACGATCTTGTATTTGTAATGGCCTTATAAGAAGGGAACAATGGACTGAATTTTTTCCTACCTTTTTGGATGGTTCAGCGCTTTGGTAGTTTGAAACACTAGGTGAAAATGTGAAAAATTCATGGGATTTATTAACTAAAATTTTTCTTGAAGAATTTGGTGAACAACAGAAATATGCAGATCTCATGATCGAGATCACAAAGCTATCCCAAGGAGAGAAGGAGAAGATAAGGGATTATCATGCTCGTGTTCTAGAGCTAAGGAGGAAGCTCGATGCCCAGATCCGGAAGGAAGGATTAGCGGATGGGTTGATGAATGGTGTGGATAATCTCCTATGTAAGCACTTCATTCTTGGGATGAAGCTAGAGATCAGACAACGAGTGAAGTATGACCGCCCAACTACCATTGAACAAGCAAAGGAGATTGCAAGAAGAGAGCATGGAAGAGGAGCCTAAAGAAATTGTTGCTAAAGTAGAGCCTACACCAGCCCCTTTGGTCCAGAATCCACAACCACTCTCGGTGAGCACAAATCTTTCTCCTAGTACATCTACTGAGTATGAAGATCTCGCTTAGGAAGATGGGCCAATTAACTATTAATCTTCTTCAAGGAAAGGAATTTAGTTCTCAGGGAGGAGATAGAGGTCCAAAAAGAAATATTTCTGAAGTTGTATGTTATGGTTGTTATAAAAAGGGTCATTATAAGTATAATTGTCCAGATAGAGCTTCTACATCTGGTAAAGGAGATAATGATAAAGGAAAAGCACCTGTGAATTCTTTTGATGTAGTAGATAAGAGCATAAATAATGAAGTAGATGTGTTTGTAACAAAAAGAAAGAAAGAAAAAGATAATCAAGATGGAAATGATCCTAAGAAGATGAAAGGAGAAACTAGTAAGAAACATAGGAGAAGAAAGTTGGGTGTGCAGGATTTTCTGATTTCACAGGGGCAAGGACCATACTCCATCTTGGAAGATCTGTCCAAAAGGCTGCAAATATTACATATGGTCAACTCTTGGCTATGTCTTCTGAGAAGAGGCAGGAGCTGCGAAGTGGACTCAATGCTCGACGAAGGAAGGAGGTTGAGATCCTGTTTTGGAGGGAAGGGCGGATCCCTATGCTCCACAAGCTGAGGTATTATGTAATGGTATTTCAATTCATGATGTCTTAGTTGATGGAGGTGCTGCAGTTAATGTAATGACCGAGTCTATAATGAATATGTTGGGTTTAAAAATTGATCGCCCTTCAACACTTATGTTAAGGTCATTAAATAAGGGAAAAACTAAACCAAAAGGTGTAGTTTCAAATGTGGCAATATCTGTTATGGGTGTTGTATGTGTGGTAGACTTTCAGGTGATGAAAAATGGTATGCATTGCGTACCCAATGCTGTTGGGAAGACCATGGCTAAGGAGAGTTCATGCAAGAAACTCTGGAATGAAGGTTTCATGACACTTGGACGTGGTAGAGAGGGGTGAAGATAAACATGATCCCTCGACATCATAAGGCGTAAACCTATGGATTCAAGTGATGAAACCATGATTAGACATCCTATAATTACTCTAGTACCAAGTGAAGTGGACATTGAAGATGAAGAAAGTGAGGTTGATGTTTCACCATGGATATCCTTCCAGTCACACTAACTCATGACCCCATAAAATTATCTCGAAGAAGAAGTTGATGATCGTCTCCAACAAATAAACAATAAGTTCACCACTCCTTGGGAACGTTTACTTATAGAGTTATGCCTTTTGGGTTGTGTAATGCTCAAAGCAACATTCCAGCGTTTGATGAATAGGGTGTTCGACACGCTACATTGGGACCTTCATCGAGTATTTACGGATGATTTTTACATCTATGGGAGCAAGTTGGACCACACACACCGATGATGGAGACAACATTTCAAAGGTTAGATGAAGCAAAAGCCTCAATAAACCCTACAAAGTGTGTCTTTGGATGTTCTAAAGGTGTTTTGTTAGGGCATGTTGTATCCGAGAGATGGTATTGGTGCGATCACGATAAAGTTTCAAAAATCAAAGATTTACCATTTCCTATGAATAGAAGTAAGTTGAGATCATTTTTAGGCCATGTGGGTTACTATAGAAGGTTCATCAAGAATTTCTCAAAGATTGCACAGCCACTAACCTAGTTCTTGAAGAAGGATGTTACTTATGAACTAGGAAATAAGGCACATGAAGCTTTTGGACAATTGAAGGAAGCCCTGGTGTCTTCACCTGTTTTAAAGAATCCAGATTGGAGCAAGCCATTCAAGCCAATCTAGATTCTTTAAAATAGGTGAAGACACCAGGGCTTCCTTCAGTTGTCCAAAAGCTTCATGTGCCTTATTTCCTGGTTCATAAGTAACATCCTTCTTCAAGAACTGGGTTAGTGGCTGTGCAATCTTTGAGAAATTCTTGATGAACCTTCTATAGTAACCCACATGGCCTAAAAATGATCTCAACTTACTTCTATTCATAGGAAATGGTAAATCTTTGATTTTTGAAACTTTATCAAGATCAGTACCAATACCATCTCTCTGATACAACATGCCCTAACAAAACACCTTTAGAATATCCAAAGACACACTTTGTAGGGGACTTTAGTGAGGCTTGTGCTTCATCTAACCTTTGAAATGTTGTCTCCATCTCGGCAGTGCAGTGGTCCAACTTGCTCCCATAGATGCAAAAATCATCCAGAAATACTCTGATGAAGGTCCCAATGTAGGGTTCGAACACCCTATTCATCAAACGCTGGAATGTTGCCGAGCATTACACAACCCAAAAGGCATAACTCTATAAGCAAACGTTCCCAAGGAGTGGTGAACGTGGTCTTCAACTGATCTTTCTCCGCTATACGGACTTGGTTATATCCACTATATCCATCAACAAAACTATAACACTCTTGGCCAGCTACTTCGTCCAAAATCTGATCTGAGAATGGAAAAAGGTAATGATCCTTCTTTGTTGCCTTATTGAGCTTCCTGTAATCAACACAAATGCATGGCTTCCCATTCTTTTTTATTGAGATCATAATGAGAGAAACCCATTCTGAATTCTCCACAACAAATATGAATCCTACATCAAGCAACTTATCTATTTCTTCTTTTGCAGTCTTGGAAAAATTAGGATTCATTCTATATGGCATTTGCTTTATAGGCTTAGCACCATCTACCACTCAATAGAATGTTCTACCCAACTTACTTGATGGAGTTCCTTGTAATCAAAAGTGAATATGTGTATGTACCTTCGAAAGAGCTATAGGTAGGATTCCTTCTCACTCTCCATCACAACATCACCAATCTTTATTTGTTGGAGACGATCATCAACTTCTTATTCGATAATTTTATGGGGTCATGAGTCGGTGTGACTGGAAGGATATCCATGACTGAAACATCAACCTCAATTTCTTCATCTTCAGTGTCCACTTCACTGGTACTAGAGTAATCGAGAGGATGTCCAATCATCGTTTCATCACTTGAATCCACAGTGTTCTCGCTTATGATGTCGAGGGATCACGTTTATCTTCACCCTCTCTACCACATCCAAGTGTCATGAAGCCTTCATTCCAGTAGTTTCTTGCATGAACTCTCCTTAGCCATGGTCTTCCCAAAGAACATTGGGTAGTATGCAATGCACCATTTTTCATCACCTGAAAGTATACCACACATACAACACCCATAACAGATATTGCCACATTTGAAACTACACCTTCTGGTTTAGTTTTTCCTTTATTTAATGACCTTAACATAAGTGTTGAAGGGCGATCAATTTTTAAACCCAACATATTCATTACAGACTTGGTCATTACATTAACTGCAGCACCTCCATCAACTAAGACATCATGAATTGAAATACCATTACATAATACCTCAGCTTATGGAGCATAGGGATCCGCCTCTGCCTCCAAAACAGGGACCTCAACCTCCTTCCTTCGTCGAGCATTGAGTCCACTTCGTAGCTCCCGCCTCTTCTCAGAAGACATAGCCAAGAGTTGACCATATGTAATATTTGCAGGCCTTTTGGACAGATCTTTCCAGAGATGGAGTATGGTCCTTGCCCCCTGTGAAATCGTAAAAATCCCGCACACCCAACTTTCTTCTCCTATGTTTCTTACTAGTTTCTCCTTTCATCTTCTTAGGATCATTTCCATCTTGATTATCTTTTTCTTTCTTTCTTTTTGTTACAAACACATCTACTTCATTATTTCTGCTCTTATCTACTACATCAAAAGAATTCACAGTGATTTTCCTTTATCATTATCTCCTTTACTAGATGTAGAAGCTCTATCTGGATAATTATACTTATAATGACCCTTTTTATAACAACCATAACATACAACTTCAGAAATATTTCTTTTTGGACCTCTATCTCCTCCCTGAGAACTAAATTCTTTTCCTTGAAGAAGATTAATAGTTAACTGACCCATCTTTTTGAGCAGATCTTCATACTCAGTAGATGTACTAGGAGAAAGATTTGTGCTCACCGAGAGTGGTTGTGGATTCTGGAGCAAAGGTGCTGGTGTAGGTTCTACTTTAGCAACAATTTCTTTGGGCTCCTCTTCCATGCTTTCTTCTTGCCTTCTTGCAATCTCCTTTGCTTGTTCAATGGTAGCTGGGCGGTCATACTTCACTCATTGTCTGATCTCTGGCTTCATCCCAAGAATGAAGTGCTTACATAGGAGATTATCCACGCCATTCATCAACCCATCCACTAATCCTTCCTTCTCGGATCTGGGCGTCGAGCTTTCTCCTTAGCTCTAGAACACGAGCATGATAATCCCTTATCTTCTCCTTCTCTCATTGGGTTAGCTTTGTGATATCGATCATGAGATCTGCATATCTCTGTTGTTCACCAAATTCTTCAAGAAAACTTTCAGTTAATAAATCCCATGAGTTTTTCACATTATCACCTAGTGTTTCAAACCACCTAAGGGCTGAACCATCCAAAAAGGTAGGAAAAAATTCAGTCCATTGTTCCCTTCTTATAAGGCCATTACAAATACAAGATCGTTTAAACTCTTGAATGAAAGAGGAAGCATCTTCATTAGATTGGGCTGAAAAAACAGGAATCTTCCCCATTTTCAAAAGTAACCACAGTGAAATACCAACCCAAAAGTACAATCAACAAGACTTATGTGCACCAATAATTAAAATCACTATAATAGAAAATAGAAATGACCATAGTAAACTATGGTAAAACTTGACTTACTGCGGTAAAAACTGACTTTACTGTGGTAAACACTATTCACAGTAAAAAGTGAAGTTACTGCGGTAAATACTATTCATGGTAAAAAGTGACTTTACTGTGGTAAATACTATTCACAACAAAAATGACTTTACCATGGTAACTACTATTCACGGCAAAAATGACTTTACCATGGTAACTACTATGCACAGTAAAAACAAGGTTACCCTCCAATTGATTTTTGACTAAGTGGGAATATCTCTCCAGACAATCCACCAATGAGGAATGGTCCCGGCAACGGAACCAAAATGTCATCACCAATCCGGCACTATGATAATTCTTCACCGGGAACTCCTCGTGCTATGATTATTTACTAATGCACAACCTTTAGTTTGGTGGATGTAATCTGGAAACAAAACAACAAACATAACACAAGAATACCATCGACTATGATAAGACGGAATGATGACAAATCTGAAATATCAAAGTAAATTATAATATTAACATGAAATTGTTACAATCTCACCCATGAGGTACTTCAAGTGTTATTGACTTCACTTGCCTTCCACCAATACTATGGGAGAAACTTTACAATTACACCTCTTAATGGCTTCTTCAACACACCTTTAAACTGATGGCTTCCTTTACACACTTCATACAATATTTCTCACTACTTCCTTCTATGCTAAATGAGGGGGGTGGCCTCTTTATTTATAGAACTTCCAGGCTTATCCATCTTATCTCTAAGATAGGATAAGAAATACACTATGACGAATCATATTCCATACCTTAACTCTTATCTGTACATGTAAGCTTATCTTTTAAGATAAGATAAACCTTATCATTTCACATGGGTTCCACATTTTTAGACTTTTTACAAATAAAATACACAAAATATTTATGACCTCACTCCTTGTCCTTATTACCAATATAATATTTCTAATTCCTAATCATGTAGACCCTACTTCTCTACTTATCCCAACTTTGACATTTTAACATTACCGGACCACTTACGACAAATATTTACTTTTTACAACATTCCTATTGTACTTTGACTGTTACCGTACTCTACATTATTGGCGGCACCGTACTGACGGCGTCGTTATCTTCTATCAGACGCTACTACTAATTACACTTAACAACATCCTATTCCTAATACATACATTAATGAAATAGAAATTACAGAGGAAAATTTTAGTGTCGACAGACCTCGCCCTCCATCTTCGACAAGCATAGGAAGGGTAAGTAATAAAATCCAAAACAACCTTAAAATATCAATTACATGCCATGAATAATGTTTTTATCCTCAAAACATAAAAAAATGGATTGTTTTAACCACCCAAAAATTCTTAGAGGGATGAGGCGTGGACCAAGGTTTGACCAACATCCGGAGGGTCATCAACCGGCCGAGGTTAAGATCCCCTTGAAATGGTCCACGTGCTAAAGAGTTCTTCGTGGTGGTTGCAACATGACCAGGAGTAGATGTATATGCCATGTGGAGCTATAGAGGTAGGAGAGTGACCGTTAAGGATCGCACGAGTCGATCCCAAGATAATCGCCGAGTCACTCGGTGAACACCGTCGGGTGGAAGTGGAGTATCCGAGGTACACGGCGAGAGAAGACCAGCGAGATTCATGGCGAGGTGAGTTGACGGTGCGACAGAGAACCAGAGTAGGTCGAGCACGGTGCTCATAGAAAACTAGAGCATCATTCTCGAGAAATCCGTAAATGCGGGGGAGGAGGAAAATAGTGTGGGACAATAGTGAAGCACGACTCAAGGAAATCACTAGAACACAAGAACAAATAGGAACCTATAACACGGAGGAAGGAACCAACTCAAGGGGATAAGCCCGAGGTCACCGAGAATGAAGGTAGCAAGCACGGTGCATAAGGTTAAGCCGAGAAAAGGTGATCTAGGTGCAAAAAATAATGAGCTAGAGTGCAGAGCGGCTAGGAACAAGTTCAAAGGGAGGGAGGAAAGGAAGAGCTCCAAGTCAACCAGAGACTGCAGCGGGCAATGAGGGCATGAATAGTGTTCAAAGATAAGGCACAAGCATAGGATAATGCAACATCGGAGTACAAAGCTCTTGAAAACCAATGAGCTACCAGAGAGTGCACATAGCTATTGACTAGCCACCGAGAGACTAGTGAGCTAAGGCTCTAAATGCACGTCCCAACACGATTTGAATGTAACATGAGTTGAGTAGCTAAGGCAAGATGTACAGAGAAAAAGGAGAGGGAAAGCTGGGAGAGCCAACTTGTTTGCCAGCTTTACCAAAAGAGACGTATACTACTCTTTAAAAAACACAAACTCAATTTGCAACCCAATCTTGGAACTGTAAAACCACCAGAAAAACATGCAAGCAACCTCAGAAACCGAAGCCACGACCCATGAACAAAAATTGAAGCCTGAACAACCCAAATGGAGGTATAAACACCCTAAAATTAGTGCAAGTAGAGCATGGTCGAATATCCATTACGACACACGCAACAAGATCTGGATATCACGCCGGAAGCCAAAAACACGCATAGAAACGCTGATGAGTGCATGGATCCACAAGATCTGCTCTGATACCATGAAAGAGGGTTTAAAACCCACAAGTGAGGATCACAAGGGACAACGTGCACATCAATGGACATGTGAATGACAAAGCATGAAGAGATCTCGGGAGGAGCGAGCATCAACCAAATGTGCATGCAAAGATTTGAAACACGAGTAGAACCTGGTTAAGCCATAAAACTCTCCTCTATCTCATAGATCAAATGGGGTGTACATATAGGAGGTGTTGAGTAACCCCTAGTGCTACAATCATGACAACTTGAGTAGAGAGGGGGAGTTACATTCCCAGAATAGAAGTGTAACTCCCAATGACGTATATGATGCACTGACGCACTGACATATAAGAGAATCTCATAATGACCCCTAAATGACACATGGACCTATGATCTCACCTAAGTGAGATGAATCACCTAATGATGTGGAAAATGATACACACCAACAAGTCACAGCTCCATAAGAGTAGATAAATACATTACAAAACCATCAAAAATGATAATATAAAACGATATTGAGAATATAATTTCACCATAGGGGTAAAACCCTATTTATAATAAGAATGATGGGAGGTGACCATTGTAACCAACAAGGAACTACATTAGTAATTAATAATATGTTTTATTATTGCATTTACACGAGGTTTTAACCCATGTTAAATATAATAATAAAACATTTATTATTTTACCAAGTAAAGTGTTAAGGGCCCAATAATGGTACCCACATAACATTAAATGTTCTAACACTCATCTTGTTTTCTAATTGCAACATCAATTAAATTTGTGGGAAAATACCCCAAGCATGCTTCAAACAATGACTTGGTGGATGTGTGGACTACCCTACTGTAAGAATGTTGAATGTAGGATAAGGAATCATCACAAGTTCATGGATACTTGTTATTATATCCTCTAATTAATTGTACCAAATTCCTATTTACAACCTCTATGTTCCCATACATTTTTGGATGGAAATCCATGATTCCAAATTGTCCCACAATGTACTCTAAAAAATCCTCAAGAACATGGAATATTTGGTAGACACAATAGAATTTGGAAAACCAAAATGCACCCATACATTGGCAAAGAATATTTCATCTTTCTCATGCCCTTTTATATTCTTTTTGCATGCCATAATAATACACATTTTTATAAATCTATCAACAACATATAAATATTCATGGTCATGTTTGTACATAAGTAGTATTCCTACAAAATTTATTGAGATATCTTCCTAAAGTTATGTGGGTACTTGTAAAGGCATGTACAAACCTTCCTTCCTTACTTTAGGATTTCTTGTACAACAAAGTGTACATCCTCTTATAATTTTTTCTACTTTATTTTGCATATTGGGAAAATATACATACCTTTTCAAGTGGGAAATGGTATTTCCAACAACAAAATGATAGTATACTTTGGAGGTATGTTCCTCCCTCATAAATAAAAGTATCTCTCCCCTTGGTACAAAATTATTTCCCTAATGGTAGATTATTCCATCCTTGAGATAACACCCATCCATGCCTTCTTTTATAACCCCTTAGACTAAAAATGTTGGTGTGTCACCCCAAAATATGTATCTTGAGTATATAATTATGTATAAGCATCCTATAAAATATGTTTTCCACCACATTTATGCTAACTTTATTACAATTGATCACCAAATGGAGTTTTTATAGAAATCCTATCCACTTATAGTGCCATACCTAGTGCAACTTAGATTATGTTTGCAAATATTATAGGGGTTTGTGGTTAGTATGCACTATATTTTCTTTATCCAATAAATAATGTTTCCATTTTTTTCTTGATTGAGCTAGTGCGTACATTCCTTATCATAAAAAGATATCCTCTAACTACTATAGTAAAATTTTCAGAATGATAACACATTGGCTTACCTCCTTAAAGTAACAATTATCACATAACATATTCACTAGCATCAATCTCAATTTTAAATGATTGTTACAAGTTAATAAGATGCGGTAATAAAACAAGGCTAATATTATGCTTCAAATTATCAAAATATTTATTATGTTCCTTACCCCTATAAAAACCCTTACCATTTGGTTACGACTGTATGTGGTGGTGTTGCAATAGTAGAGAAGTCTAGTATGAACTTCCTCATGTATTGTACAACTACAAAAGTCCTAGTCTCTATGGCAATCCTTGGTGTGGGTCAATTCATGATAGTCTCCACCATGGATGGATCCACCCATATTTCACCTCCTCCAACCACATGCCCAAGATAGACTAGTGATTGTTTATCAAATTCACATTTCTTCATGTTGCACAATAAATTTTTATGATTTAGAATATGTAATACTTTTTGCAAATGAGTTATATTTTTTTCCCATGTGGCACTTAAATTCAAAATATCATATAAATATACAATGGAACATGTATCCATCAATCACCACAATACATCATTCATCATTCTCATAAATGTAAGCAGGTGCACTACATAAACTAAATGAAAGTGTTAACCACTCATAAACCTTGCTTTATCTTGAAGTCACTATTCCATACATCCTCCTCCTTTATCCATAATTGGTGATACCCATATTTTAGATCCAACTTCATAAAATACTTGACATATTTAAGCTGGTATAATAGTTCATCTATCTCGTGGAAGTGGATATAATTTTGTAGGGTGATCTTGTTCAAGGATCAAATAGTATATGTATCTTCTCAAATACCTTTCCTTATTTTATATCATCACAACGGGTGACTGCATGGAGAGGTACTAGGGTGGATTACACCTTGTTTTATAATCTCTTGGATTTTTTTCTTTACTTTGTTTTTCTCCATCAGTGATTTCCTATAAAACCCAATGTTAGGTAGAGGATAATGTGGTACCAATTGAATCTCATGCTATACTTCCATTTTTATGACAACCCTTTCAAGTTTGGAAAAATTCTATAAATAATTAATTATGCTATCCAAACACATCAATTGTTGGTTAAAAACTTCATAAATTTTCATCCCATCTTGCTTATCCTTCAATAAAATTAAAAAAATTGATTATAATTTTCATGAATTAGTCTCTTTACTTGGTTGACACTTACTAATGTTATCTTAGGCTTGCTTTAGTGTTCTTTGAAATTATATTTTATTCCATAGTTAACTCATCTATATCAGTTATGATTTATCATAATTATGACATCCCTAACATAAGTAAGGAATTTAAACAACCACATCAAATGCATCAAGAGGAATCACATCAATTCTACTTCATCAATAACTTGAAAATAGATGCCAAAATTAAACTTACATCTTCTCGGTAACCTAAATTTCTACAACCTTTTCACCCATCCCAAGGGATAGTGGGGTAGATGCTCATATTTTTCAAGAACAATATTTATCACAACAACATTAAAAATAAAATTGCATTGAGAACTAGGATAAACTAACACATTTATATTAGTTTTGTTTATTTGGAATAGCTTACTCATCTCTTCTTCTTATTCCTGGTTGAACACATTAGTGGCCACACATCTTAGCCTCTAACCTACATCAACATTATCCTCTATTTAAACCTCATCCTTAGTACTCAAAGCTATCATGGACTTCTTGGAGTCATTAGAATATTTTTTTGGGTATAATTGCCTATGTAATTTCCAAGATGTAGCATAAATGTGTTTATTGATACCAAAACGTTTACAAAAATTCTTAGGATCCTTACAAGTGTTTAGAGTGGTTATAACCTTCTCACCCTTCCACTTGACCTTAGTTTCTGGCTGGATTTTATCTATCATATGCTATTTTATGGGTAGTTTGGGATTTGAATCTCGACATCCTTGTTTCTTGTCATCTTCTATATAATATGCTTACACATAAGCTTCATTGAGTATCTTTATCTTTTTGGAGTTGACCCTTTTCCTTAGATGAGTATGTAACCCCCTATTTAGATCCTAATTAATTTTTAGACATGTTATGGACATGAAAAATAAATAATAAGGATGTAAGGATTTACAAAATGTAGACTATTTTTATCTAATTAAGTTCTAACATTAATAATTCATAATTAGAATAATGCATTCTTACATGTCGAAATTAATAAATGACAAGTACTTGCATAAATACACAAGGGAAGAGATAAATACTATACACATAAAAACAAATAATATATAGATGTGCAAGATGGTGGAATATGTAGATCATGGATTGCAATTACTTTGATGAAAGTTCTTGAACTACAAACTCAAGTAAGGGCACGACCGTATGACTACTATATGATCCAAGATGGATATGTATAGTCTTGACTTAGAACTATATGGTTTTGGACCCTTTGAAAATGTGGATGTGAAACTTCTTATATTTTTCACTTGTTTATAAATGGCCTTCATTGTATTTTTATCTTGCTTGCATAATTTCAAGATGATAAATAATCACTTAAAACAAATTAGAAACCCTCAAAACCTACAAACCCCTTCATTACAGCATTAACTAACCAAAAGGAGAAAACTTATGTGTGTGGTTGAGGCTAGGCTACCCTTGGAAATAAAACTCCTGGTAATGAAATAATCCAAATACTATACTATATGTCCTCTTTAAGGGATCAAGTGTCGTGTAGTTCTCCTAGATTCTTGTGTAAGTGTGAATAATTAACCAACCCCCTATAGTTGTCATCAATTATCTTGACACCAACATAATAGGATAACTACATAGTATAAAATGTACCCACTTTGGTAGTAGTGATATCATGCGGTGTGCCTCAGATATGTGACCTAAGACTTTGTTACTTTAAACCCTTGAACAATGCTTAGAGTGGCTTTTCTCTTACGAATACATAGCTCTTTAAAACTTTCATGCTTAGAAATGGAGGAATATCGACTCTTTGACTTGGTTGAGTGATTTATACTTGTAGTAGGGAATTCTTGAAATGATGTACAACTAATTTGGGTAGATTTATGTACCCTTTAAGTGTTACTTGGAATGATATTTGCAATAGGATCTTGTAAGATTGTTAGCCTATATATTCTTCATTCTAGGTGAAACATTCTAATTAGGAAAACCATAGAATGATAAAATGAGCCAAATAAGATATTCACATTGAAAATAGAATCAGTGAACTTGAGAAGTTAGGAATGTAAAATTCAAATAAGAGCAAACCCCACATCTTGACCTAGTTGTACAGTTTTAGACAAAGAGGAAAAATACCAAAACATAAATTTTTAAAATGAAGCACACATGTTTTTCCTTCTTTTATTAGAAAATATTATCAAAATTAATGATAGAGCAGAGTGTAATGATAAACAAGTTATGGGAGAGATAGAGAGATGTAAATATTGAATTATGATTGTTAGCATTTTTCTTAGCAAGGGAACATGATTAGACTTGCCATTACACAAGGGAAAGTTACAAAAATTTAGTGTCTACATTTATACTTGGGCTTTAAGTGTGTAATTGAAAATTGCATACTTAAAGGAAAATCACACTTGAGTGTGTACATATAATTTTTATTAGCTTGATAGTGGTTCAATGATGTGTTGGTGTTGACACACTCCATGGTGAAGTTTGTAACACAAATTTTAGTCAATGTCTATGATAGTGTAGACATAAAATCATGCACTTGGGTACATTTCTAGGTCTTAAAAGCATAATTTCATTCATATGATTCCTAAGTGAGAAAACTAGTAATTAGTAGCTACCTTTGGCCTCTTTCCTTTGCTTCTTATCTTCTTTTTGGTATTTTACATCCTACATCCCAGTTGAAATTTCAATTAATATTTTATGGATTAATACACCGGTGCCCAAACAAGACGCCAACGCCTAGGTGCCCTCATCCTTCTAGGCACCCCTAACCCTTTTCTATCTTACTTGCTTCTTTTGGGTCTCTTTTATCTTTTGGGCATCTTAATTTTCTTTTAGGCCAACCTTCCAAATGTCAATTTTGAAATTCAATGAACGGAATAATATAAATATAAATCTATGTGACCATAATAAGGGACCATGTCTAAGCATCTATTATCATCAGCTAAGGTTGCATCCAAATGCATTCTAAGAGAATCAAAGGCATCCATATAGTTTTCATTTAAGGGATAAGGGACTACATTTTCTATATACAAGCACAGAAGGGAAGTTCATTTTGTCATCCACACATATATTTATATTGGTACATATAGCTATCACTTGCTATCAAGTGTACTTTAACAAGGGCTTCCTAAGGCATGATTCTATCACACACGCACATGAACTACATAGATTCTAAGATATATTTCAACACTTGTTCATAAGTTCACTTAGTCAGTGACTATAGGGTCGATCACGACTCCCATATCAGCATCTGTTATTTTGGTATTTGATGTAGTTTGATGGTTTTACAGGTCTTCATCTCTTTGTAGAATACAGGGAGAATTTTGTGATCATAGTGTGACATATAGGAGACTAACAAAAAATCAACATCAACTTTGTGTCACCAAAAATTCAAGTTTTGGATACTTTCACACCACGTGTTCCCAACAACAAACTCCAATGCCCAGATGCCCCTAACCTAGTCTAGGTGCCCTATTCCAAGCTCATCTGAAATATCCATAATTTATTACACAAAGTTACGACAGTCTGCCCTTCCTATTTCTCGGTTTCTCTAGTCTCGCATAGTCCCGAGAATCTGCATAAATCAGCCAAGTCTTTTACTCTCTTTTGCACCTAGGGTTTCACTTTTATTAGCTTATTTACTTGTGTCATCTACATTCCAATAGTTTCTTATCATAGTTTACATTTTTACTTTGTAATCTTAGGGTTTATACAAAATTCTATTTTTGTTAAATCATTTGGTGACCCGGATATTACACCCCATCAATCTATTTACAAATTAATTCAAGATTTACATTACTTATTCCATGAAAAATTTCAAGCTATGGAAACCACGATCACATCTCTTAAATATGAAATTCAACATCTCAAGGAAGGTTCTAAGGCCCATACTACTTCTTTTACATGTGTGCATATCAAGTGAACCTCAAGTTTGATCATAATGCTAAGCAATGCGAAATTCTTCCCGAGATCCTCAATCACCAATTAATCAATTTTCCACCTACGCATTGATATCCTCCTTATCGGTGTACCAACTATCAAGGTATGCCATTTTTCAAGTATAATCAAATCAATGGACATAATGACAATGATTTCTATGTTTTACAATGAAGAATCAAGCACCTTGAGCATCATGGTTTTATCTCATTTGCTGCATAACATTCTGTTACATGCCCACCTCCAAATGCTACATCCAAATGGGCTCCCAAATCTGCTCCTTCTATGAAAAATGAGCATCATGACATCACTTCTAATGTTCCTTCTTCTGTAAGTCAAGAGTCACCTATCCAATCCAATGTCAGACCATATTCAAAATTATCTACCCCATCATCTCCTCCTACTAAATCTTCTATAGCAAGTACATACTCCAATTAAGCAACCTCCTCTCAAAATTGGTCCAACACTCTCCTCTCAAGTCTTCTCGCAACATCATCAATCCCACATAAGCTACCACCAATTCATTTTATCAAACAAACTATTCCTTATATTGATGGCCAAGATACATTTCAAACACCACCATAGATCTTCATATCTTACACACTTGGGGGCATCATGCTCACTCTTCCCCCTCCTAACATCATCAGTGTCTCTATCATTTCTACTTGTACACTCTGTGATTCATATTTAGATCTCTCTAATCAATCTTAAACAACTTGATACACATTTTGTATCATCATTACCCTATGACACACCATGTGCTAAGGTTCATACTTTACTTGTTGAGGGCATACTACATCTATGAACCTCACACACTACACATTTCACACTCTGCACTTCACAATACACCTTTCTAGCATTCAATTCTCATGTATCATACTATCCTATGATGCACTCTTGTGCTAAGGATCACACTTGACTATTGAGGTCATATTACATTCATAAACCTCACACACTACACATTTCATGCTCTGCGCATCATTTTTCTAGCACTCACTTCTCATACATCATCACTCCCCTATGATGCACTCTAGTTCCATGGTTCATACTTGACTACTGAGGGTCCAAATATGAAATGAACCTTACCTCTTATACACTTCACGCTCTATGTTTCATTGATCATATCTTTCTATCACACATTATCAAACCATTTCCCGATGACGCACTCTTGTTCCATGGTTCATTATTGGCTTTTAAGGGGTATTTTATAAATGAACCTCATCTCGTACTCACCTGAATTTTTGGGGCATGTTGCTCCTATCATTCATGTTGCATACCATTTCATCCCATTCACACTAAACATATTGCATGTCTTGGTTGCATCTAATCTTTCTTTCTTATACTCACATGTTACACTTTGCTTACTATATTAAATGAATATCCAATATGTCATTATATTTTCTATATACACATGCATGTTCACTTATTATCTAGTTGTGAATGCAGAATTCCTACATATCTTTACATGCAACAATGATGCTTGGAAATGTGCCTCTTACCATTCCCATCGAGGCTCTTGGGGGCATCTACACTTTCTACACATAACAGTATTATTTTTCATTATTTACTACTTCTTATTCTTACTAAAGCACACTAATTTACACCGATATATAAATGCTTTTACATACTCTTTATCTTTCTAACATGCTAATGGGTGCTTCATGTGCAACATTTGTCTTGTAGGATCTCTTTTCCACCATGGTTGTCTATTACACTTTTCTTGACATTGTTTTCTATAGTATGCCCTTGTTTTGCAGTGCTATGCCCTTTGTTTTGTATGCACCCCGTATGATTTTGGTCATTACTCGCCTTGATTGTCTTGTGACATTATGAGTGATGTCCCATGTTTGAAACTCACTTTTGTGGTTTATCCTGTATGCACCTTTTCTCATTACATCATTTTTCTATGACATGTTTGCTAGCTTTTTCTACTAACACATGTATCTAGCCATCTTGTTTGCATGTGCCTTAGTTTCCACCATGAAAATTCCCTCCCCGTAGGGTATACACTTGAGATCAGCTTCAGGTCTTCTCCTTTGGGCCACATTCTCCTAGAAATTTTACATACACCCAAATGAGGGGGTATAATTTGGGTGAATCACACCCCATATAACAACTCGTAGCTACAAATCAGATATACATAATACAAAATTAGCATAGGATATAGTTTCAAATGGCCCGTGAATCTGATTTAGGTCCTCGATCTAACATACAATCTAACACCTAGATAAAGGAACAAATGCCCTGGGAACTTCTCGACCTCTCCTGGGCACCTATTTCCTAGGACAGATACAACTACTTTCTTAAATCAGCACAACTTACAATAGTTCATAGAGAAGTTTTCATAGTACATGCACAATCCTATAGTAAGAAGAATGGTTTCTTTCTCCATTTCAACATAGTATAAATACATAACTAAATATGGTACACTCAAAACTAAACATGGATCAAAAAATCTGTAGTAGTGTATAATTGGGAAGTAGTCATGGAAGGAGAGTAACACTATACCTCTCTCCCCAAAACTCTTCTGTTGTGACATGAGATCACCCAAAAAACTCACACTTGGCATGAGATCACCAAAAAAACTCATTCTTGGTGTGAGATTGCCCAAAAACTCGCTCTTTTACAATAGTTTAGGAAATTTTCTATCCCTTTTCACTCTTCACAAATCAGGTCCGTCCTTAATACACAACAAGAAGTAGCCCTAAATCAAGAACACAAATAGGTATAACATGGTACAACACAATATGATCCACCCCTAATGTCACTTCCTTTTTCTTAGCTTCTAGACTTTATTTTGATCACTTCACACTTTCACTTGTCTCTTTGGCACACTATCACCATCACATTCTACATGGTTATCAAGTACGCATCTCTTATCTACTTTATGTTAGTGAGTATTCAATCAACAACATAAAATGGGGTGAAATGTAGATCCAAAATCATGTACTAGGGTACATTTCTAGGTCTTAAAAACATACTTGCATTTATATGATCCCTAAGCGAGAAAACTAGTAATTAACAACTACCTTTGGCCTCTTTTATTTGCTTCTTGTCTTGTTTTTGTATTTTACACCCTACATTCCATTCGATATTTCACTTACTTATCTTTTATGGCTTTGAAAACCAGCGTACATATAAGCCTCTAACACCAAGATGCCCTCATCCTTCTAGGTGCCCCTAACCCTTTTCTATCTTACTCGCTTCTTTTGGGTATGTTTTATCTTTTGGGCATATTGTTTTCTTATGGGTTGGCCTTCCAATTTTCAATTGTGAAATTCAACCAAGGGAATCATATAAATACAAAGCTATGTGACCATAATAAGTAACCGATCTCTAAGCATCTATTATCATCACCTAAGGTTATATCCCAAGGAATTGTAAGAGCATCAAAGGCACCCATCTAGATCTCATTCAAGGAAAAAGGACTTTATTTTATGCATACACGCATAGGAAGGAAAGTTCATTTTTCCATCCACACATCTATTTACATTGGTAGATCTAGTTATTGCCTGCTATTAAGTACACTTACACAAGGGATTCCTAGGAACAATTCTATCACACATGTAAAAGAACTACATGGAGTCTTAGATGTAGTGTAATGATCAGTCGTAAGTTCACTTAGTCGAGTGACCACCGGGGTCACTTCGACTCCCACATTGCATATTTTTTTGGGATTTGTGTAGTTTGAGGGTTTTTGAAGTCATCATATCTTTGTAGGTTACACATGAATTCTATGATCATAATGCGATATATAGGTGACCAACAATGACTATCAACAACAACCTCATGACACTAGAAAATTTAGGTTCCGACTACTTTTGTAGTTACAAGTGCCCAATAGTATACTCCAACGCTCGTGACCCTAACCCACCCGGACACCCTATTCTAGGCTCATTCGACATCTCCGAATTTATTGTGCATAGTTATGAAAATCTTCCTTCATATTTATCAATTTGTCTAGTTTGCATAATCTTGAAATCCGATATAAATCAACTAAGTCCTTTACTCTCTCTCTCTCTCTTGCACCTAGGGTTTCAAATTTATTAGCTTATTCTCTTGCGTCATCTACATTCCAACAATTGTTTATCATTGTTTACATCTCATACTCTACAATATTAGGGTTTATATAAAATTCAATTTTTGTTCAATCAGCTAGAAAAGTAACTTTAACTCATAATATAAAGAATACATGTAGATTTTAGCTTTGCATAAAAGTAAGTGAAAAGAAGAAAAAAATGGAAGGAATACACTTTCTGATTTTTTGGAGGAAGAGTTCCCATTGTTTCCATGCCTTAGAAACATGGGGTTGCTACAGAGATATTAGAGGATTAGGGGTGGTAAGTCCCCAATGTTGTGTCATAAGAGAGAATAGACTATTAGTTATATCCTAACACCATAAACAATGAGGAGAGGAACCATGTTTTTCACCTTTTTAGAGCTTTGTAGATAGGAATGATTTAGAATATAAAGAAATTAGGTGTTTTGACACCTTCCTTATTTGGAAATCTAGTGAGAGAAGAGGAATGATTAGTCTATGAATAACTCAACTGTTTCAATATTTTCCACTAAACCCACATAACACACTCGGTGTAAATGGATTTATGCCCAATTTTTTTCTTACTTGTTACAACTTGAATATAATCAAAATGTATAAGGGATGGACCTTACCATGCCTCAATAAGGTTTAATGCCACTAAAATTTATCATGTAGATTGTGAAAAATCATAGGGGAGAAGGGGTCCCATGTCCCTGCACCATGTTCTTGTAATTTAATATGAGTAATATAGTTAATAAGGAATAAAAATCACGCCTTCTATATAATTCTCTATACAATGTCATTTGCATCTAAAACTGTATGAAATTCTTGTAAATAGGGAATATAATATGAAGAAATTAAATAATGCATATAATTTTTCCCATGTCTAGAAACGCCCATCATGGTTAGGACCATACCATGATCTTTACTATAATGTATATTGTTTACCTTTATTGAGTTCTACTACATCTTAGTATTTGTGACCTTTTCTCGATGATTTAAACCCCGTAAAAATATATTTATGTAATCTACATTATGTATGTAGATGTGGAAAATCCCGATGAATTCCTCCTCTTTTGAGGCATGTGTGATAAATCATTTTAGCACACAAATAAAAAGAATAGATGTGCGCCCATATGTAATAAGTCTAATAAGTTTTATAGGAACACATAGCAGGATAGAATGGGGGCCAAAATTGAGAGTATATACCAGAAAAGGGGTTATGCATAGTAGAGACCATGACACGAAGACAAAGAAACATGTAACAAAAAAACATGCAAAAGTAAGAATACATGTGTAACACAATAGAAACAACATAGAAATGTGTAAATCGTGTGAAAATATAGAGTAGTATGATAATAGAAATAGCATCATATGTAAAAAAATTCAAAATCCATAATAAAGATAATATTATAACCAATAGAGTAGATACCAATTGTTTCATAAAGTAGAATAACACCATATTAGATACAACAATGGATAACCAATTAAATAGATAGAAACATAATTCTATGTAGACATAGAGCCAAAAACATGGTACACCCATGTTGTCGCAAGATAATTATTGTAGAAGGAATGATGTGCCACAAATAGAGAAACAATTAATACAATAAAGATAGGAATGGGGCCATAAACATGATATTCCCACATGTTTACACCCTAATTAAATACTAGAAGTTATGGATACATGATAATAATAAGGGTGTAATGGTTTGTGTATGCATGTGAAAGTAAACTAAGTGAATGGAATGTATTTAACACCAAGTAAATCCTAACTTAGTTCATTTAAACAAATATATCAAGATTGAGCTAAAAAGGAGAAAATCTTAATTAATAACAAAAATTTAAATATAACATTAAATGTAAACCTCCATTTTGATGTTTGGATGTGCTCTAATATGTAGGTACTTCCTTATGTGAGTCAAATGTGAAAAAATTGAGCATGTCAAGGTGTAAAAAAATCAAAATTGATCAAGGCAAATAGAGACTAAGGCTAAAAATTAACATAACTTAATAAAGGTGAAAAATGTAAATCAAGATGACAACAAGGCAATGGATTAAAAGGAATACACACACACACACACACACACACACACCCACACCTTATTTTTCACTCTTACTAATGATTTCTCTTTGTAGGATGTTAACACCTTAATATTCCTCAAGTGCATACCTCAACCAAAAGAGGTTAGTTACCGTACCCAAAAAGAGATTTTTGTGTGCCCCCATTTACATTATGTCAATATAACATACTGTAATTCCCTTTATAATACCCAAAATTGGTCTTATAGTACATAACAAAATTACTTTGGCATTTATCTTGAATACCCATTTAACTACTTATTGACCGAACTTAAAGCTTCTTGCTTAGTTTCATGCCTTCAATCTAATAGGCATAGCTAATTATCTAGATTAACACTTTAGTAATATTTATAGATTATACAGAAAACATCTCCAAAATATTTATAAACCATTTTTAATCTAAAATACGGTTTAAAATTAATCTTGAATACGTTTAAGCCCAGTACAAGTTTAACTCGATGTATTTTTCCCACAAACGATGAAACTTTATTTTGTACTTGTAATGGTCATATTTTCAAATGCAAAAGATACCTTGGTTATCTTAGGTTTGATTGAGTAGTAAATCATTCACATCATTCATCTATATAAACAAAAGTACCCTTACTCATTAAGGGCATATAGAGAACCCATATCAAAGGCACACTCTAAGAAATTTTTGGGTCAACTCATTAAAACACCTCTCCCTTAGAGAACACCACAAAAAAATCAAATATGAATACATATCTATTGTTTCCTACATTACATGTTTATGCATTATAATTGAGATAAGTGTAAATTTCTATGTGTTGAGGGGCAAATCAAAGGGCTCCATCTAGTTCAATTTTTATAACCTCCATATCATTATATGATTTAGATAACTATGTGTGGCTTGATCTCTCTTTGGAGTATTGGTACATAGTGTAACACTAAACAAATCAATGGTGATATGGTGATGTCGTCTAGTAAAAATGATTACTAACACCTTTATAGGTCAATAAATGATATGAAGACATATAAAGGTACAAAATAATCATCTCAAAGATCTAGATATAGAAAAAGGTCTAAATACATTGATGTAGTAGCATCCAAGGTCCATAGAAATCCTACATAATATTGGTGAAGGATGATTTTGTGCAAGGTGAAGAGTGCATGAGAAGGAATGATAAGGTGCAAAGGAATCATGTGAAGATTAAATGGAATTGTAAAAGTACTTTACACAATAGTTATTAGGAAGGAGCATAGTGTGTAGAGTGTGTAGAAGTCTTATAAAGGGGAACAAGTGTAAAGGAATGATTTGTAATGGTGTATATAGGATTTTGGTCGGACAACAAGGATATTGTGAGGAAGTTATGCACATAGAAAATGAGTGTGTGAAAGGTGCATGAGCATCAAATTAGGATTATACTTTAGCTTGTTCTATGAAGGAGGATAAAAATATGTTTTAAATACCTCCCATGAACCTAGAGACTATGTGTGATAGAAGAAAAATGCGTGGTAGACAAGTGTGAGAAAACAATACACGATATAATGAATAGTTATCTAGAACAACACGGATGTCAAAATGTTTCTAGAAAAGGATGCTAACAAGGATGAAATGGTTAGAAGATCCATTGACCAGATAAACATGACACAAGAAAGGCACTCAAATTCAAACTTGAATTTGAGCGAGAGAATCTAGAAGCGTTTAAAAGGAGTCAAATCACTTAAGGAAAATTAAAATTAGGAGAGATAAGAGAGTTCAAAGCTATAGAAAGAACACAATTTCACCATTTTCAAGTGATTATTGGTTATTGAAAGAATTGGTTTTAAAATGTGCTTATGAGCACACAATCCAATCTAGGATAGGTTTGTATGGGAAAACCAAGATTCTATAATACTTCATGTGTGATTTATAAGCACTAAGAGAGAATTTGCATGTAGATGTTGTTAATTTCATTGAGGAAATATATGAAACATTAATAATTTCATCCTATTAGACCTTGTAGGCATGTGGGGAGGGAATTCTTCCCCATCTGTCATCAATTAGTATCATAGAAGGATAATTTCCTATAAGTGGAGTTGGCGATCACCATATGTGAGGTAATTAGCACAAAATTTTATGTTCTCCATCATGAAGAAAGGTGGGTAGAGAACGCAAGAATATATCCCCAATGTAGTGGCCAAAAAAGCCAATGATATTGTGTGAGAAGGAAATATGCCACCAATAAGAAGGGACTATTCGGATGCACTAGTTGTGGAGATTTACGCGGAGAAATTGATGCAAGAGATCAATGGTGTAAAGAAAAAAGCTGGAGAATGTAGAGGAATACGACCAAAGAAAGTAGGCTCTTATGGTGTAAAATATCTAGAATTATGAGTCAAAGGACTTAGTAAAAAGTCAACAACATATAGAAGAATGTGCAAAGAGAGTTTAGTGGAGTGTCAAAGAGAGAAAAATGCATGCGCAAAGGAATAATCAAGATTACATGAACAAAGTGAAAGAGTGAAGAGAAATCCATCTCGGGATTAGTGTGGAGAGGGTATGGCACAAATGTGGGAATGCCACAAAATATTTGTGATTATAGGTACATAGAGAAGGCTCACAAGTTCAAAAAAGGGTGAAGAGAGGAGTCACCCGGAAGCCAATGGTAACACGTAAGAGTATCACACTAGAAAAGCAATTTTCCAAGGAGGAAAATATGGTTGTTGCAGACCATGAACATATAGAGGATTACATGGAGTTATGAAATGAGGTGGTGGATAAAAGGGAAGAGTGGAAGCAATAGGTTACATAAACATAAAATACACACACATAATATATAGGAGAGATGTTAGAGAATGATGTATAAATGATGAAAGAGGGATGAGTAGGAGAAGATGTCCTTGTGGAAGGATATATGGGGTGCATAGTTGAATGTGTAAGAAAGGAGATCCCAATGGAGAGAAAGAGTTTAGATAATTGTGTGAGAGGAGAAACTCTAAGAAGAGGAGTTGAAGAGCGCAAAGGAAAAGATGTTTGTAACATTGGGAGAACCATTGTGAAGGAGAATATAGAAGGATTTTCCCCAAAGGAAACCAATGTAGAATATTCCATAGATGAGGTTGTTAGAGTGCACATGAAAAATTTTTCATCGAGGAAGAGTGAGATTGATAGAGATCTCAAGGAATAACATACGAGAGAGGTGTATTAGAGAATAAGAGCCCAAGGAGGAATTATGTGAAAAGAATAAATTACCCCCAAGGTAATTCACGAGGATTGATATAAGAAGGATATTGTAAGAGTGTGTAACTCAAAAGATGAAAAGGATAAAGAATGTAAAGATGAGGAAAGGCACGAAAACAATGCGGAGACACTGCGAGAGAATATATAAGTTTCCTTGAAAAAAGTAGAGAAAGGAAAATAGAAATATGAAGAGGCTCCAAATTTTTTTGAAATGAATAAGGTGCAAAAGAAGGATATCCTCTGAGAAGAGTTACCCTAGGAAGAGAGAGAGGATATGTGGCTCAAATCAACCAAATAAAGTAGTTTCATGTAGAATCATGAGTTTAGTCTAACAAATTTCAAGAGGAGAAGGAGAAGAGAAGCTTATGAGGATACATGAAGTGAGGATAAGAGGACTACATAAAGGAGTTGCATAAGGTATAAAAAGTTATAAAGGAGACATGTAGTGGAGAAAAGCCTCGAGACGGAGAAGGGTGAAGTTGGAAAAGAAGACTGATATATGGATGGTTTGTAATGGGTTCGGACCCATAAGTGCATGGGAAGCTAGATGCAACAAGGAGAAGAGAGTGAGATTAGGTAGCATTGACTAATGTGTAAAGGAGAGGTAAAGTGATAGGAGTAGTGCCACTTGCAAGTGTGTGATGGGAGGTAGTATAAAGGATAGTTATATAAAGGATGACATAAAAATAATTGCTTGAGGGGAGAATGTGTATAAAGAAAGGTTCACCACAAAGAGGTGAGAAAAGGAATAAAGAAGATAAATTATGTAATATTAGAGTGCACAAAAAAATCCCATAGAGATAATAAGGGTGAGAATGTGGAAAAGTAACACTTTGCATGAATAAAAATACCATAGAGAAAAGGAATTATGGTGAGAAGGAGAAATTATAATGGGAGGAAAAGAGGGGAAGAAAATGAGAAATGTGCTCACATAAGGAACACATAAAGGAAGGAATCCCAGAGATGAAGTGGGCTAGAGAGAAACAAATTCTGAAGCATTTAAGTGGATGTGGATAGATGAGAGTGAGTATGGACTCACATAAGAAATATTTAGAGATGAGCACAAAATTGTAAAGTAGAAGGCTCAATAGATAATCCTTAGGAGGAGGATGGTTCAAGGAAAGCATAGACTTCGAGAGGAGAGAGTAGGTAGAGACTCGTATCAAAACTAAGAAGTTGTGACAGGAAGAAGGTCATAGGGGATCAAGGAGGATCCATTAGGAGGAGGATGGTTTTAGGTGAGAAGAGACTCACAAAGGATAAAAAGGTAGATCCATTTGGAGGAGGGGGACGATTTGCAGTGAGTAGAGACTCTCCCAGGTTTGCGGTGAGTAGAGACTCACTCAAGTGTGTGAGAAATCACAAAAAAAGTCACAAGAAGGTGACAAAGGACCTCATTAGTTCATAGGGTGGTTCTACCACTCACTTAGTCTACTTGAAGAGGACCTCAAGTTTAAGTACCTCAAGTGTTTTATGTAGGAGCATCCAAGGTCTAGAGAAATCTTACACAATATTGGTGAAGGATAGTTACGTGCGAGGAAAAAGAGTACATGAGAAAGAAGGATAAGGCATGAAGGAATCAAGTGATGATTGTGTAGAAGTGTAAAAGTACTTTGTGCAATAGTTATAGGGAAGTAGCATAGTACATAGAGTGCACAGAGAAATTAGTACATTTTAGGAGATTTTTCCTAGGACTATTAAAAAAATTATTAGATATGAGGATATTTTTATCAATGAATTCCATAGCTCTCAAATCCTAAGTCGACTTCCCATAATACAACCTTCTTTTCTGTATATTTTATTTCATATATCAAATTATCTTGGGAATCAAGTAATTGTACATATGCATTTTGGCCTTCACCAATGAAATTAAGGCCATTAATTATCGTCTTAATGAATGTAACATGGTTGTCGTGCTTATGTATTTCATAGATAGCTTTGGGGTCAATATCATCAATCAAGTTGGAGTAGATACTAGTGGGGAAAATTAATGAGACAAGAAATATTCGACATATGAAGTAATAACACAATCTTTCTCCTAGATTTTTCTTCAATTTGTTTCCATTTCTCAACTCTTTCAAAATACTTGATACATATTCCTTGAAATTGTGAACATATCCTTCATGGATGACCTCTCCTAAAAAAACTATTGACAATTCATATTTATTCAAAGTCATTTTTAATTCATTTTTTTCAAATGTAGGCTCAACAATCTCTAAAAATTGAAAACCGATGAATATGTGACCAAATGAGAAGTGGTTTTGGAATTTTTTGAGTATGATTACTTTGAAGCAAGATGGACACAACATCATAGTTGGGAGAACTTAATTTTGAAGGATATTTTACTTTCTTCTCAATAAGAGGTTGATACCATGTGAAAGAAAATTCACCAAAAACTATGTCAAAATGGGTGAGAGGAATATTTGATGTAGAAAAATTAACTATGAGTGGGTACTACGGAACCATTGCCTCAATTATTGAAGCATCAATAAAGGGGTATATCTCACCTTGTTCGTGAGGAGAAGGAGAAGGAGAAATAATTTTGATTGGAATTATTTTCTTATATCACCCTACAAAAATTCTTCCCGTAAGAACATATTTTGGACTATCATCATTTATGTATCCTAATGCAATATCCATCTTTAGATGTCTATCATATACTTTTGTGTTTGTGGGTTGAGGGAATTAAGAAAAATGTTTTTCTTGTTGTGTTTAAGGAGGATCCTTTTGAGAACTCTTCACGTGAGTGAATTCAATCATTTTTTTAAAATCACTTCTCGTTATAAGGATCACATGTGCTATTAAATAATTAAGAATATATATTATTTTTTAGACCAATATATACTTGGTAGGGGATCATGTTGAATGTTCACTTCAAACCTAGAATTATACTTAATGATACACTTAATGACATTTTCATATCTGAGTCTCTCTCTGATTTTGACGAAACAATTGATAGTCACGATTCTGCTACTTTACATACAACGAGTGTGAATCCTCTATTCTATTTTCATCTTCTTCGAGGATGTATCTAATACCATACATAAGTCATATCCATCTATTAATTCATCTCCTCCTACTACTTCATCTCCTCGTATCACTCCAAATCCATCTATTAGGCATTTACTCATATCACCACATCTCCATCCGACGCTTCATCTCCTGTGATGTTTCGATGGTAGTCTTACCTCTTCTATAGATGTTCCATGTCCTTCATCGCCTATCTCTTCTTTGGCACCTAAACCTAGTGTGCCATTAACATCAGAATCTCCTTTATCTCCTCTTTATATTCCTATGATTACTCATAGTGGAAAATTACAACCGCTTAACACATTATTTCCATCCTTTACTATTCATTCACATGATATCTTGTCTCTCATGCATGCTGTTGGGAAATTACAATCTCAGTTCAATCACTCACATTAGAAAGCAAGGCCTACTATGCTTCCATTGATAACAATTCATTACATGGTAACCCTATTCCTAAGAAGATCCACAACTCAACATTTCCTAAGGATTTTATCATGCCTACATTTTCATGTTTTGATGGTACTAGAAACCATTACTTGCATCTCAAACATTACCACATGGCTATGGCTTCATATTCTAATGATCGATTATTGCTTAAAGCCTTTCGACATAGTCTTATGAATGACTCTCTACAATGGTATACTCATCTACCATTTGGATCTATTAGCACTTAATATGACATGGAAAAGTCTTTTATCTTTTTCTTTATCATCAAAAATGGCCCTAGAGCTACCTATGATCATCTACCTTCTTTACATCAGGGAAAAATAGAACCTATCATGGATTAAATTTTATGATTCAATGCTTGTATGCACCATTTAGTCTTCTAATCTATCGACTTAGAGATGTATTTTATTTTCTGTCATGGTTTGATTCCAACATTAAAACAAAGATTGCAATATGACACATGTGAATCATTCACACTTCTATGTTATAGATTCATTGATCTAGAACAAGACCTCATTGCTACACATGTTATAGATCCTCCACCTATTGTTACTACTATTATTACATCATCTAGTTCTTCTCCATTTCCATATGTTGAACATCCTACACGATCTCCATCACCTTCTCAAGAAATTTAAATCTATTGCATCACATAAATGCCCTTCTCTTACTCGTGGCAGACTATACCTCAATATTCTACACTTATTTCGTGTGAGCCATTGTCTTTCTCTTATCACACTCGACCACATGATGTGTTGCATGCTTTTCTCAATAAGCATTTAATTCACTTACCTTCTAACCAACTTCATCTGCAACATCACTTACAACATCAATGTGATCAAACCCATTGTAAATATCACTGTATTAGTGGCCATAGGGATAATGATTTTGTTTCCCTTCATGATCGGTTACAACATATAGAGGATAAGGGAATCATTTCCTTTGGATTTCATTCACGTGAGTGGTCCATGTATCCTCTCCCTCATCAATGAGCTACTAATCCAGTTGAGTTATCTCCTTTTTCTAGTGATACAAGTAATTATTCATCCATTGCCATAGGTTTTCACTCATACGTTCTCTCCATCATGTCCAACCATCGTTATACCATATCATCCATAACATCATGCCACTTCTTCACATTGGCTTCCATAGCCCTTAACATTTTCACATCCCACCACCGCTCCACATGACATTTAGTTCGGTTTATACACTCATGTTGCTTTCATTCCACATGCTTCCATCGCTTCACGCTGCCTTGGTCTTTGGAAAGTGATTGCTATTACCCTACCCCCAATGATGCACTCATGTTCTTACAGGTTCTTACATGACTGTGAGGTATCTGTTATAATAAGAACCTCTCTTTATGTACTTTGTTGATTCATCTAGTGCACTTTATCAAATCGATTCCCGATGACACACTATTTCTTTACTTGGTTCATTCTTAATCGATGAGGGTTTTTATCTAAGTGAATCTCATCATCTCGTATGCTAGGGGCATCACTAATATTCTCCCCTATCTTCATCTTACTAACATACACTTCATTATACTATTACGACCACATCATACTTTTATAAATCATCAAACATTCATCAAAAAATTCTCCACAATACATACCTCATCTATCATCACAAACACTATATCATCATCACATTATGAAACAACTACATATCACGAGTAAATTCAACAAACATGAACAATATTCAACACATTGCACATCGCAAAATCATTCACAAATCATATATCATCAATCACATCATCACATCAATACACAACAAATACAATCATCATATGCCAACAAATCTTTCTATATATATATATATATATATCAATTACAATTATAGGTACAAAAATCTCATCACTGGGGAAACTCCCTACATCGAATACATCAATACAAATCATATCTCATCATCATTGTTAGTATCTCGGTACTATAAGTTCTCTAGAACTCGATGCCTCTTTGCTAACTCTGCACTACTGATCGTGACCTCGATATCTCTCCACTTGTCTCCATAGTAGTGTCACCTCTCTCAAATACTCCGCAAAGTGACTCTATAAGGTGATGAATTGTGCAAATACATCCTTTTCTATAAGACTCTCAACCCTTTACCTCACTAATGCATCGTGTCTTCTAGCATCCCTCATCTCTTTCACTCAAAGAACATGGTACATTTCGTTGCTGCTATGGCCATTGGCTCAAACAAATGGGCATGCTTTCCCTCAATTTCATCCATACGCTCTAAAATCTCTCCATTTGCAAGTATTTCGGTGGGCACACTCCACGTTAATGTGCAGATAGATGTGTCTACAATCAAGGACCAATATGCGTCACCTAAAACCAATAGAACAACACATTAGACAACCATAACCATCACATAAGCAAGTGACAAATAATACAACATAAATATACATAAACTCATGTTCTACTATCGCTGCCACTATGTTGTCCAGAGGATGTGTTTTCCCCCAATCCTCCTCCCTATGGAAATCCCACCGCATCCATAAACATTGGAAACAAAAACACCCATCGATGCGCTACCTATCATGAGTGATATGCCTCTGTACACCCCACATCTTATGAGTGTATCGACTCTATCGTTGCATCAGCCTCATTTGGCCTAAAGTGGTACTATTTTCTCTCTTGTAGGCCCCGGTCTAGCTTTTGGACCTCCTTAGTGCTCTAACAACTCTAACCCATACATATGGATCTGGGGGCATGTCCTAGGCCATACCAAACTATTTAGATACCCACTCCACCTCTACTAACTTGTTCACCCCTAGAAACCGATCCTCTAACCACATCATCCTCCTGTATACATCGTAACTCTACCACATCCTTTGGCCATCCTCCATAGTATCGGTATGGCCTCCATATCACTTCCTTTGACCCCATCCGATCTATTAGTGCTCTATAGGTGTTAGTATCCATCTTCCACCCATGCACACCAATCCATCTCCTAGAAAATATGTCTGGCCTATCCCAATATGCTTACAGGACCACCAACCGGCCTCAGTATTGTTATATGCTCATAAGCCCATACATGCAGCAATGTAGTAGCTCCAATCCCACCTCCATGCTCCTCCTGTGTAAATTTGTATAGATCCCTATATAGGTGGGCCAACACACATTGTGCCCAAGCATACCTAGTACTCTCCTCCTCTATTCGGCGGAAAATATCATGCATCTTATATAAGATGCCCACACCACATCCCTAAACTACAATCGATGATGGAATAACCACACCTATAAAATTCTACAAGCGCAAAAAAATTCTGATCTCAAAATCACATCCAAACTAATGTGGGACTCAACATGTACTCAAGTCCCCATAAAATACTACCTAGCATCCCTCATTTCTCTCTCCAAATCCTCCACAACCATCACTGCACCCTTTTACCAATAATAGGTAGTCATAGTATGTGATATACATCCTCCAATGTGACTTTCATCTCACCTTGTAGGTAGCCAAAATGTGTAAGTGCCTGCACACCATCCCTCACATAAAGTTGTCAACATAAGCATATTATGGGGCACATCCCCCATCCTATCTATCTCGCCACAAGTTGTCACATTCCGTAACCTCTAAATCACCATTTGATAAACTCAACCCAAGAAATGTACTCAAGTGGTGACCACCACGAAACTACCTCGAATGGATATCCCTCTCATGCACCACAAAACAACACCAAACAAAGTGTTAGAGCACCATACAAAGACACACATACTTACTTATGACATCAATACACGTAATATTTCACATTTACATTACTTTGGATAAAAATAACACTTTCTCAAATGGGGACCTAGAAGCGTGGATCGAGGCACCAAGGAGCGGGACACTAGCACCCATATTTGAGTGCTCTTATCCTCAAGGCCACTAGAGCCTTGACCTCTCTTGTCTAGGTCCAAAACACCGAGAAAAACAAAAATAACAATATTGCTAAAATTCCCAAAAATGAATAATACAAACACATTTTTCAAAAAAAAATTGTACTTACCAACTCCGCCTTCATACGCGATGCCAAAGCAGATCCACTACCATCTCAAAATGACTAGGTCATGGTGCTCTAACTTGCCGCATCCTTACACACTCAGAGCTCATTCTCACACTCGTGCAAAATACAAATGAGTTAACTAATCACTTGTTAACTTTACTATATATAGTCACTTTTCATTATTCACTTTACTATGGTCATACTTCACATTCATTACTCAACTAATACACGTCTCACGATTTTGATAATATCTTGAGAATTTTTACTCCGATTTCTATCCCATTTTTGTAATTCTCTTTAGAATTCTTCTGACCATCGTATTGTACATGTGATGCACACACTATTTATCCTCGACGTTATCTTTCACTCAATATACATTTTTTTGTGATATCTATCATACACTATCTATTATGTGCTTTCTTTTGGCTCAATGTCGTTCTTATCATCACTTCCCCTTTCACCGAAAGGGGGGAATACAATTTGAGTCATCCTATAATTACCCTTTACACCATTATGAAATCATTTTTCACTTCTAATTCATCATTATCAAACATTTACTAATACATCATGTGATATTTCATCATTTTCTATCGATTCCCCCTAATGACCTAACCTGGGGGCAACAAGCGTAAAATCTCTCTATGAGTAAAACAATCAAAACAAACAATCAATCAACCAATAAATACATTCAAGTATCTAACAATCAAAATCATACCATTCAATCAATACAATACAACACATTCGGCCTAACTTGGGAGTTACATGTGGCCTCCTATATGACCTAACTTGGGATTTACATTCGTTACCTTCCCGATGACGTAACATGGAAAGTTACTCTACATTCCACACTTGATTCTAGATGACCTAACTTGGAAGCCATCATATACATTTCAGCAATACCTTTGGAGTTGGGGCAATGAGATTTCATTTCCTTTTCTATACAGCTCCTATATAGGTCAACACATTTTATCAAAATATTTGGATCCAAAATCACTAAAAATTTGATCTCATGTGTGTTTCAGAAGCTATATCTTTTGTGGATGTAGTTAAAGGTCGATAATAACACACATTTCTCTCTACACTCTTCCTCTATCACTAGGATGCCCAAATCCACTGGGATTTCATACACATGTAATCGGGTTGGGAATTGATCACTCCCTACCCCATCACATTGTCATCATACAAAAATTCTAAATCATCAATCATTCAACATCATAATCATTTCTCTCATTTATTGCACTTCATCATGGTATTACATCTTACAATGCATGGATCAACACACCGATCCATGGTTCGTCACGTTATACGTTTTCATTTGAAACGCTCTTCTACCACATCTCTCCGTGTTCTTCTAGAGCATGGTCTTCAATGGAATTCTCTCAAGTATGCATCTCTAACTACTTTAAGTTACCAAGATTTCAATCACCAACATAAAGTGGGGGAAAATGTAGTAAAAAAATCACGCACTTACTAATATTATTATACCACAAAGTATGTTGTTTTATATATGGATCTTATGTAAGAAAAGTATTTATTGATGACCCATTACATAGTCCAATCACTGTCTTGTTGGTATTTATCACTATTGGTCTTATACATTTTTCACTAACTCGCATGGCTTTTGGTCAGGTTATAGGATCCCTATTTGTCAATACTCACTCAATTTTCATCACTAGTCTCTAAACTAGGGTGCCTAGAGAGGGAATAGGGTGTTTGGGGTGCCCTGGTCATTTGTCACACTTGGTTTTATTTTTAACAATTTGGGTCGGTCTTTTTCGGTTTTCCCTCTCATCTCTCGAGGTACTAGTTGGCATGTCGAGTCATTAGTTTCAAAATTTGATTAAGAAATCCCTATATAAACACAACACACCTACCATTCTAGGGGAAGACTATTTATATCAAGGGTTAGCTATCTATGTAGAGCAAATGACTGCATTTGGGCATTATTCTCGCATCACACACTGCATAGGAAAGGGAGTTCATTCTATTCTATCAACCATTTTGCATTTTATGTAGCTTTCTGTCTGCTCTATCTTGTGTCATTGGTGCTAGGGAAACCTAGGCACCTTATTACATGCACAAGCACATAGAAATACATTGGGTTCAAGATGTAGTATATCACTCGGTTGTAAGTCCACCATTACGATGGTTGAGGATAGTCTACCCCTCATTCTTCATCTTTATTTTTAGGGTTTAATGCTTCGTGTGGGGATTTATAGGTTTATGACGACATCAGCGAACCAAGTGTGACATTCATGTGACCAAAGGTGGAGTATAGTGAAGACCTAATGACCATATAAAGATCATATTTCAAGTTGTTTCGCAGACCGGGGAAGCCCATGCACCCTCATCCTTCCTCGTGCGCCCCAGTCCTAGCCACATTTTCCTTCGCCATAATTTTTCTAAGGTTCGTTGTGACGCTCTGTTCTGTCATTCCATCACTCGCTTCAGTCCCATATCACTGCGAGGTAAGTCCAATTCATGTAAGTTCCTTCCCCTTTTATTTTATTTCATTTAAAATATCAAATAAATTACATAGAATTTATATTTAATTTATATGTCATTTATCATAACTGTACATTTCAGATTTTAATGAAATATTCAAATTTTATTGAATCACTTTCATCGCACCGTTCTCAAGTTTCTCTTACATCAAAGTATATGGATTTTATCTCACTCCTAGAAAACTTCCAAGGTACCTCAACGATAGGATCATGATGTTGAAGCTTTGTAGACAACTTTCCCATATCAATGAAAAACTCAAGAGCCAAAAAAGAAAGAGGTGTCTTTTCATATCTCTTTGGGAATTTTCTTGTGTAATAATTTTGTTGATGCTTCAAATTTGGAAGATTCTTTCACACCATTGAATCTCTAATCATTCACATCAAGAGCTGGATTTGACATTAATAGAAACCATGATATGCTCCATCTCCTTGACTTGCACCATGTTCCGCAACTCAAGGATTATTGAGTTAATTTCTCTGATGATTTTGAGGTTAGGGAGGGATCATATGAGAATCATAATTGGGAAAATGAGGAATTTTGGGTTTAATTTGTTTGAGGAGGGAATAAAAGATGATGGAACTGAATTTTATGACCCTAAGTATCAAGCGATGAAAGCATCACCCCTTCCACAGTCTCTTGAATAATTTGAGAATCAAGGATATTAATGAAAGAACTAAGGTGGTAATTCAGAGATCCAAAGGGTGTTTCAAGAATAAAATACCTGCATTCATCATGTTGGGAGGTCTCTAAGCTCCCAAAAGATAGACATCTCCCATTTCCACATCAAAGGCGACTAAGAAAGCTTCAAGTTCTGCTCATTGTGAAAGGATCACAAAAATAAATTCAATAGAATATGAGCCCACTCACCACATGAGGACACACAAGAAGGAAAGATAAATACAAGAGCCTTTAGAAGGTGTAAAATATTGTGAAATTGATCCATCTTAGCCATCGATCATTTTATGATCTAATAACATTTCTTATTCTGCATTTGCACTCTACTCAATCGACCCAAGATGCACCCTCTCACTCAAAGCCAAAAGCATTCATCATCCCCATTACAGAGCCTAAAACAAATGAGATATTCCCATGGATGCAGGATATGATTGGAGGAGAGACCCACACGTCCAATAGGTAGTGATTCCAAATTTTGAATCTATATCCAAAATGGTGAAAACAAATAAAGGAAATAAATATCAAGTTGCCTCTAAATTTTCAAGGTAGCACTTCGGGAAACTAGTACATGGAGGTAGCATGGCTTAACATCATCAATCCTATCGGTGATGGCCCCATCTGAATATGAAATAAGAACTATTTCTCTAGGTCTAGAAATGCACAAGGGGGATGCTCGCCTATTCAAAGAGTCTTCCACTCACCTCCTTACAAGAAATAAAAAGTATAAGGAGAAAATTAAACAACTGGAAGATCACGTAAGAAACCTCACCTCTTATGTGCAAACCTTCATGGATCCAAGTGTTGCTTCATATATTCTAGCTGAATAAGTTACTCGCATTAGTATTTTTGATTTGGATATGTCATAAAAACATAAGGCTTCACCATGCGGCGCTTGACAAATGATAAGTGGGTGAGCAAGATTCTTGAAAAAGGTAAAATGTTTCTTCTTGAGATTATTTCATTAATTGAGTATATGATTATAATCACTTACAAAAGTAAGGATGAAAAGATACAAAATTGAAAAAGAGAAGTAGAATTTGAATCAAGTGTTTCCACTAGTGGTGGAAATGGGGAAAGTCAATTCTTCCATATTGGTGAGTATGAATGTATTCAGCCCCACATCTAAAGATTTATCTCAAGTGTGGGGCTAGAACTTGTGGTACTCGATATGAGATGATAAACTATTCTATTAACGAGTTATACTCATATGAGGAGCATACTCAAAATATGCAAGATGATTTCAATACAAAAGTACAAAAACTTGGAGTACGCGTGATGGATGAAAAAACTTCCATGGATGATCTACTAAAACCATTTGAAGATCTTATCAAGAAGGAGGTCGGAGATCAATTTTCTTTCAATGAAGACACACTAGAGTCTCTTATTGAGATAAGGGATGTTATATCCAAAGATCGTTAAGGAGCATCGTTCATGGTTCATGAAATGTAATAACATCAGTTCTATCTTTGAGAATTGGCTCTAGTCTTTAAGATTTGTACAATTCCTCGGGTTGAGAAGGCTACACCTACAGCAACTCAATACAAGTAAGGAGTTCAAAAGGATCGAGATCTTCCTAAAGGCACTCTCCAAAATTCCATTTGAAAGTAAGTCTCCATCGACATAAGAATCATCTTCATTCGAGTATCTATATTATCCCTTCTCTCTTTCTCACCCTCTTTATCTCTTCTCTCTCATGTTTTATTTCTTTGTTAGGGGTTTACTTTGCACTTTTGTATTATTGAATAAAATGTGACTATAGCTGAAAATTTTAATAAGTTTCCCTCAATTAATAAAAAGGGGACTTAATTTCTTTCCTGGTAATACAAAAATTCACAAGGTATAAAAGTCAAGTGAAAAGTCATATTGGGGGTAGGTGAAGATTATTTTTGAAAACTATATATTATAATGACTTCCTCGTTTCAAGGGTCACCAATTTTTTGAGTTCAAGAGTAGATAGCTATAAAGAACAAGAAAAGATAACACTTTTTTTTTCCCTTTTATATGTTTCCTCTCTCTCTCATTTTCAGCTTTGTGAACATGTCAATCTTGCATGACCAAGAAGAGTGTAAAAATTTTGATGAGTGAATGAATGAAATTTTATGTTCATGGTTCATTTTTCTTGTCATAATTAACAAAGTTATTTTTATTTCCAATTGTGTGTTGATAAAATTTGGATAACAATTGTAAGAATTTGATTTAGACTACTTACATATTAACCCCTCTCTCAATTTCTCACTCCCAAAACCCCACCTTCCTTCCAAATTATTCCATGTATGAGGTGCAAGAATTTTCCACAGGTGCAGTGGAGTGTGCCTATTGATCCCGACCTATTGGCCAACCACAAAGTTATTTTTTTCACATACAATAAAGGGAACCTCCCCTTTTCCAAGCAGGAGGGACTTAGTCCTAGAGCATTGGTGAAAATCAACTAATTTTTCAAAGCAACAAATTATTTCACCAACAATTTTTGGCGCCCACTACTATGGGGAATTTTTTTGTATTCTGCATCACATTATATTCCACAAAAATACAAAAGAATCATATATCTAAAAATCAAAAATAAAATAAAATATGACAATCCATTTAGCCTTATGTCCTCCACTATTGGCTATTCCTAGTCCTCCCCTAGTCCTAAGACATGAACTTCTCTTCTATACCTAATAAGATATTACATTAGACTTGAGAGAATCCATTTTACACAATAGAGTAAATTTCTTCCACTATCATGAAACTACAAGAGTTTTGGATTCTAAATAAGAACGTATAAAAACTTTGGAAAGAGAAAGACAAGATCAAAATCAACGATGAGAGCATGATTAAATTCAAATTTGAGTTGTGCATCTAACTGTAAAGTCAAAAGCAATAAAAGTACAAAAGACCCAATTAGGATAATAGCATCACGCATCCATCCTTTGAAAAATAACAAAGAGCCAATCTTAGAATCTCAATTTATAAAATAAGGAGGCAAACCGATCAAGAATATATTACGATTTTGATCCCGATTTCCCCATTGGTGAAACAACATAACCATTAAACTTTGCCCCTCAAGTGAAGGATAACAAGAAGAACTAGAAGAAATATTTTAGGAAGAATTTATCAAAGAAGTTTTGAAAGAGTTAAATAATAAGAAGTAGAAGAATAAGAAGAGGAACCACCAATGGCTCAACAAGCACCATTTCCTTGGGGAAAAACACAAGTCCATTAGCTCTCAACCCTCCTTTTGCATGATTTACCTAGAGGGTCATGAAAAAATTTCCCAAGTTATATGGTGATGAGAAGAAACACCTAGATGACCACATATCAACTTTCATCACTTTGCTTGTGAAGTGCTATGTGTTAGTTATGGGGATGTATCGGTCATATATTTATAGAATATTTACAAGACGTATTCATGAACTAGTTTTACCATTGCCAAGGAGGTCCATCACTAACTGGAATGACATGAATACCAAGTTTGAATCTAGGTTCAAACCTGCCGAGGATGCACATGCTCTTTTGGCCAAATGGTCTTAGCTAAGGAAGGAGCCATATGATCCCATGAGGGAGTTTGTTGCTAAATTCAACCGAATGTTGTACAAGATCTCTCAAGCTTCCCATCCTATGATTTTTTTTTTTTTGAGATTCTTCACAAATGCTCAGCTTCCTGAAGTAATTTTCATGCTGAGAATAACTCAACCAACTGATTTGGATGAGGTAAAAATAATTATTATTGAATTTGAAGATGAATTTATTATGTCAAGAAAGATTGAAAAGGGCCCGAGCAAGGAGAAAGGTCAAAGTTCAAATACAGTACCAGAAACATTAGTTCGAAGTTAACTAATGATGTTATGTCACTCAAGAAGTAGTTGGCTCAATCTTCCATAAATAGAGGTGATCCTAAGATAAAATTTCCAAATACTCCAAGAATTGGTCCGCCACCCCGTAGACTTACTCTTGACAAACCTCTAATAAATGTAGCCTACAATGTTGAGGGAGAAGAAAAAAAATCAAGAGATGGAAGAAGAAAACAAGGATGATAACACTCTTAAGATTGAAGAAGTTAAATATGAGGTACAATTCAATTTCATTGAGTATTATTCAAGAGAAGATGATGATGATGAAGATGCACCATGTTTCTCGTGAGTAGTATTTACCCGCTCTCAGTCTCAAAAGGGAGCTTCTTCCTCCACCACTGCAAAGAAGATGAAGAAAAATGATCCTCAAGTGGTGAATATAAAAATATAATTAAGAAAGGATCTCTTCTTCCACCTTCTATGGATTATGAAAAATAGAAACATGATCTTGTGGTAAGAAATAAGTAGTCTACTATTTTAGGTAAGTCACAAAATGCTTCTCCTAATTCTAATATTATTTTTACAAAAATTAATTCTCCCAAAACTTCAAATTCTTGAATACAAAATCAGCCACTTCTTGCCAACCAGCCACCCAATTTAGTAAAACTTACCAAGCTTCTAAAGTAGCACCTCCTTCATCTGCTAAATCATTCACTACCTATGGAGTATCCACCCCATCTATTTCTGTTCTATTTGATGTCATTGATCATGTAAACAAGTCTAAGGGTCATATTTCTAAACTTGAGTTCTTACAAACCCATCCAGAGTAATTTAAAATAATTTTCAGGTACATAAAGGGTGGTACTTCAAATCCCATTGTTGTAATCTCCAATTCCAAAGGCCTACTACGCTAACACCACCTACCCATCCTTCACAAAACATAATTTCCCTAAGCGCATCCAAGACTCACAAAGTAGATCCATTTTATCTTTCCCTCTTGATCAAAGGCCACCAATTGAATAATTGCATAATAGACTCGAGTGCTTCAGATAATGTGATGCCAATAAAATTTACTAATGCTCTTGGGCTCACTTTGACATGAGAAACTAGCTCTTTTATTCTATGGAGTCTAAAGAAGTTCCACTAGTAGGGAAAATCAAATATGCACAAGTATCTCTCACCGACTTCCCATAATAAGAAAGTCTTACCACCATCTTGGTACCATCCTCCAAAATATTTGGAAAGTTACTAATAAGAAGTTTGTGTAGTGATTTGGGAGGTGAGATTTAGATGGATTGGTCCTCAACAACCATTCTAATGAAGGTGAGATGAAGAAGTTGTTTCCCATGTGAAAGATGAAGTACACTATAAAAAATATCATATGATCCGAAGGTTGACATATTGTTTCAAGATAATGGACTTGGTAACTACTTCTTGACTTTTGAAAGAGATGAGAACTTTCCTTTTCTCATGGAGGATTACCAAAATCAGCTATGGAGAATGTAATTCAAGGAAGTCATTCTAGTGCCAGCTCTAGAGCAGGTGTTGTACTAACTTCTCCTTTAGGTGAGTTACTTCCATTTTCTTATAAATTACAATTTGAAAACACCAATAATACTGTGGAATATGAAGTCATTCTTCTAAGGATGGAAATAGACGAATCTATTGGTATAGAGAAATTGAAATTTCTTGAGATGTGCAAGTGATTGTCAAATAGGTTAGAAACTCAATATCAAGTCAAGAACCCAAGGCTCAAGCATTACCAAAATAGAGTATGGGATTACACCAAATCTTTTGATGATTTATCAATTCAATCTATTCCTCATGAGAAAAATGAAAATATCATTCTTTTATGAACCCACACCCATCCTTAAACAAGGATAAAGTGACTGTAAAGATAGTGTTTAGGCCAAGTGTGTTAGAAAATTTAATCAATGGCAGGTGTTCAATGATGATAATCATCTTCTCTCTTTCTTGGAGCAAAGAGATAACTTCAACACTCTCTTCTAAATGAAGGAATTGATGCTCTGAATAGTGATTCTATTACAAATGAAGATAAAGGAGAGATAGATGGAGTTGATTTAGAAGGTGTCATCAGACCAAAGGGAAACAAGATTCCAAAAATCCTTTGTCTCTTGAAGACTTGTTTGATAAGACATGACAGGTTTATCAAGGAGAAAGCAAAGGAATCCTCTCGGTGCAATTGTCAAATTTGAGAAAGAGAACATTGGTACCCCAAACAACCAAGAATAGTAAATATTAGAAATATTCATTCACCAAAGGAGAAAAGGAGTTTCTCATTGTTGAGAAGATACTATGATGTTTTATTATTCATATGATGATCTCAAGTCTTTCAAGATGAAATACATGCATCACTCAATCACACTCAAGCCCAAAGCCAAGTCTTTTAGGTAGAAGCAATGTCTAATAACCCAAAGATTGTTGATACAATGAAGGAATGGGTTTAAAAATAATCAATGCAAAGAATCATTTTCCTATTCACCACTCCACGTGGGTGGCCAATATTGTTCCAGTGTAAAAGAAGAATGAAGAAATAAGGATTTGTGTAGACTTTCAAATTTGAACCAAGCTTCATTGAAAGATAATTACCCACTTCCTATCATGGATCATATCTTATAGGAAGTCACAAGATATAAGATGCTTTCATTACTTGATGGATTCTCTGGATATAACCAAATTGAGGTAGTGGAAGAAGATAGACACAAAACGGCTTTCACAACTCCATGGGGAACTTTTCCTATAAAAAATGTCATTTGGCCTTATCAATACTAGAGAAAATTTTCAACAAGAAATGGATCTTTCCTTCAAAGACCTCAAACAATATATTTTCATCTATCTTGATGACCTCATGGTCTACTCCAAAAGGTGGGGAGATCACTTAAGACATATGAAACAAGTGCTGATTAGGTGCCGACAACATGGGATTTCTCTAAACCATAAAAAGTGCATCTTTGGTGTTATTGAAGGGAAACTCCTTGGACACATCATGAACAAAGAGGGAGCCAAAATTGATCATGAGAGGGATAAAATCAGCTTCAATAACTATCCTTTCCCAAAATAAAGAAAGGATTACATTCTTTTTGGCAAGGTAAACTTCCTTCACTTTTGTTCCATATTTTATAGAGTTGAAAAAGTACATCACTAGTATGATGAAGCCTCAAACAAGTTTAAGTGGAATAAGGAATGCAAGAAGGCATTTGATGCAATCAAGGAAGAAATAGCTAAGGCTCCTACCCTGGTATGTCCCAACTTTGACAAAGATTTCATTTTGTACTTGTTATGCTTTAGAACATACCCTTTCATCCATCATAGTCAAAAATAATGAAGAAGGCATTAAAGCACCCATTTCTTTTATGAGCTTCCCATTGAAAGATCATGAGATGAGATACAACCAAATGGAGAAACATGCCTATGCCATTATAAAATTTGTAAAGAATTTTAGATTTACATTCTAATTCCCACACTGGGTGATGGTTCTAAGGTTTTGTAATCAAATCAATTCTAACTCAACAAGATCCATGACCTAAGAGAGGTAATTGGTAGTGTCAAGATCCGTGAGTATGAATTGGATATCCAACCTTCAAATTTGGTCCATGGAAATGGTTTGTATAGGATAATGGCCAAGGATGATTCCTTAAGACTCAAAATGAAAAAAAGAATGTCAATGTTTTGAATGCATAAGTAAAGACTTGCCACATGTTCTTTTTGTAAACACCACTAATGAGTGGTATTATGATATTTCCTACTTTCTCACTTATGGTGAGTTCTACAACATCTTGATTACAAGTAAAAGGAATATTATCAAGCTAAATTCAACATGTGTATGTCACCTAGATGGATGTTTTTTAAAGTTGTGTTGACAAAAGAAACAAGAAAAGTTGTTGAGAGATTACCATGACTAGGCTTGTGGTGGAAATTTCTCCACCATGGTGATTTCTCACAAGATCCTCTGTGGTAGGTATTATTGGCCCACATTATTTACATATTCTCAATAATGGGTTTCCAAGTGTGAACGTTGTCAAAAATTCATAGGAAGACCACAACTTGTTTCACTCCCCTTCATTCGGTAGTCATTGAAGAACCATTCCAACAAATGGGGCCTATATTTCATTGGTGTTAAATAATCACTCAAGTATAGGTCATGCGTACGTACTCATGGCCACATACTACATCATCAAGTGGGTGGAGGTAATTCCATTCAAATAATCTAACACTGAAATGGTATGTAATTTCATCAAAGAGAACATCATTATCTATTTTGGAATTCCTTAGAAGGTGGTAGTTGATAATGCAACATACTTTTCATCTAATGGAGTAGACCGAGTTTTTATAGCTATGGAATATTTCTATCACATGCATTAGATTATTATCCACAAGGGAATGGCCAAGCCAAATATAGTAAAAAGAACATTATAACCATTTTCTATAAGCTAGTTGATGAGAATCAAAGGAATTGGCACAAAAGCTCTATGATGCATTGTGGGAGGACATGATTACTTTGAAAAAGGCAATTAGCATGTCACCTTTCTAGTTGCTCTATGGAATAAATGTCGATATTCTCATCATGATCAAATTTCCTACTCTCCAATTAGTCAAGGCAGTTGAAGATGGCCAATTTCATGATTCTCTGATAAGAGAATTTTTTTATCTTGAGAAACTCAGTGAAGACAAGTTGAAGGTGGTTGATCGAATCAAGGAACATCAGTTGAAAGTGAAGAAGATATTTTTAAAAATCTCAAGGAAAGGAATTTCAAAATTGGTGATCTTGTCTTATTATAGGATGAAAGGAGAGAGCCAAAAGGTAGTCATGGAAATTTGACTCTTTGTGGCTTGGGCCATTCCAAATTCATGAAGCTTGCAGAGAAAATACTTTCTACCTCTCATATTTGGATGAAACCTATTTAGAATTACCTCATTGTGGGAAATATTTGAAAATTGTATAAATAATGAAAGTATATTACCCCCATCCATGTACCATAGGTGAAATTAGGTTATGTGTTTCCCTTTCCCATTGTGTGTGTGTTTTCCCTTTTCAGTGTGGTGTGTTTCCTTTTTTATGTGTGTGTGCATTTGTTTATTCTATCTAGTTCTTATGATATGACTCTGTATAGCCAATGGATAAGGAACTGGTCTATATTATATCTTGAGATTATGTGGTTCATGCTTATCATGTCCTCACTTCATTCGATCATATAACAAGTCTCAAGTGAGAGCTAATTATTGTCATGTGTTTTTGCAAGGTCAAAAATCCAATTCAAAATATGAAAACTTTACCCTAGTGTCAAAACTTTATTTGAAAACCCTCCTAAGTGTCCTTTGGATCACTTTTCCTTCGTGTCATGACCATGTGGCCTATAAGACCTTCATAATGTGATGTATAACCTTTCCAAGTGTTTGAAATGTGGTCATGAGGTCATTCGGTCCATTCAGTAGAATGTTGTCAAAAGATGGAATCCTAATAAGCCTAGGAAGACTATTCTTGGATTTTCTAGGATAGGTGTGCATTCCTCCGGGATTGATCAAGAATCCTAAAACCATCTGGGTGTAGTATTGAGGAGTTTTAAGAGTGATGGAATTTATTTTGGGAGATTTAGGAAGTTTTAAGTCTTGGAGAAGTTAAGAATGAAAGCATGTTTTTCAGGGGTAAAGAGCTTGTAGTTGAAAATGGTACCTAAACTTCAATAGAGTATTCTAGGAGATACGTGATAATTCAAGAGAAAAAAAAGTAACCATTGGAAATATTTAATATCCCTCTTCATGATGGAATCAAAAATTCTTTACAAGACATGGTTTCTTCTCAGGGAAGATTAGTTTGTGTAGACTCATCTTGTTGTCCCGAATGAAAAAGGGATTTTTTGGAGAAGGAGGTAGAATAAGGTCTTTAAAAACATCTCATTGATATTGGAATGATCTTTGGATTCAAAATAATATAACATTTTTCATGAAAATACCTCCTAGAGCTTTAGGAAAAGTGATTTCAAGATTCGGGACTTAGTCATTTTCTTAGTTGGATAGGTGGTGGGTTTTACTGTCCCAACTATCCCAAATATCCCATTTTCCCTAGGGATAGTGGGATAGTGGGGACAATAAAATTTTCCCCACCCATAAGCTCTTATTCTTGGTCCTTCATGTGACCTTCCCTCTTCCCGACGGGTGCTAACTGATTTTCCCATCAAAATGCTAAGTTACATCATCTAACCCTTAGGTGCATTTTAATGTTCCAACTATCCTAACTATCCCTAGGATAGTGGGGATAGTAGGGATAATAAAATTTTCCCCACCCTTTTCCCTTTCCAAGGTTCACCATGTGACCAAAAATTCTCCTCCCATGTGCTTAAGTGTGCTCTTCTCATCTCCCCATCTCCCCACATCTTGTTTTGCCACTTTTCATGCTCAAAGTGAAAATTTTCTATCCCAAATATCCCTGGAATAGTGGGGAAAATGTGGGAAATAAATTTCACCCCACCCCATGCTTTTGAAAGCTAGGTTTTAAAGCTTTCCCATAACTTAAAAATAGATTGTTTTGATGCTTTAAAGACTCATTCAAGCTAGTTTTACCTCATTCTTTCACTAGTCGACCTAGAATTCCATTTTTATGTCAAAAATATCAAAATACCTGAAATTTCATCAAACACCCTATTAATATTCATCCAGGACAGTCATGAGCACTAAAACAAAGAAAAATTTATATCTTCCAAACTAGTAACGATGTAGACAAAATTTTCTCAGATTCCTCATCCCAGTGCCTTCAAGAACATGATAATAATAGAAAATGATGTCCTAATTTTTTAATGGTAGTAAACCCTATTTTTTCCCTAGATGATGATTTTCAATTTTTAAGCATTCTCGGCAAGTGGATCGAGGAAATTTTGAGCATGGATGCCCCGAAGTGCAAGCGAAATCCCAATGAAGAAATTTTTGTTGTAATTGACATGGAAAGTGCCTTTATAAATATAGTAAGTATATGGTCTTTTCACTTACTATAAATAAAAATATTTCAAAAATATAAATGTTTCCCATATCAAGTGCAATCAAAGCATAATGGAGAAGACAAACTATGAAAAAGAAATATACATTTTTTCAAAAAAGTAAAAAAAGGCAAAAAAAAGAAAAAAAAACTTTCCAAAAATAGAAACATTATAAAACAAAAAATGACACCAAAAAAAGTGTATTTAGTATGTTAGGAGCTTCATGAGATTAAATGTGAGCAGAAATAAAAATTAAAAAAAATCCCTAGCTCCTACTTACTAAAAATAGAAAGTGTCCATTTTAGTTGCAGAAAGTTGCTATCTTCTTCATTTTCTCTCATCTTGTGGATATTTACAATAATGAAGATCAAGTTTGGATCCCGTTTCCCATTTTGAACCTAGCATTTGAATATTTGGATGTGGGTGACATTGATGTTTGCTCATATGGACTTGGAGGATCTAAAGAACCAATGCTTAGTTATCCCAGGAAAATCATGTAGAAGACAAAGTATACATAAGTGGATTGTATGTCATAGGTGGTCACCCAGTATCTATTTAGATCATGTAATTGGTGTTGGCATGTACTCAACACTATGATCTTGATACAATAATCATAAGGGCAAGATGATAATTTGATACTAGTAGTACTCACTCCCAAAGGAATTCACAGTGCATGTAAATCCCAACATGGTTCAACATGGTAATCATCTCAAAGAATTCACATCGGGTGAATGGTAAAAAATTCATCATACCTATAAGGCATAACATTGGGGTCATGGTTGAAACAGTAAGGAATCCCTCTCATGTATCGAAGGCTTGGTCTAGGCATGAATTTCATGAAGGATTTTTAGATGCAATCATCCTACTAAGTAGGGTGATGGGAGAGGAGAACACAAAGGATTTTTAGATTGATGGACCATTTTTATCCTTACCATCATCAAGGGAAAATAAATGATTGACTGGGGTAAGGTAATCAGTGATAATCTCCACTATCAATTGCTCCAACTATCAGTCACTAGAAATTTGTAATGACATCATACTTAGTATATGCTCTTGCAAGTACGAGATCATTCAGGGCCTGAATCTCACAAAAAATCCCAAAAGGCCCCCACTTATATGAGGTATCCACAATTGACCTAAATGAGATAAATTACCATTTTGTAAGAGTGAATGATGAATTCATCATGTTTTTCATAATATTTCTCAAAGGAAATATTGAATTGAGACTGTCTTCACAAGTTTTCACTTTGATCAAAGATACGGGTCTTTCTTCACATAGTTCTCAAATTTCTCATACATCGAGTATCTAGATTTTATCTCAATCCACAAAATTCCAAGGTACCTCAGTGATAATATCATTATGTTTGAGCTTTGCAGATAACTTTCCCATATCAATGGAAAACTCAAGATCCAAAAAAGAAAGGTGTTTCTTTTCCTATCTCTTTGGGAATTTTCTCATGCAAGAATGTTGTTGATTCATAAATTTGGAAGCTTCTTTCAAACCGTTGAATCTCTACTCCTACACATCAAGAGCTAGATTTGACATTCATAGCAACCTTGATATGTTCCATCTCCTTGATTTGCACCATGTTCCACAAATTGAGGATTATTGGGTGAATTTATCTGGTGATTTCGAGGTCAAGAATGGGATCATATGAGAATGAAAGTTGGGAAAATGAGGAATTTTGGGTTTTTATTGGTTTGAGGAGGGAATTGATGATGATGGAACTAAATTTATGACCTCGAGTATCAAATGATGAAAAGTATTACCCCCGTAGTAGTTCTCTTGAGAATTCGAGAATTGGGGGATATCAATGAAAGAATTGAGGTGGTAATTTAGAGATCCAGAGAGTGGTTCAAGAATAAAATAACAAAACTCATCGAGTCAAGAGGTCTCAAGCTCTAAAAGATAGACATTATCCTATTTCCACTTTAAGGCAATTGAGAAAGATTCAAAATCTTCTCACTCTAAAAGGCTCACAAAAATAAAGTCAATGGAATCTCATCCCACTCACTACAGAGGAAACACAATAAGGAAATATCAATCAAATAAGCTATAGAAGGTATGGAACAAGGTGAAATTAATCCACCTCAGCCACCAATCCTTCAATGATCTCATAGCATTTCTTCTTCCGTAGTTGCACCTACTCAACCGACCCAAGATGCACCCTCTCACTCGGAGCCAGAAATAACCATCATGCCCAGTGTGGATCTTGAAGCAACTGAGATATTCCCATGGGAGTATGAGATGATTTAAGGAGAGACCTACATGGTCTAATAGGTAGTGATTCTGGATTTCAAGCCATATCCATGATGGTGAAAGAAAAGAAAGGAAGCTCAAGTTGCCTCTCTCATTTTCAAAGTGGCACTTTGGAAACCAATACATGGAGGTAGCTCAAAGCCAATATCATCAAGCCTATTAGTGAGATGGCCCCATCTAAATATGAAATAAGAACTATTCCTCTAGGTCCCAAAATGCATGAGGGGGATGCTCACCTATTCAAATAATCTTCCACTCACCTCCTTATGATAAATGAAGAATATAAGAGATAAATTGAAAAATTGAAGTGGAATATAAGCACCCTCGCCTCTTATGTGAAAATTATTCATGGATCCAAATTCCAATTTTTCTCTTCTAGATGAAGAAGTTACTCCATTAGTAGCTTTGATCTGGAATCCATCAGAAATACACAAGACTTCACACATGTAGGGTAGGGAAAATGATAAAAGGGTGAGAAATTCTAGAAAAAGGTAAAATGTTGCTTCTTGAGATTATTTCATTGTTTGATTACATGAGTGCAACTACCATAAAATTAAGGATGACAAATAATGAAATTAAAATAGAGAAGGAGCATTTGGATCAGGTGTTTCTACTTGTGGTAGAAATGGGGAAATTCAATTCTTCCATACTTGGTGAGAAATAATGTATTCAGCTCTACATCTGAATATTTGTCTCAAGTGTGGGCCAAAACTATTGTCAATCGATACGAGATGCTAAATTTTTCTCTTGATGAATTGACTCATATGAGGAGCATACTTCAAAGATGTAAGATGATGTCAATACGGAAGTATATAAACTTTGAGTACACACGGTGGATGAAAACGCTTCCATGGATGATCTACTAAAACCATTTGAAGAGCTTATCAAGAAAGAGGTCAAGATCCATTTTATTTCAATAAAGACACATTGATTCTCTATTGAGATAATGGTTATTATATCAACACCGTGAAGGAGCATCAATCATGGTTCATGAAATGCAAGAACATTAATGTTATCTCTAAGAATTGGCTCAAGTCTTTGAGCTTTGTACACATATTCATCGGGCTAAGAAGATTATGCACTACGGTGGCTGATATAGTAAGGAGTTCAAAGGGATTGAGATATTCCTAGAGGCACTCTCCAAAATTCCATCGAAAGTAATTCTTTATCGAGGAAACATCATCTTCATTCGAGTAGCTATCTTCTCCCTTCTCTCTTTCCTCACCCCCTTTCTCTTTTCTCTCTCATGTTCTATTTCTTCATTGGGGGTTTACTTTTCACTTTCATCTTATTCATTAAAATGTGACTATAGTTGAAAATTGTAATAAGTTTCCCTCAATTAATAAAAAGGGGACTTAATTTCTTTCCTAGGAATACAAAAAGTCACAAGTTGTAAATTCAAGTGAAATTCATGTGGGGGTAGGTGAAGAGTCTTTTTGAAAACTATATATTGTAATGAACTTCCTCATTTCAAGGGGTTGTCAATTTTGTGAGTTTAAGAGTAGATAACTACAAAGAAAAAGAAAAGATAACACTTCTTCTATTTTCCTTTCCTATGTTTCCTCTCTCTCTTATTTGCAACTTTTTGAACATGTCAATCTTGCATGACCAAGAATATTTTTAAAACTTTTTATGAGTGAATAAATGAAATTTTATGTTTATGGTTCATTTTGTCTTATTGTAATTAGAAAAGTTACTTTTATTTCCAATTGTATGTTGATAAAATTTAGTTAATAATTGTAAGAATCTGATTTATCCTACTTACAATATTAACCCCCTCTCTCAATTTCTCACTCCCACAATCCTACCTTCCTTGAAAATTCTTTTCTTGCACGAGGTGCAAAATTTTCCATGGATGTAGTGGAGTGTGACTGTTGATCCTCGGCCTATTGGCCAACCATAGAGTTGTTTTGTTCACATACAATAAAGGGATCCTCCCCTTTTCCAAACAAGAGGGACTTAGTCCTAGAGTGTTGGTGAAAATCAACTAATTTGTCCAAACGAAGTTTTTTTCACCAACAAATCATTGGAAATTAGAAAAGAGAATAATTTGGTATATAAAGGAACTATAAATTTTGGTTTATTTTATTCTTCCATTGATAATGCTAATTTATATGGTTATTGTGATGTTGACCATGTTGGTGATACTATAGATTGCAAATCTACTTCTAGATATGTGTTTAAGTTTAGTGCAGGTGTTATCACTTGGAGCAGCAAAAAGCAACCTATTGTTTCTATCTCTTCTATAGAAGTAGAGTATATAAATGCTATGAAAGTTGTTAAAGAAGCCATGTGGCTACAATTTTTTTAGGATAACTTCATTTATATTTTTATCATAGTACCACCCTTCATTTTGATAACCAAAGTTGTATAGCTCTAGAGAAAAATCCAATACAACACCAATAAACTAAACATATTGAAGTTCATGTGCATTTTATTTGAGAGAAAGTCCTAAATGGTGATATTAATATACATTTTTGTGTTATTGATGAAAATGTGGAAAATATATTCACAAATACACTTGGTGTTATCAAGTTTTATTAGTTTTGTGCAATTTTGGGCCTCTCAGAGTTTCCATTGAGGGGGATTGCGCATGACAATGTCACTTCCTAATGGCCTTTTGTCTCTTCTTATTTGTTAGATGGGGAAATTGACTAAGTACCAAAGAATATTAAGGTGCGCACACACATGGGAGAAGAAGGAGCGGGCATAAATGATAATCAAGGATTGAACATGGGACTGCACATTTTGACCAAGAGACTTAACAATTTTCTAGAAGTGGTGTAAAAATAGGAAAAGAAAAGGAAGTGCCACTCAAATAGAAGATAAGAACATGAAAACTTGGCGGCCATGCAAATTCTATTTTTTTAGAAGGAACATAGAGTTCAAACACATGGATGGAAGTTAATAATAGGATTAATGTGTAGTTTATCTTTAGGATAATTTTATTATTAGACATTGTAAGGAAAGCATCCATGATGTCTATTTTGAGCATGTAGTCTATTTAGTATTATGAGATGCATGAATAGTGAAGGAAAGCCCCACCCCTATATATATTAGTTAATATGCATTTCTTTAGTAGCCACGTATTAGAAATCATATTTATTGTATTGTTATGTTGCTTTGATTTTCTAATGTGTATGACTCTCTGGTGATTATGGTTATGCATTCGATTATTCTATGTAATCTTTTGGTTATTAACGAGATCATTTTGGTTGGATTCTGGTAATTGATGTCTTTAATCATGGTACTTGTAAGGTGAATCTGATCTTAATTCTTATATGATCTATTATGATTTTTGGTTTGTGCAATGGTGAATGTTATGAGTTGCACTTGAGAACATGATCTGTTAATGGTAAACATGAACATGCATGCTAACATCTTGAAAAGCTTTCATAAAGGTGGGACCTGGTATCTTTACGTGCTTTGGGTGAGCATTTAGATATGTCTAGATGAAGTGTTAGCACACCTAGGAATTTGAGAGGAAATAAAAGACTACATTTTGGTTTTGTTTTTAAGACCTCTTTTCAAACTTTCTGCAAGAATGTTGCATGCGCAGATGGTTTATCCATTGACTTTGGAGAGCATTGAAAGTCTGGGTAGAAAATAGAAAAAATATGTTAGCACGGAGATATGGTTCTAGAACTGATTTCAATGCATGTAAGTGGGTGGAAGATCATCTCTATCATGAGCTATATGAGACATTTTTCAGCCTTTTTCCAATAGAATTGTACAAGTGGTTGTCAACATATGCATCAAAGAAAAGTTGTAGATACAGACCAAGGGTTTGGACGTAGGAAGATTACCACACTTTATTTGATGAAAATGAAGCTTAGACTTGTACTATATATTATTGGTGGGCTGGTATATTACAAAGTTACACTTTGGAGTACGGCATCTCTACGTATTCGTGTCCAAAAGTTATTGAGTTTGAATTCTTGCGCGAGTCTAGAGGATCTCACTTGTGCACTATCCCTTTTGAAATTTAGATCTTTATGGTTCTACTTAGTTTGGAGAAACTACCTATGGCTAGCTCAACCCACCACCGTACGTAGGGGTAGGAGTAAGTGTGGTGAAAGATGGCAGACCTAGTAGAAAGCAAGGAAGAGACATGAAATACAAATCAAGGATAATGAATCATGGGAGAGGGAATTGGAGAAGAAGGTGATCTTGAGGAGTCTATGGATTTGTGGAGGCATATGTCTCATGAAGGATTTGAAGCTCATGTGAAAGACGTGGAGTTGGAGCATTAGACATTCGCACACTTAGGAAAGTGCAGTAGTGAATCCCCTTTAGATTCGAATGAGAGCATGTCAAAGGAGGAAATATTGATGACCAAAGGCACGCATCTGATCCAACCTCGTGACCTAACCCTTGTGCATGGTGTTCCAGTTCTAGAAGTAATCATTGAGAAGTAGGAAAGTATAGGTAATCCAATAGCTACAGGTAGATATAATTTTCCTTTGAATACGTATGCATTAGATAAAACATACACCTATGGTAGGATAGAACGACATCATTGTTTGAAGGTTTGATTAGAGGAATTTTTTTGATGCGTCATCGGACAAAGTGTGGGCACGTAGAATATTGGGAATAAATCTTTATGTACTACAACTTTGTAGACCATGGGAGTTCATTTTAGCACTACAGTTGGGATGCAAGGAAGTATATCCATTGGTTCATTTCCCGCTACAAGAGGATCAGGTGGATCAAGAGGATTGGGGTCAAGAAAATCATGTAGTTCAAAAGGTGGATGAAATCTGCTCATGCTTTAGTTCTAGATTTGGTGGGCATCTGCACCCTCATCATCCACATAAAGTTTACTATGAGATGTCTCTTCACTTTCCAGAGTATAGGGGTATTGAAGATGCATAGAGCATGTGCACAAGTGTGAGATGTTATGGTGTGCTAAAGGAATCACAACCTTAGATAGAAAATCAAGTCAATTTTCTACTACTCTTCAAGGGTGCACACACAATTGGTATAGAAAGTATGACCCACATCAGATTGCAAAGGATTATAACTCTTTGCGCTTTGTGTTTCTAATCGAGTTTCATATACCGAGTTTGAGCAAAAGAGTATCAATGCACTTAAGGACATTAAGAAAGGTTTATCTGAGAGTGTAAGGGAGTATGACACACATTTTAAAACTTTGTTATCAAATTTATCTTATGATATCCATCCCAATCAACATGCACAGTGGTTTGTTGGTGGATTGTTGAATCCTTTTAGAAGGGCATTATCTTATTAAAAAAATTTAGATATGTGTGATGCCTTGGAAGCAATTATACGCATTCGGGTAGTTGGAAGTGTAGACACTAGAGTAATTCTATTCTTAGAGGTGCAGATTGCAGCCATGGCAAAGTATTTGGAAAATATCTTTGCTAATTTAGCTCATGAGATGCATAGTGACATATGGTGTACAAATTGTGAGGTTGAAGGACATGCAAAGGATAGGTTCCCTCGCAAGTATGTGTGTGACATGTTGTTGGATTGTGAGATCTGTCATTTGGACCATGATGTGATTAGATTTACTCTCCTACAACGTGTAATCTAGAAGAATGTGTCTATGTATTGTAAGATTTGCAAGACCCATACTCATGACACTGTTAATTGTAAATTGATTGATCATATTCATGAATCCATTGAGACTAGTGTGTGCCAGACTAGTGTAGCAAGTGGATCTAAAGAACAAGAAGGACAACATAATGAAGGCCACACTAATGGGGATAACAAGAATAAAGGATTTTGTGGAGGATATAGAGGTCGAGGTTGTGGTGGTGGAAAAGGAGGATTTCCTTAAGGAACTTGTTATACTTGTGGATCTCCTGATCATTATCGCGTGAGTTCCCTCATAATGTGGTTTTCTCATGGTGTGGAAAGAAGCAAAAGTTTGAATAATTTCTTGATTTATATGAGCACATGAGCAAGCATCACAAGTAAGACAAGGGTGTGGGAATGATTAAGGTACATCACACGAGTTCAAAAATCAATAGATTTTAAGATAACACCTAATCCTGAGTTACAACCCATTTTAGTTACTACACGCATTGAGGTTGCACGTGCACATGAACCTCCAAAGTATAAGCCAGCTATAAAAAAGAAAGAAGTGATAAATTCCAAGTATCCAGATGTTACACATCAGAAAGAGGTTTACCAAGAGATTATGGATGTCATCAGGGATCTACAGGGGAGATTCATATCCTGAAGAAGCAGACGCACATTATGGATCAAGAAAATAAGATTAAACTCCCGAAAAAGGGATGTAGATGACTTAAAGGAGTTATGTTGAATGTTGCACCAGAGAACATCATCCCTTTGTTAGGAGAATGGTTATGAGAAAAGGTACGTTATCCAAATTTCACCCCCCAGAGTTAATTTGATAACGTGCATCAGAGTTTTTAGTTCCAAGCAAGTAGATTGATTCAGAGAAAATCATAAAATTGGCTAAGTCTCGCTCAAGGCCACCTTTGGGAAAGTTGGAAAAATTATACGCGTAAGGCGCGGATCGGCCGAAAAGCCTCCAGCGCCCAAACAGAAAAGGGACATCTCGGGACAAATGGACGCGAAATGCCCAAATTGGCCGGAAGATGGCAGAGAAAAATTGTCCAAGTCCTTTACCGGGAGCAAGTGGGACAAATGGACGCGAGGACGCGAACCCGCCAAATTGGGCGAACCGAAGAATTTTTCCCAGACAAAGACCTTTGGGACATTTGGGACAAATGGACGGAGGACGCGAATCGACCAATCGGGTGAACCGGAAGAATTTTTCCCAGACAACACTGGGACATTTGGGACAAATGGACGCGAAGGACGCGTGAAACCGGCCGGTTCGGCCGAAATAGGAAACTTCAGCACAAGGACAAGTGGGACAAAGGGACGCGTGGGACGCGGATAGCCGAAGGAGCCGAAAGCCAATCAGATCACGCCACGTGTCACCGGCAGAAAAGGGACATGGAAGCCCATTTCGGTGGATCGGAGGATTCTGATCCCGTGAAGCACTGGGACATCCGGGACAAAAGGACGCGGTGGACGTGAAAATCTGGTAGGCCCGTGGACAAATCACAGCATGACACGTGTCGCCAAGGAAAAAGGTCCAAAAAGTCAAAGGGGCGAGTTTTCGAGCACTGATCCGAACCAATGAAACAGTGCCACGTGTCCAAGTTTAAGGGCCCACAAGGAAATTTCAAAGGAAAGCCCACGGAAAGGTGGAGAGAGAAAATTACTCAGCGAATCAGGGCCTGCCACGTGTCGTCCAGATGGCAGAGCGCGGGAAAAGATTTTAAAACCTGTTCTTGCCTGTTTTGTGCCCTAAATCTTCAGACCTTCGTATCTTTCGATCCAGAGCTCGGATTCGCACGTTCTTTATATCAACGAAAGTCATGAAATTCTCTACATGATTCTGGGATCAATCTCACATTTTGGTGTAGTTTGGAGGGAGAAAATTAAGAAAACATCTCTGACGTGTGGTGATAGACAGAAGTAATGCTTCAACAACCAACTTTAATGCAGCAGACAACTCGCCGCTCTTGTTAGATAGCCCACCGTTTTGCTAGGATCCACCACTTCATCATAATGAGATGATTTTAAATGCTACCAAGAAGTGGTTGGGGTAGATTCTGGATTTCCTCTCTCTTCCCTCTCTCATTTCTTGATATATATTGTAAAGAGAGCTCCTTTAAGGGGTCGGACATTCTTGTTTTGCATCCTCCCTTCTTCCCTCGCTTGCAAGAGAAATTGTGGAGCTTTCAAACCTCCCATATGGGTTGTAATGCTAGTCTTTTTGCCTCTTGGCCACTGCAATGTACTGTATCGACTCTTGAGCAATAATATATGTGTTGTGATTGACTCTCGACCCTCTCATGTATTCATTGCTGTCATTTTGATCTCTTATTGCAGTTTGGTTACCTGTGCATGGTGTTTGTATTGCATCTATGTGGTCTGTGTTAAATTTTCAAAACGAGTGTCTAACATTCCTCGGTGCATCACCTTTGTAGTTTAGGTTTTATTCTATGCATTTTCTTACCCTGTCTCCTTGGCAAGTTAGATTAGGTTTTAGCAAACCCTCTGCATTTTTTGTGTGCATCTGAACAGAGGAATAGGAACCAGCCTTCTCTGGAGAATCTTTTCTCATCTTTACAAGTCCCACGCTTGGAGAAAGGATTCCATGTTGTGCAATCACACTGGATGCCTGAACATCAACCTAGAAGCTTGATCTGCATCCAGGGGTGCTGTGAGTCTGCAACAACAGTACCACACGCTAGTTCTAAGTATAAGAGGTAAATACTCCACATAAATCTACCCCCACATAATCATGAATTTGACAAGGATATTACACTTAATGTAGTCATAGATGGATGGATTCTGAGTAACATTCTGATAGATACATGTACGGAGGTTAATGTACTCACATTGGATGCATGGAATTAGATGGGAAGACCACCATTGTAGCCTTCTTTGAATGTGTTGTATATGGAAAATAGAACTAGGGCTATGCCTATTGAGTACTAAAGGATGCAACTATTACAATTCAGGAGCCAAGTTTATTGGGAACTTTCAAGTATTAGAGCTTGCTGAAGTAGATAACTTCCCAAAACTACTTGGATGACCCTAGTGTCTTGATAATAATACAGATTTGCACTTTAACAAGGGGTACATTATCTTTGAGAATAAGGAATAACAGGTCATTATACCTTTGACCGATGTAAATACTTTCTCATATATTAATCCTCAAGCAAATAGGATTTAAATAGGATATAAGCATGCACAATCAAAGACATTGAGGTAACTGATCCATCTAAGGAGTGATACAATGGGTATGATGCTTAGTCAATTAGTGATGCCACAAGTATTTCTTGTGAAAATTGGGCGTATGGAATGTATGAAGTGGTTGGGAGAGAAATAAAGAACACAATTACTCACATTGTTAGGCTACACATGGTTAGGCGATTAGGGTACAACTAGGTACCTAGGTACACTGGTGAGGGGAACCCTAATGTATTTATGCATGCCATGGAATCCCAATGAAAGAGTGAAGGAGATAGAAGAAACCCGTTATTCTATACTTTGTGTGGGACAATAATGCACTTGTGGGCTACACACAAAGGCAACTTACTAGAATGGTGATAAGTGAGAATCACCTTTTCTACTAGGTTTCTAAGGAGAAATGTACCATCTTAAATATGTGAATTTCATGGGAAGTCCCATGAATCGCATTACATCCAAAATTGTGAGAGACTTTGGATAGAGGGATAGGAGGCCTTACCAATATCACTGGGGTGTATAAGTTCTACTCCACCTTAAGCGGCTACACACACGCATGGTATGTTCATGCAGAGTTAACAAGAGAAACAAATAATTGGAAAGAGATGACCTCATGTATGATTCATACTTTTGATTATTTTTCTACTAAGCATCCGATCAATGAAGCGAATGATTATGAAGTGCCTTACTTTATGAGATAGTGCAAAGGTTGAGGAATTTATGATAGAAATTTTTGGAGAGATTGATCTAGAGGCACGCCTTGACCTTGAAGAGACAAGAAGAAGAAATGGTCCCCACCTAGGAAGAAAAAGAAAGGGGTAAACAGATGCACATGATAGATGGTGACGTTGATGGCCATAACCTAGATATTGACAACATTGAAGTTATGTGTAAGGTAATGATTGTAGATGAGAAGGCACACACATATCATGACCCTATGAAAATAAAGAAAATTAACATTGGAAAAAGGCGGAGACTAAGGAGGCCATTATTGGTGATTACTAGTCAGAGCAGGATGTGGCTAAGATTATTCAACTCTTGCTCGACTTCCATAACTATTTTTGTGGGGCTATCATGAATTAAAGGGATTACACCCTTATTTAGGTGAGATGAAAATCAATCTTAAAGAAGGTGTGCACCCGATTAGGAAGAGACCTTACAGGATGAATCCTAATCTATGCATGAAGGTAAATGAAGAAATTGATAAAAATGCTCAAATCTAGTATAATTGAGCCTATTGAAGAATCTGAATGGGTTAGCCCCATGGTCATCAGCATTAAGAAGGATGGGAGGATAAGTATTTGTGTGGACTACAGAGAATTAAATGCTTCATGTGTTATTGATCCTTTTCCCACCCCATTCACAAAGGATATCCTTGCATGGGAGTTTCTAGGCACAATATATACTCTTTTATAGATGGATTTTTAGGGTGTCATTAAGTGTGCATCTCGAAGGAAGATCATGAAAAGACAAGTTTCACCATTGAGTGGGGAAGTTTTTCATATACAATGATGCCATTTGGACTAAATAATGTGTCGGTGGTGTTCTCGTGCGATTTTTTGTAGGCCTTTCATGAATTCATAAGTTTTTAGAGGTGTATCTAGATTATTAGACCGTATATGGCTTAGTCAAGGTCCATTGTGATAATCTGAGGCTTATGTTTGAGAGGTGTAGGAAGTTAAGCATTTCTCTTAACATTCAGAAGTGCATCCTTGCAACACCTTTTGGCACTTTACTTAGGCATATTATTTGAAAGGAAGGCTTATTGGTAGATCCAACCAAGATAGTTGTAATCTTGGGTTTAGAGGAACCTAACAACTAAAGTGAAGTGCACAACTTTCTAGGACATACATAGTATTATAGGAAATTCATTAAAGGCTATGTAAAGATTGTCATGCCCTTGGAGGAATTTTTGAAAACTAAAGGAAAATTCTATTGGGATGATGTGCAACAATAGGCATTTGAGACATTGAAGTAAAGGCTAACTAATATACCTATTTTTTTCTTTCCTTCATGGGACAAACCCTTTAATGTTCATGTCGATACTTTTGGTATGGAAATTGATGTAGTATTGGTCCAACCGGACAAGGAATAGTAGATCATCCCATTTTCTTTGCAGGTAGGAAGTTGACACCCACGGAGAAAAATTATAGAACCAATGAGCGCAAGGCTTTGTCCATGATCTATGCATTGCACCAATTCAAACAATACTTATTGGCAATACCATTTATCTTCTCTACCGATCATATGGTGCTTAAGTATTTGGTTAAAAACATATTTTGAAAAGGTGCATTTATAGGTGGATACTTATTTCAGAGTTTGAATTTATAGTTTTTTTAAAACCAAGAAAGATCAATTCAAGGCCTTACCATTTGTCAAGGATAAATTTTGGCAAGGACACATAGAGCATTGAGGACACAATTCTTGATGCACAACTTTTCGTGTTTAACTCGTGCCTGATTTATAGGATATTGTAGTATTCTTACACACTAGACAGCACTTGAGGGAATGGATACATTAGAAAATAATCATCTTGTAATATGTGTAGTACCTTACCATTTGATTAGTGGAGATTTATATAAGCAAGGTCGTGATGAATTTTTATGCCGGTGTGTTCTTGAGCATGAACGCAAGGCTATTATGGAAGAATCTCATGGTGAGATAGCAGGAGGAAATTATGTTGGTGATGATACCGCATGTAAGATTTTGTTGGTTGGAATTTTTTTGGGAAACATTATACAAGGATACTAAATAATATGTCAAGGCATGTGATCATTGTCAATTCCTTAGGAATCCTTAAACTAGAGATGATATGCCTTTGATGCCTATTGCACGTCTTGAACCTTTTGAGAAATTGAATATTGACTTTGCAAGTCTAATTTCCCCACTAGTGCGAATGACCTGGTGTGCACTATATTATTACTTATACGGACTATTTGACAAGGTGGGCAGAAGTAAAACCCTACAAAGGATTACACAAGTAGCTACAAGAACAAGATTTTTATGGAAAAAATTATCATCAGGTATGGATGTCCTCTTGAGCTTAACAAGTGATAAAGGCACTCATTTTTTAAATGAGACAATCAGCATTCTTTTGGCGAGTTTATGGTGGCACACCATAAGACTACACCATATCACCCACAAAGCAATGGTACTGTTGAAGCTTTCAAAAGATCCTAATACCAGATAATTTTTTTTTACTTACATTGCTCACTACACACAACACAACAAGGGCTCCGAGTACAGAAACTCGACTCACATAAGACAATCACATAAATCATCGACTCACATAGACACATGAAAATGACATAGGCATGTCGATGCCACACTTTTCCCAACAAACGAATACTAGCAATGACCCAACCACAAGAACATGACTTCAGGAAGGCAAACCCACAACACATCATTTCTTTAATTGCATCTCAGTTACGATTAACATTCTAAGAACATTATTGTGCAAGTATAGTTTTCTCCTTTTTCCATCTACAAAATCTTAAGTTCAATCCACATTTAATTTATAGTTCGACCAATTTAAGTTGGCTTCCTTTATGCATCACGGAAATTTCCATAACTTACTTGCTTATTTGGCACAATTCAAATCACATATAAAGTACTTAATTATCTTGTTCTTATGTTAAGAATATGCTTCTCAAATATTTATTTAATGTTTAAAATTTACCCTTGCTACACAAGTGAATCTAACGTGATGTCAAGATGAAATCTTGGGATTAAGGAAGACATAGATTCGAGATAGCTTTTTTTTTTCAAGAACATCCTTCGATCACGGAATAGTTATTTCGCTACCATAGTTAATAAAGTTCAATAACTTATTGACTTCCATTTATATTTATATATCTTTTGTTTTCTCAAGTTTGGTCACACCAAGGCAATACCTATTTTATTTGAAACACATAAAGAAATTTAATTGATTATAAGGACTCCAAGAGTGGCAGTATCCCTAACCTCAAATCTCTTTTTTTTCTTCTATGCTTTACTTTTACATCACAATATGGTCACATTATTACCATCGTTTTATAACAAAAGAGTTACGAAAGCACTTGTCTGACATCTTAAGGAAGTACATGGTTAGAAGCATTATAAACTACACATGAACCACAAGTGACCTATGTTCACGAAGATCCCATGTCTCTGCATTTCACAATTCCGCATAAGAAATATTCTTTATTCCTTAATGCCATAAAATGACATAACAAGGGATTATGGGACAAGATTTCAGTTTCTAAGGTTCTCTAGAATCAACATCTTTCAACTCAATTTCGTATGCAAGGAGTTAAATTATAGTTTTCTACCCACAAGTTAACATCCTAATCCACTAGGGTTTAGTTTAATTCCAATTTTTCACTTAGGGCTTTACGCTCTATTATAGATTAGAATAAGATTCAAAACATATTCACCCTATAAACCCTTCATAAAAGATCAAAGCACTATATTATCACTAGCCAAAGATAGTACATATAGCTAAGAGGATCTATTCATTAACAAAATTTTAAGTGATAGAACCACTATTTCACTAGCTCCATGATGTCATCTGATCCCACAAGAAATTCATTCGATGCAGAAGATTTATTTGACTGTGTTGCTCCTATATGTCTGGTTTATGTCGATGTCACCTAAACGTACCTACTAGGACGATAAACCCCTTTCTTGGAATCGTATTTTCCTAAAACTAGGATGTTCCATCGAGTGTAAAGGTTTGTTTGAAGGTCACGGTTTTCTACGCTAAGGGATTAACATCGGTAGGTTAGTTTATATACAAATTTTGAACTAAGGTTGACTGTTGTGGTTAGGTTCCTTTATTACATTTTCAAGGTAAGAAACACAACACCAATTATTAAACCAATAATAGCACAATGAAAGTTCACTACAAGGTATAAATTTCAATTCCTTTTGACAATTGTATTCCACTTTTACCATAACAATTTTGGGATCAAAATAACATCCATGAAAGAAATACCAATTTCTCAAGCACTTATTAATCTAGCGACTTTTACATACTACCAATTTCAACAATAAGTCTTTCAATATAATACCAAAAATAAACAATGAATTACTCAACGCCTTTACGTCATCATTCTTTCATCCTGCAAAAACCACGTGAGCAAGATATCAACGATAAATCACTGGCATGGCATCCACCCTAATCTAACATAATTATCATTTTTCAGTTTCCCATTTACATATGATAATAATTACAATTTGCAATTGAAATAAAAAGGTTTAGAGACATGTATTCATTACATTTCATTTTGCTTCTTTTTTAACCTAGGAGAGAGAAAGAGAAGGGTAGAGAGAGAAAACACCATTTTGTCAAAAGTTCTAATGCACACAAAAGTTACATTATAGTGTTTTAAATAGTTATTTACATGTGTTAAAAGTTTCCTAGGGTGATTTGGCAACCCTACGAGGGTCCCGCAGCTTTCTATTTTTACATTTTCTCACTAGCTACAAAATGTTCAAAATGGGCTCGAGGCTAAGAAACCACTTCCAAAAGTTATCTTCCGATGAGAACACACACCACGATTAACTTTCTACGTGTCCCCAGATATACCAAGAATTCATAAAGAATCGATGGAATTGGGAAAAAGTGAACGGTTTACGTTTGGCGGCTAGTTTTCCGGGGCTACTAATCGTAGTTCACCCAGTTGTAAAATGACAAAAGTTAGCTTGAGGGCCCAGAAAACCACATCCATAACTAACATTCGATGGAGGAGCACGCAACGAGACATCTCCTACTAGTTCCCCTATATAAGGAGAATTCATCAGAGTCGATGGGACTGAGAACTAGAAAACCATTTTCAAATGGCGACAAGTTTTCTGGAGCGACAAGATGAAATTGGTCCAGTTTGACCTCATCAAACTACGACCGGAGGCCTACAAAATGGCTTCGCCAAACTATCCCAAAAAGTGCTCTTTCCTATACTGAATGTTCCATGCAATTGTCTAGTATAAACACTAGAGGTTTGCGAAGACGGAAGTAATTTCTCCATCCAGGTTTCAAATGGCGGTTCAAAACGAAAGCCAACTTTCTAGATTTAACAACTTTCTACTGTTGTAAACCAGTGTAACAGGGCTCCTATAAGAGCATCAAAAGGATGTCATATGTTCATTTCGGGTCAAACCAAAGGTCAAGGTGACTCCTCGTATACCAAGGTACACGAATGAAACTTCACATCTCGTTTCCAGAGTTACGAAGGGTACTTAGTGAGTCTCCAAAAATGCAAAATTTAACTATTTAAAATAGGGAGAAGGTCAACTTTATCAATGGGGAGTCAAATTCATCTGGTCGATAAAACAATATTGGAGTGATCAAGATGGGTAAGATTTTTCTAAATCATCTCGAAGTGAGGGTGATAGTTCATGGTTTAAAGTAGATGAGTTATAATGACTTCGTGAGTTACGACATGACAATTTATTGTTTTGCAACGAGTTGAAGGGACATTTAACTATATTAAAAATCCTAATAATTTAAAATTCTATTTAGTTGCAAAAGAGAACTAAAACATGAGAATTATGAGAGGTAAGGGAAGAAGAACCATGCCTGGAGAATGAAGTCGGTCGAAGCCACAGGCTTCGGTTCAGCATCTTGCTTGGGCACTTCATCAACTAGTTCACGAGCATCCTCAACTCCACCATTTTACATACACGTCTACTAGGGAAGTTGCATTGCAAACAAAAACATCTTGTTTTCTATGCCTTGATGGTTTTCCATGCTCTATTCTAAAGCTCTTATTTTTGCACATGCGGGGAGGATGCTGACAAAGGTTGTGGAATCTAGCTTTACACGTACCAATTGCATTTGCTTGAAAGTTTCCAAGGCCTTTTCAACAAACTCATTTTTTTACACATCCTGCAATCATTGCAGCCCATAAACCACATTCCTTTCAGGCATTGTCAATAGTTCACATGCTTCCACATTTTTGCACATTCTCATGTGCTCATCAAACACCAAGCAAACATAATGATTAATTCTAGGCATGATTCTATAAGAGGCACTCATGCCATCGAAGTATTTACAACCCTCATGCACTGAACCTGCATGGCTAAATGCTAAGTAAACAAAAATGAAGCTTACATGGTTAGGGTATGTTCCATAAGACCACATCTCTTTGAGGCATTTTGTCAAACAGTTCACTGGACCTTTTTTTCCAAATCCATTTTGCATATGTATCTTCCATCATGGCATTCCATGAGACCATAACATTTCTTTGAAAACATTCCATGAAAATCCCTTCTCCATTATGCATTTGGCATGGATGATCTGCACCCTTTTCAATCAAGGCCCCTTAAAACATTTGGCACAACTAATTCTTTTTTCAAAAAGCCTTGCTAAAAAATAATTTGATTAGGGTTGGAGACTTGTTCTTGTTTATATACAGGGAAATAGCAGTGGTTGTATCTGTGAGAAACCATGACTTCATTTGCTAAAAAAAAATCACATTCCAAAGAGTTGTCTCATTTTTCATCTAGTCAAACACCATGCAAAAAGGGTCACATTTTTCCTTTTGGATGCAGTTTCCAACTAGGATGGCTTCCTCCATGAGCTGGGACCAAATCATTCCATGAGAAGACATCTCCCCCTCCCTTCCTCCATGGTGGTTTCAAAGTATTTCTTTAAAAAAACAAACAAAAAAAAAGCGGATTGATTTAAGCAAAATGCCCTAACTCAAAGGCATCAAAGACTCATTTCTTTAAAAATTTATTTTTAATTTCTCCTACGCATTTTCATCTTCACACTAAAAACAATTCCTCCATGCCTTCCTTTTACTTGTGAACTCATTGGTCCAAAGTTGAAACCCCCTTCTTCCTCCATGGTGGCAAATGAAAACTCTCTCTCTCTCCTTTCAACAAAAAAACCAAGGATGAAAACAAAACATCCCCATGAAAACCCAAAGCCCCCTTTTGCCCTAAATCTACCCCCACAAAAATTCACGGGCCTTTTTTTTAAATTTTTATTTTATTTTTTATTTATTTATTATTATTATTATTTTATAATAAGAGGAGGCATTACATTCTCCTCCCCTTAAGAAAGCATCATCCTCGATGCGACATACAATGAAGAAGGAAAAAAGGTACACAACAAGGGACGAATGTGGTGAAGGTACGCTCTAAGGTTAAGATTTTAGACACAAAATCATGGCCACGGGGTGGCCCTAGGAACATTTGGTAGAAATTTTAACTTTCAAGGTTCTGTGAAGATTGGTAGTTCCTCTTATTCGTTATTTCATTAATCTCTTTCCATTAACATTATTCTTAATTCAAGTCCTTTAAAATTTCATTTTTGTAGAATTTTAGTTTATTCATTCCTGTGGGTTCCCATCATGAACTACAGTCACAACACCCTACCAGGGTCATACACAACACTAAAATTTCACAAGCATACTTTTACATACTTTCACGATCGTATCACATCACAAGGGTTTCACCAAACCATGGAATGACAACAAGTAGACCACATAGCAAATAATTTCCAACAATTACGTCCTAGACATAGATCTAGTACACACATATGACTAACAAATAGAATCAACATTCGATACATATACAATGGGTATCACATGACCCAAAAAATCCATGACTATAATGACATAGTTCCAATCCAATATCCAATAGTCCATACCAACCAAGGGGAGAGTCAAGCCATCAATCATAACAAAGTCTAACCAGACTCACAAGAGGACACATAACTCACTATACCAACTCCACACATCACAAGGCATCACGAAACAACTCCAGATATCTCCAAAAGCACAAAATAAACTTCCATATACCATCCCAAAGCATCACCAAATAATCTCCATATACCTCCCAAGAGGAAGAAACATAGTGCCAAAACCAAGTACTCAACCATAGAGCCCCATCAAGAATATCAAACTCACCATAGAGTGCCATAAAGAATAACAGGTCACTCAACCATAGAGGCCGTCTCCTTTCTCCTTTTAATGAGGTCGGGTCACCCTATGGCCCTGGGCACATAGAGCCCCATCACCCCCAACCCAAGTGACATAATAACTCATGGTTCAACAACCCGCTAGTTATTTGTAACTCCTTGGGGCGTACCCCCATACAACAAAGCGGTCCATAGGTTCAACCACTCCATGGTGAATCCCATGACCCTATTCCAACACATTACAACATTAGAACCAACATAACAATCCATTCAAATGCCAAGTGGAAAAATCAAAAGCCTTGGGCTAGGCTACAAAACTTTTAAATATGAAAAGAAAGTTTTAAAACCAAGAAAAACAAATGGCTAATTAGCCTTGGTTAGTGCAAAATCCAAATGTTAATGCAACAATCAAATAAATGCCCAAAATATAAGAACATGTCAATCAAGAAAAATAGTTGGTTCTAGCTAAAAAAATAATGATCAATTTACGAATAAAAACGTATTGAGAAAATAACACATTACAATCACTATGTGGCCTCATACCACCACCAAAGGGGTACTCATCGAGTTGCTGGCACTCGGACATCGAGCCTCAACTCGTGAAAATATACATGTAACCAGAAATGAGTAAATCAAATAATGTATCTGTCATCATCTCTTCCTGAATCATAACTCCAAACTCCCACAAGGATCAACATAGTCAAAATCACATAGGATTATTCAATGAACAATCCAATAGGAAAGAGCAGGGAACTCTAGTTGCATAAGTTGAGCCTAAGGTGGTGCGCACCCACAATATACTGAGCAAGCTCGAAGTATACTAAATAGATAGAAGTGGGTTTTCAGTCTATATAAGACTCCACTTCCTCACTCGTACTCAGCTCAAGATTATGAAAACTTGGTCCACGCCTCCTCTCTCCACACATACACTCTTGACAGTTTATCCCCTTAGGGTCATCTAGTGTAAGGTTCACAACATACACATAACTACATCACTAACACAATGGTGATTCACACACATTAACCATAACGTCTTACGCATGGTATATATATACAGGGTATAACACAATCATTACTTTCACGGGTTACGATACATCACATTACCACATCCTGCACCCAAAGTGCAATCACTGTACACTAGGGATCATACTCACCATATGCCCCTAAATCATGACATGAACCATCACATATTACATGAATTATACATATGAGGAAAACAATGTCTAACATTACAACATATAGTCAATTGCAATACAAACAACGACAATGATGCACACAACAACTAATCACAATATGGTGATGACATCACGATAAACTATGATTCACTTTACATCAATTTTGTCATGCAATACATCAATACATCTTCACATCACATAAGGTCAAAATGTTTCAACACTCTGCAATTCACAATATCATTCCTTTCACACAAAACAAGGTGGTACATCACACACGGATTCCTCATTGGATCCACGAAAAGGAGAGTCAATACTCTCATCACAAGTAGTAATTCACACGTGAATTCTTCATAGAATCCACATGAAGGAGAGAGAATACTCCCATCCCCAGCACATCAACATGATAACAAATGTGCACTAAGTGACATACACATCATGTGCATTCACACTATCACAATTATGACATAGATCACATCACTCTTAAAACACATTACTCTTCCAATATTTATCACCATCATGAAACACCATCACCATCATGCAACCCATCATGTAACACCATCCCCATCATTCGTAATCATCACAACTCAATCCATCCCCAGGTTCGAGAGCATGAACCTCCTTCTCGATACCATATGTAGTGCCCACATTTTACGCACCCAAATACAACAGTAAAATACCAGGATAATTTTTTTTTTTGACTTACATTGCTCACTACACACAACACAGCAAGGGCTCCATAGTACAGAAACTCAACTCACATAAGACAATCACATAAATCATCGACTCACATAGACACATGAAAACACATAGGCATGTCGATGCCACACTTTTCCCAATGAATAATACTAGCAATGACCCAACCACAAGAACATGACTTCAGGAACGGCGAAACCCACAACACATCATTTCTTTAATTGCATCTCAGTTACGATTAACATTCTAAGAACATTATTGTGCAAGTATAGTTTTCTCCTTTTTCCATCTACAAAATCTTAAGTTCAATCCACATTTAATTTACAGTTCGACCAATTTAGGTTGGCTTCCTTTATGCATCACGGAAATTTCCATAACTTACTTGCTTATTTGGCACAATTCAAATCACATATAAAGTACTTAATTATCTTGTTCTTATGTTAAGAATATGCTTCTCAAACATTTATTTAATGTTTAAAATTTACCCTTGCTACACAAGTGAATCTAACGTGATGTCAAGATGAAATCTTGGGATTAAGGAAGACATAGATTCGAGATAGCTTTTTTTTCCCAAGAACATCCTTCGATCACGGAATAGTTATTTCACTACCATAGTTAATAAAGTTCAATAACTTATTGACTTCCATTTATATTTATATATATCTTTTGTTTTCTCAAGTTTGATCACACCAAGGCAATACATATTCTTTGAAACACATAAAGATATTTAATTGAGTTATAAGGACTCCAAGAGTGGCAGTATCCCTAACCTCAAATCTCATTTTTTTCTCTCTTCTATGCTTTACTTTTACATCACATTATGGTCGCATTATTACCATCGTTTTATAACAAAAGAGTTACGAAAGCACTTGTCTGACATCTTAAGGAAGTACATGGTTAGAAGCATTATAAACTACACATGAACCACAAGTGACCTATGTTCACGAAGATCCCATGTCTCTACATTTCACGATTCCGCATAAGAAATATTCTTTATTCCTTAATGCCATAAAATGACATAACAAGGGATTATGGGACAAGATTTCAGTTTCTAAGGTTCTCTAGAATCAACATCTTTCAAAACAATTTCGTATGCAAGGAGTTAAATTATAGTTTTCTACCCACAAGTTAACATCCTAATCCACTAGGGTTTAGTTTAATTCCAATTTTTCACTTAGGGCTTTACGCTCTATTATAGATTAGAATAAGATTCAAAACATATTCACCCTATAAACCCTCCGTAAAAGATCAAAGCACTATATTGTCACTAGCCAAAGATAGTACATATAGCTAAGAGGATCTATTCATTAACAAAATTTTAAGTGATAGAACCACTATTTCACTAGCTCCATGATGTCATCTGGATCCCACAAGAAATTCATTTGATGCAGAAGATTTATTTGACTGTGTTGCTCCTATATGTCTGGTTTATGTCGATGTCACTAAACGTACCTACTAAGACGATAAACCCTTTCTTGGGATCGTATTTTCCTAAAACTAGGATGTTCCATCGAGTGTAAAGGTTCGTTTGAAGGTCACAGTTTTCTACGCTAAGGGATTAACATAGGCAGGTTAGTTATATACAAATTTTGAACTAGGGTTGACTGTTGTGGTTAGGTTCCTTTATTACATTTTCAAGGTAAGAAACACAACACCAATTATTAAACCAATAATAGCACAATGAAAGTTCACTACAAGGTATAAATTTCAATTCCTTTTGACATTTGTATTCCACTTTTACCATAACAATTTTGGGATCAAAATAACATCCATGAAAGAAATACCAATTTCTCAAGCACTTATTAATCTAGCGACTTTTACATACTACCAATTTCAACAATAAGTCTTTCAATATAATACCAAAAATAAACAATGAATTACTCAACGCCTTTACGTCATCATTCTTTCATCCTGCAAAACCACGTGAGCAAGATATCAAGTGATAAATCGCTAGCATGACATCCACCCTAATCTAACATAATTATCATTTTTCAGTTTCCCATTTACATATGATAATAATTACAATTTGCAATCGAAATAAAAAGGTTTAGAGACATGTATTCATTACATTTCATTTTGCTTCATTTTTTTTTTTTCAGAACCTAGGAGAGAAAAGAGAAGGGTAGAGAGAGAAAACACCATTTTGTCAAAAGTTCTAATGCACACAAAAAGTTACATTATAGTGTTTTAAATAGTTATTTACATGTGTTAAAAGTTTTCTGGTGATTTGGCAACCCTACGAGGGTCCTACAGCTTTCTATTTTTACATTTTCTCACTAGTTACAAAATGTTCAAAATGGGCTCGGAGGCTAAGAAACCACTTCCAAAAGTTATCTTCTAATGAGAACACACACCATGATTAACTTTCTACGTGTCCCCAGATATACCAAGAATTCATAGCAACTGACGGAATTGGGAAAAAGTGAACGGTTTGCGTTTGGCGGCTAGTTTTTCGGGGCTACTGATCGTAGTTCACCCAGTTGTAAAATGACAAAAGTTAGCTCGAGGGCCCAGAAAACCACGTCCATAACTAACATTCAATGGAGGAGCACACAATGAGACATCTCCTACTAGTTCCCCTATATAAGGAGAATTCATCAGAGTCGACGGGACTGAGAACTAGAGAACCATTTTCAAATGGCGACAAGTTTTTTGGAGTGACAAGATGAAATTGGTCCAGTTTGACCTCATCAAACTATGACTGAGAGGCCTACAAAATGGCTTTGCCAAACTATCCCAAAAATATCTCTTTCCTATACTGAATGTTCCATGCAATTTTCTAGTATAAACACTAGAGGTTTGCGAAGACGGAAGTAATTTCTCCATCCAGGTTTCAAATGGCGGTTCAAAATGAAAGCCAACTTTCTAGATTTAACAGCTTTCTACTGCTGTAAACCAAAACAACAGGCTCCTATAAGAGCGTCAAAAGGATGTCATATGTTCATTTCGGGTCAAACCAAAGGTCAAGGTGACTCCTCGTATACCAAGGTACACAAATGAAACTTCACATCTCATTTCCAGTTACGAAGGGTACTTAGTGAGTCTCTCAAAAAATGCAAAATTTAACTATTTAAAACAGGAGAAAGGTCAACTTTATCAATGGGGAGTCAAATTTGTCTGGTCGATAAAACAATATTGGAGCGATCAAGATGGGTAAGAGTTTTCTAAATCATCTCGAAGTGAGGGTGATAGTTCATGGTTTAAAGTAGGTGAGTTATAATGACTTCGTGAGTTACGACACGACAATTTATTATTTTGCAACGAGTTGAAGGGACATTTAATTGTATTAAAAATCCTAATAATTTAAAATTCTATTTAGTTGTAAAAGAGAACTAAAACATGAGAATTATGAGAGGTAAGGGAAGAAGAACCATGCCTAGAGAATGACGTTGGTCAAAGCCGCAAGCTTCAGTTCAACATCTTGCTTGGGCACTTCATCAACCAGTTCACGAGCATCCTCAGCTCCACCATTTTGCATACACGTCTACCAGGGAAGTTGCATTGCAAACAAAAACATCTTGTTTTCTATGCCTTGATGGTTTTCCATGCTCTATTCTAAAGCTCTTATTTTTGCACATGCGGGAGGATGCTGACAAAGGTTGTGGAATCTGGCTTTACACGTACCAATTGCATTTGCTTGAAAGTTTCCAAGGCCTTTTCAACAAACTCATTTTTTTACATCCTGCAATCATTACAGCCCATAAACCACATTCCTTTCAGGCATTGTCAAACAATTCACATGCTTCCACATTTTTGCACATTCTCATGTGCTCATCAAACACCAAGAAAACATAATGATTAATTCTAGGCATGATTCTACAAGAGGCACTCATGCCATCAAGTATTTACAACCCTCATGCACCGAACTCTGCGTATGGATAAATGCTAAGTAAACAAAAATGAAACTTACATGGTTAGGGTATGTTCCATAAGACCACATCTCTTTGAGGCATTCTATCAAATAGTTTGCAAGATTCCACATTTTGCATATGTATCTTCCAGGTGTTTACAACTAAAACATACCAAAAAAACCCTTCTCCATAATGCTTTGGCGGGTGACTGCACATTTTCAAGGCCCCTTATTTTTGGCACAGGCTGGGAGGCACACTGGCAAAATAATTTGATTGGGTCAGAGTTGCTGCATACGGGGGATAGCGTGGCTGTCTTGTGAGGAAACCATGACTTCTATTTGCTGCCAAAAATATCATTCCAAGAGAGTTGTCTCGTTTTTCATCTGGTCAAACACTGCAAAAAGGGCTGGGTGTTATTTTTTTGTTTTGGATGCAGCCGGAAGGATGCCATGCATGGGCAAAACCAAAGCATTCCATGAGAAGACATCTGGCGAAGTATTTCTTAAAAAAACAAACAAAATGCCCTAAGCGGGTTGGATCTGAGTAAAAACAGTGACCAAGGCATTGTAAGACTCATTTTTTCAGGCATGTTTTCCTTTCTCCTATGCATTTTCAGCTGTCACACCAGCCACAATCCTCCTCCATACCTTCTTCAGTCTGGTGGGTGTGCAAGGATTGGTCCAAGTTTTCCCCTTCTTCCTCCATGGTGGCAAAGAAACTCTCTCTCTCCTTTCAACAAAAAACCAAGGATGAAAACAAAACATCCCCCATGAAAACCCGAGCCCCTTTGCCTAATCCACCCCCACAAATTCACGGGCCTTTTAAATTTTTATTCTTTTATTTTGTTTTTATTATTTTTATAATAGGAGGAGGCATTACAGAGGACTAGGCGATGAGAAATATATTGAGGAGTGCATTGACAAATTGATGCAGTTAGATGAGTGGCGCCATTTCCGATAAAGCCAAAAGATAGAAAAGGAAAGAAAAAGGCTTAGAATGATAAGAATATAAGGAACAAAAGAATTAAGGTGGGAAAGATGGTTCTTTTGTATGATTCCAAGTTTGTGCGCCACCCAGGGAAATTAAAAGTGCATTGGTTGGGACCTTTCGTAGTAAAAATACACTTGAATTAGGCACTTGTCGATTATAGGTCTTTGGATGGCACCTTTTACCTAGTTACTTCAATGGGAGTAGGTTTAGAAGTCAGTACTATATAAATAATTATTCTTGGTGTTTGTAATAAGGCAATTTTTCCACTTAGAATAGATTTCCCTTTTATTTGTTTCCTTTCATCGTTGTTATGATTTGTCAATTTAGTTCAGTGTTTTTTTGTAATAAGTGCATTTACGTGCAAGAAGTCTTGATTACTATCTATTGAGTTCATGTGTAGAAGACCGCACATACTTTTAGTTTGGGGTGAACCAAGTATAAATGCGTGACATAAATATCTTGTGATATTTGAAGCCAAGAAAAAGTGGATAAATATTTACACACGACGCTAGGAAATAGGTATACAAGATGGAGGGTGAGTGGTATGAAAGAAGAGAAAGGTGTCATAAGAAGGATGGTGATAATAAGGATGATGCTCAGAAGAAAAACCACATATGAGGATGGACGCACATTGTAACATGAGGTAGGTAGCAGCATGGAGAACTACTTAAGTGAGAGGCATAGTGGGTTATGTACTTCAGCGTAGGGAATCTCACGTAAGGAGGAATGTAGCTGAGCAAAAGAGTAATCATGCCGTAAGATTACGATCAAGAGTTTAGTGGAAAACAAAGTGAGAAGTGAAAGTAGAATTACAGCTCTCATATGGTGGTAGGTGGTGAGCATTTAATGCGGCAAAATTTTGAAAACTATAAAAATGCGTCAAGGTGAATTCATTTATACCTTACCTTGTGAAGAACTTGTGTGTTTTCATGAGAGATTATTGTGCAAAATCCCGCAAAATCAAGTGCAAAACCATAGAATTTATAAACTAGATTGAATTGCGAAGTGAATGAGTGAAAAGCTAGTTTAGAAGATGCATTGGAGTTTAGGGGGCGTGAAAAAATATTTTTAGAGGAATTGAAGGTTATTATTAGGGTTTGTAGAATTAGGGAATTGATTGGAAAAGAGGAACATGTGTGAAGAGCTTGGTGTGCAAACGATCTATAGCAAGAAGTTCAAGATACTTGAGATACAACAAGAAGGTAAGGTATAAGTTTGAACTTGGGTGATAGAATGGCAGCCAAGAAAGTGGCAACCACTTCACAACTTGGGTGACGTAATGGTAGCCAAGAAAGTGGAATATCCCTAGAAAATATACCTAGACCCAATTTTGTGGGAAAGGAAAATTTCGGTTTTTAGAATGAAATTTTCACTTGGTATTTTTAAAGGTTGTTCCATTTTTTTGTCGAATGACAAAAAATTTTGTTGTCACACAACAACAAAGCTTGTGTCACACAACAAATTTTTTTGTTTTCGCACAACAATAAATATTGTTTTCGCATCGACGACAAAAAGGTTGTTGTCGACGATAACAACATTTATTGTCACATGACAAAAAGAGTTTTTTTCATGTAACAACAAACTTTGTTGTCATGTGACGATAATTTTTTTTGTCAAGAAATAACAATCTTTGTTGTTGTGCAATAACAAGCTTTGTTGTCATATGGCAACAAGATTTTTGTCGTGGCAACAATAATATTTTGTCATTCGACACAAAAAAATCATTTTCATGCAACAACTAATGCTTGTTGAAGTGCTGCAAAAATATTTTTGACATGCATCTCTCGGATCTTAATTGTCGTGCATCCTGATACCAGAACCATAATATTTCCCTACAAATACCCCCTTCGGCCCTCATTTTCACACTTTACAAAACTTTTTCTTCTTCTTCTCCCAAAGCTTATAGGTATCGTAACTCCCAATGTGATAACAAACAAAACAACCAAATACCTACAGTGCCTACATGTCTCATTCTCCTAATGCGGCAAAGGCTTCACAGTGTCTCGATTCATTTGACTGCTTCACCTTCTCGTGTCTCGATTCTCATTTAGCGTGGTCGTGGGCTTCTAAGTTCTTAACTACAATATACCTCATGACAACTTAATCTAACAATGCCACCACCCTACCCAAGATTCAATACAGGAACTTAGTGTGCCCACACATTTATGCAGTCTTGCAAATGAATGAAGGTTACAAGGAATGTGTTCCGACTTGTGGGTTTGCAGGACTAGTTAACATGCCGTAGTTCGAGATAGATACTAAAATTTTGAACTACCTCCTCTTGTCATTCAATCCACAAGATGAAAAATTCACTGTGACTTTGCTAGATGGATGTACATTCAGATTTAGTGTTGATCATGTTGATATTCATCGATTGATATGCCTTCCTTTTAAAGATTGCACCCTTGTTACAACCAAAGCCACTCTGATAGAAGATGATAAGATTTTCCTTGAATCTTATTACAATTTCCATGTTGATGGTACATGTAACGTGTTTTAATTTGTAACATTTTAATTTTGATATAAATTGTGGTTAATTCTTATTTAATGAATTTTTGCAGCAAATGTCAACAAATCAAGACGAGGAGTCAATACGCAAGGAGCTGCACATAGTTTTCTTGCTGCCATGATATCTTTTTTTCAAGCTATAATTATTTTACAAGGTAGGCATTGGGCTATTTCCTACATTCTCGCAACGATCCGAAAGAAAATATTTTATTGGTGCACATACTTGTCTAACAAATTAAAATTTTATATTGCAAAATATTGAGTTAATCTTTGAAAAACCACTTGTTTGTACCAATAACTATATCCTTGCTCTTTATTTCGAGGCATATTATAATTTAAAATGTGAACCCACTCCTACTTGCATGAACGACTAGATAAAGCAATTCTCAATTCCAATTGAAGAACAACATGTTAATAAATTATATTTTGATGTTAGTAAGATTATTGATTATTCACTTCTATTGCAAATTAAATTTGGATGTTACTAACATTATTCACTTTTATTTTCTTCTTTACCTTATGTAGAGAAAATTTTTGGAGGCCCTTCCATGAAAAAAAGACAACAATAAGAGGAAGAGGCCAACAACACACCGAGGTGTCGGAGATTCCTAGTCTAACATGGAAGCTCACTCATCACCTAAACCTCAATTAGTAAAATGACAGAGACGTAATACCCTTAACATTCAATATTGGTTTTTTTTACATTTTACCATTTTGATTTAACATGTTGTAGGGACTTTGTATTATCCTCCACATTTAGCACTACAATTATTACCCACTCCATTAGTTCATTTTTGACCTTTTGATATTTTGCTCACTTGGGCACATCCGGCTTCCGAGTCATCTTTGTACAAGGGTATAGTCCTCAAAAACTATTCGCCAATAATAATAAAAAAAAAAACATCTTACTCCATCACTCCAATCACCCACAGGTCCAACACAATCATTTCAAACTCAAACGTAATGGCTGTCAGACAGTTGCCTTACAAAAAGGTATAAATTGTTTTTTTGTTTAATTTTGAAAAAAAAAATTTATATAAGTTAGCAATGATTTTGTTCTTGGACTTGATAGTGCATTCAATTTCATCGACGTTTATTCAAACGATGCCACCACCACCATTACCACCATTCTGAGTCAAAGTTCCAAGAAGAGGTAAAATATCACTGGTAAATACATGACACTTCCGGCCCCTAGCAGGACACTGAACATTCCTTCTAAATTTCCTAATATATCTTTCGATGGCTTACCCAACACAACAGGAAAATCAGTTATAAAAAAAATTAATTTGGATGAAATTTTTTTGGGCATTGATAGCAATGACCCAACAGGTTTTTTTGATACACGTGATATGATTCAGGGCCCATAAGTCTGTTTCTATTTCGATGTATTTATTTTAACATTGATATGTGTGTGTGTGTGTGTGTGTGTGTGTGTGTGTGTGTGTGTGTGTGTGTGTGTATTTCTTGTCAATTTTAAATATTTTAAATTGCTTCTACTTTTAATATAAATTTATTTTATCACAAATAGGATCAGGGCACACAACGGCAACAAGAGGCAAAGACAGGGCCTCAAGCCTCAAGCCCCCTATCCTCTCCATCACCCTCTTCGGATAGTGACCAGTTGACTAGATTTTATTTGGATAGCTTGATTACTAATGACCGTGAAAACACATGTCCAACAATATGTTATGCCTACACTAAATCATCTCAAACATCGGGATCTTATAACTATAATATTAATTGCATCATAATATATAGTTATTATTTAAATAATATAGAATAAACTATATTCATATTATTTAAATATAAATTTATATTAGGGTTGTTAATTTAAGTAATCAACTAGTTAAATCAGTGAGGTGTTCCTCGTCACGTAATAAAGTTATAACCCTTCAGTTATTTAAATATGTCCTTAGGTCATATTCAAGATATGGAATCGAATCGATCATATTGATTATATATCAAACGTTGATAAAATAATATTCTAGTGTGGAATATGAAACTTAATCCTAGTGAAAATATGGAGTAGAAGTGAGGAGGGAGTTACTGGACTGGTAATTGTAAAAGTTTCTCGATAGTGGATTTATTCTCGTGGGTTTTTACCCATTTAGGGGTTTTCCACGTTACATGTTGTGTTATGTGTACTATGTGTTTTATTTAATTTATTTATGTTGTGTATGTTATAATGTTTTACTTTATAATAATTCATTAATTAATTTAGTTGGTTATTACACCTTTTCACCCCTCGTCTTGACATGGTATCAGAGTGGGATTAATAAATTAAATTTAATCCTAATGTAACCTAAGGTCAGAAAGTAATTGGGAAGGTAGTTAAACTATTTGAAATATTATTTAACCCCCTTCCCGGTTCCACGTAGTTTTTATGGTTGGATGATTATTACATAGGTGAAAAGGCATTGTTGATTTTTCAACTGTGTGAAAATAATTCTACTTCGGGAATTACCAAGCCCTGAAACTAAGGTAAGGGTTGTAAATTATTTTGAAATATTTTATATAGTTTTCTAGGATTCAAGAAAATCAAAAGGGGAAGTAAAAATCCAGAGTAAAATTCGAGTTTACAGGGGGAGACAACACTCAAGAAAATAGGTTTTTCTATTTTTTCATTGGTCAAGAAAATTCCTTGTCCCTTGTAATACATTTGTTTTTCAGAAACCCTTATTCATGTCCTGAATAGGGCCCCTAAAAATTTTTCTCCTATAGTTTAATTCAAACTATAATAGTTGTGTGTTTTTTAATTAAATTTTTGTATTTTATAAAAATACAATATATATATACTCAAATATATAAAACAATATATATGTATATTTTTTTATATACACGTATATATATATATATATATATATATATATAAATAAAACCTAATCTTACAAACCTAAACCTATCTACCTAATTGAACTTTTATCCATATCGAAAACCATATTATAAACAATATATATTAAAAAATATAAAGACATATATTTAAATGGGGGAGGCCCTCCATACTACCCCCTCCTTGGTCTATGTCACTTCAGCCCACCGCCACTTCGTGAGCCCCCTCTATGTTGTCATCACGTGTCCCCGAGCCCCTCTACCTCTTGTGACCTCGAATCACGACTCCCCTCCTTTTTGTGTGGGTTTAGTCCCACATATGGACGCCGTAGAGATGGGGAAGGCTTTAAAAGCCTCCCCACATAGTGATACGATGTTGTGATGGTCACACCACCCTTTTGTTTGATATCCCTTCATGGGCACGATGAGTGGTTTGTCTAATGCAAATTGACCATGTTTTCTTGCACAGTTAACATGCAATGTGGCTCAACTTTAATATGGTTGTTATTGGTATTGAACATTCTCAGTCTAATATGGTAATATGGTTTGGATTAATAATAAGTATTGACATTCGAATTGATTATATGATTATTCAGGATATAATGGCTCACCGAGTTGATAGTAATATGGCTCACCGAGTTAATTATATGGTTAAAGGGATGAGAGCTCCAAAAAAATTATATATAAACATTTTTTTAGAAATTTTGTTTAAATAAAAAAATTGAAAAAATATAGACAAATTATAAAACATTTTTTTAAAAATAGTAAAATTATTGTTTTTTTAAATGATATATTCTTATACAACAACAATTTTTTCTTGTTATAATTTTTTTAGAAAACTAAAAAAATCACTTACATTTCAATTTATTTTTTGATATCATTCTAATGTATTCGTGTATAGATTATTTAATTAACAAGACCTCCATTTTTGGCATAAATTGATCGTGATCGATTATGAGGATTAAAATACGACAAGGGGAATTTCTATAAAACTCTTATCCTTGTCTTATTCATAATTTTTTAATCTATATTTTACACAAAAATGGGGTCTAATCAATTTTCAATTGATAAATCTCATATGTTGAATGGAAACAAATACAACATTTGGAATATTCAATTGAAAGCAGAATTTGTGGCTCACAAATTGTGGGAAGTTGTAAATGGAACAGAGAGAGCTCCTACCAAAAGACATGCAATTGCTGATAATTTTGCCACGTATCAACAGAAAGTACAAGAAGTAATGTCTATTATCTTGTGAAGCGTATAAGATGATTTTTTATTTCATGTTGGGAATCAAGCAATGACACCTACACTGGGACCATCAAAGCCATTACTTGGAGCAGTAAAAAGTAGCCAACAATTTCCATTTCTTCTATTGAGGTAGAATATAGAAGTGCAATGGAAGCAACAAAAGAAGCCATGTGGCTGAAGAGGTTGTTAGAAGAGATGCACATGGAAGTTAAAGGAAGTACTCCTCTTCTATGTGATAACTAGAGTTGTATTGCTCTCGCTAAGAATCTAGTTCAACATCAAAGAATGAAGCATATCAAGATACATATGTACTTTATTCACGAGAAGGTTCTCAGCGGTGATATAGATCTCTAGTACTACCCGACTAAAGACCAAAGGTTGCAAAATTGTTCGCGAATCCATTAATCTAAGTTTTGCAAGTTTTGTGCAATGCTTAGCCTTTCATAGTTTCCATTAAGGGGTAGTGTGCATGGAAATTCCACCTCCTAATGATCGGTTGGTTGATTGACTCATTCTCCTCTATACTTCTATTTTGTTTAAAAGCATTGTAAAAGATATTGTATTATCTAAAGTAAACCGATAGAGTTTACATGTAAATTGATAGAGTTTATGGGAAAAATAAAATCCAAAGCAGTATATTTTTATAAAGGAGGTCCTTGTGTTATAAAAGGCTCTTAGAGATGCAGTATAAGAAAATTTCCACGAGAAACGGTGAGATTTAGTCTCACAAATACATGTCTTAGCCTAAACCTTTAGGGTTTAAGGATCTATAAATTCTATTGTACAAATAGGTAATGTTGGCATGTGGATCCCACTTAATATTAATTAGGACGTGTTAGAACTATAATATTAAGTGCATCATAATATATAGTTTATATTTAAATAATATCGAATAAAATATATTCATATTATTTAAATATAAAATTTATATTATGGGTTGGTTAATTCAATTAATCAACTAATTAAATCGAGGAGGTTTTCCCCATCACTTAATAAGGTTATAACCCTTTGGGTTATTTAAATATGACCTTAGGTCATATCCATGATATCGAATCGAATCGATCATATTGATTATATATCGAACATTGATAAAATAATATTCCAATGTGTGGAATATGAAGGTTAATCCTGGTAAAAACATGGAGTAGAAGTGAGGAGGGAGTTACTAGACTGGTAATTGTAAAAGTTTCTTGATAGTGGATTTATTCCGTGGTTTTTACCCATTTAGGGTTTTCCACGTTACATGTTGTGTTATGTGTACAATGTGTTTTATTTAATTTATTTATGTTGTGTATGTTATAATGTTTTTACTTTATAATAATTCATTAATTAATTTAGTTGGTTATTACACCTTTTCACCCCTCGTCCCGACATGTGAGTGAAGGGCTAAAGTGTTAATTAAGGAGATAAATAATCATTTTGATAACCATAGCATAAGGTATAATTTATATGCTACAGTCCAAAATCATCATACTAAGATAGATGTCTTATTGAACCAAGCACAAGGTGGGACTGTAACATATAACAACAGTTATCAAGACAATTTTTTAGATAAAGTATTGAATAAATTAGAAAATATTAACACTGAAGCCCAAACATATTTCAACAAATGGTCAAAGGACAAAGATTGAGTGGAAATTCAGAGATAGATTTGTTGTAAGTATATGAGCTCAATGTTTAGTAATATGTTTCAAATTTTAGTAATATGTTCACTTGAAACAACTAAGAAAAGTTTATCTGCAACAATGTATCTTAAGAAGACTATTGTTTTGGTTAACAAGAAAAATAATACTCTGAAGTGGATTATTAAAGAGAATGGCATGGATGAAGATATTTTTTCAAGGAAAAGGAAGCTATAAATCCTTCTTTTTTATCCTATGGAGATGCTTCAAAGGAAGATGAAGCAATAGTTAAGAACTTAAACACCACCGCAGAGGATCTTGTTAATTATAGAATTTTTGAAGAAAAGAATATATCAAGTGCCAACCATTGGGAAAAGCGACAAGAAGTTGTAAATGTAAATGGAAAAGGAAAGTTCTAGTGGGTGTGGGGAAGTTGTTAATGTTTGAGCATATAGTACAAGTGTAATTGTATTTGTTGAAAAGTGTTTACAAACTTAAAACTTGAAAAATGTTGAAGTTTATTGTTTGAATCTTGAAACTTGAATTTTTTTAACTTGAAGAATGTTTAAATTTGAATATATGTTGCTATGGTTTTCATGGAATCTCACTTTTTACACGTATTATCTTACAATCTAGAATTTATATTTTGTTATATATAGAAATTCTAGATTGTGAACTGTACTGATATCAAAATATGTATGGAATGCATTTGCTTTAATGTTGAAAGTTTAATTATTTACAATGTAATGTTTTTCATGGAATATCATTTTTTTACACATAATTTAATTGACTACCTCATTTCACATGACTTGAGTACCTTCAATATTTCATGTTTCCATAAATACACAACTATTGATATAAAATATTAATGAAGTAGACTGATGAGATGATTCTCTTCCACTTAATACAACAAAATATTCTTCTCTCTACTTGTAAAATCAAACTCTGTAACATGTTTCTTCACATTACCTTTGTAACCCTTCCTAAAATCCTTAGGAAGAATCACCTCTTCCTTATAAGTGTGTGTGCATGTTGCAATGGTTGTTATAGAATCTCATTTTTTACAAGTATTATGTTGAAATATGGAGTTTATATTTTGTTATATATAGTCTTATAGAAATTTTAGATTGTGAATATGTATGGAATGCATTTGCTTTAATGTTGAAAGTTTAATTATTTACAATGCGATGTTTTTCATGGAATATCATTTTTTACACGTAATTTAATTGACTACTTCATTTCACATGACCTGAGTACCTTCAATATTTCATGTTTCCATAAATACAAAACTATTGATATAAAATCTTAATGAAGTAGACTAATGAGATGATTCTCTTCCACTTAATACAACAAAATCTTCTTCTCTCTACTTGTAAAATTCAAACTCTGTAATAGGTTTCTTCACATTACCTCTATAACCCTTCTTAAAATCCTTAGGAAGAATCACATAATAGTTTTTCCTTAGGAAGAATCACCTCTACATAGTGTGTGCACGTTGCAATGGTTTTTATGGAATCTCATTTTTTTACACGTATTATGTTGCAATCTGGAATTTATATTTTGTTATATATAGTCTTATAAAAATTTTAGATTGTGAATATGTATGGAATGCATTTTCTTTAATGTTGAAAGTTTAATTATTTACAATGCAAAATATGTAAGATGAATGCATAATATTTACACTTTATTTATTATTGTCTTACATCTAATTATGATATTTAAAAAATAGTATTCCAAAAATGCATGTCACAAACACTACATCAAAGCAATTTGAAAATACCAAAATAAATAAAACATGATTATTATAAATCTAGGTATGAGAGGGTTTAAGGTACCTTTAGATGGGTGACAATGTATATGGGCGCAAAATGAGAAATCCTCCTTCGCAACGAGCTAGATGACCTGTAAATCAAGAGAAATCAACATGAAAAATGGATTAGTATATAGATGGGTGGGTTGCTTGAAAATGTCAATCCCGAGAAGTGAGAGCTTCCTAGGATGGATGTCAACCCAAGTTTTTGATAAATAAAAGATAAAATATTGATTGATTGGATGAAAAATATCTGAGACAAGACAGAAACTGAAATACAATGAAGATAAAGTAATATGCAGATCTGATCTAAGCAAATTAAATCAAACTTGTGCATGTCGATGGTGACACAAGTGTCAAGAATGCAAAGTGCCTCAGTTGACGACGCGATCGATCGATCAACTACAAGTCCTAAAACATCGACATAAAATGCTGATATGAAGGCCTTGCAAAATAGTATTCCAAAAATTCATGTCACAAACACAACATCAAAGTATTTTGAAAATACTAAAATACCAATTAATAAAACTAAATTATTATAAATAATTATATTTAAATATATGTAAGTATATACCTGTAACATCTTAAATGATATCTAGTGTTGAAACAATCCATTTTTAGTAGCCTCCTCATAGTCATATTTGCATCTGCAGAGTTAGAGGATGCACCAAATCTAGTCTCATTACAATTGTATTACGTCTAATTATAAACAATTATATTTGAATCTATTACTATTAAATTGAATACATAACAAAATTTAAAATGTTAGGTGACAAACAATAAATGTAAGGTCAAGGTGATATCTATAAGTTTTGAAATCATATTTAAAGTTGAAACAATCCATTTTCAATAGCTTCTTCATAGTCAATATTTACATCTGCAGAGTTTGAGGACACACCAATTCCAGACTCATCATTGAGAACATTTGTAGTTACAGATGTATTATTAAAACCTATTCTTTCAGCAAGTAAATTTCAATGTGTAATTTCTTTGTCAAAAGGAAATGTGTCCAGGGAGTATCATGAAACATATAACCTCATGCAACTTTCTGGATTTTTATCCAACACGTTTCTTAGTTTTGATTTTATAAACAAAAATCACTTAAAACCATTTCTTCCTTCACATATCCCAAAATAATTGTTTGGCACAACTCATATAATCTAAAATATTCACTGATGTCTTCCTGTAACACACTACTTTGGTAGATTTTTCACTAGAGCCTTGTAATTGCACCACTCTCATGAGGTTCATTTAAAAATGATACTAGCTAACCATTGTTATTGTAAAATCAGATGATTGAGAATTTATTAAGTCAATATTCAGTATACCTTTGATTTCGATACCATTGACCTCTGATGTCTTGGTGAAATGATCCATTATTGTACCCATGGATTTATGAAAAAACTTACATACAAAATCTACACGACCACCTTCAGTATTCCAAAAATTTGGATTCATCACTCCCATAGCTTCAATAATTTTATCTTTACTGAAACGTTCTTTGATTTCAGATGCTAAGGATTGTGTAATTTTTTTAAGTTTTATGTGTATCAACTGTAATAGAATCAAACAGAACACGAGTCATAAGAACTTCTTCTCTTTCTAATCCTGTAATATCTTGACGTTTTTACAAAATGTGCAGTGGTATCTCCCTCCCATTAACATTGATACAAAGGTGATCATGGATATTAAATCTCAAATAATTATTGGGATTCTTAAGATCCAATAAAACTTTCCAATTATCGAAAACCAAGGTGTCAAAACTTTCTTGTGATAACAACAAGTTATCAATATTTTTACATACCCGCTTTCTCAGCCGTATAAAATCAACAATATAGATTGATCTCTCTTGTGCATGCTTCATCAATGTATTGATCTCCTTCAATATTGGAAGAATGCCAACCAACATAAGCAATATTTCCATATCCATTAAACGGAACAACAAATCCTTAGCCTGGTTAACTTCATGACGATATTTGTGCATGAAACTAACCAACAATGGATACTCTTCACGAATTCTGCATATAATCTCATACAAAGAAATCCACCTTGTATCAACATCCTTTAGAAGCTTTTTTCCATTTGTAATTCCAATTGAAAATTTTTGAAACTCAAGAAATCACTTTGGATTGCTTGACATATAGGCATGCATTTCTTTGATAAGGTCTTCTACTTTTGCAACATTTTTGAAGTTACTAACTATTTTATATGCTAGATTCATTTTATGATCCATACAATGAATTGCAAGCATATAAGGGGCTATTGTTGTTTGCAATCAAACACATAGCCCAGTTTGATGACCCTGCATAACTGATGCACCATCTGCACCAACACATACCAACTTCGTAGCAATTTCATAATCATTCATGCCAAAAATATCTTTCAAATGAGAAACAACTATTTTATATAGGTTTTCGGCATTGCAATTTTCAACCATTTTCTGTACACCCAATAGATGCGGTTTCCTTACATGATTTTCTAAAGTATAAACATGGATACATACCCATGATGTTGTTTTCAACTATTGTTACTTCATCAATTGATAGAGAGATAAACTTTGCATTTTTACACTCTCTTTCAAATCTTCCTTTTCAATCATTGCAAGGCATTTAGCCATTTCCCATGCATTATTGTCTGACCAATGAGATTGAGGAACATTGTGCATTCCATTATATTGATACAAAAATTTGAAATCAATGAAATCTAAAATAGGTCTTCCCTTCTTAAGGATGTGGAATAGGGTAGAGAATTGTATGCTTTTAGCATGAAAATTTGATTGAATCACCTTACTAAATTGTGATGTGATTGTTCCACCTTTTCCATGATATGTCTACATATTTTATGCTTAGCTTCATACTCTATTTCATATTTAACATGCATACATTCTTTTTCATTTTTCCATCTCGTGTGTTTTATTTTCTGGCGATCCTCCTGTTGTATAGTCACACATTTTTTTCCACAATGTTTTTCAATTGTTTCCAACTTCACTTTTTTTGTTTTCCTAATTTCCGTGTACATATTGTATATGTACATTTAGAAGGGATATATTTAGGATTAGTTGGTTGTATAGGTTTGATAAAAGGAAATTTAACAGCCCACTCAAACTTATATGTCCTACTAAGTGTCCACATATTCTTGTTTACTTTCAAAGCTTTACTTTTATCATAATTTTTAGCAGAAGTTGGTTTCTTTTTCGTGAACCAGAATTTTCATTTGATTTTGTGTTACATTTTACCGAGCATTTGAGATATCTTGATCCAATCCTAGTTACACCTAAACAGAATATCTTCAAGTTATAACATCTCAATAGGAATATCTTCAGCTCCAAAGATCTCCATAGAAATATCTTCAAGCTCTCAGCATATTGTCATCATAGGTATCATTTGGTTGATATTGTGCTTTGAAACCATGTCCACTTCAATAATGCTTTCCACATAGTACTACTCGATTGATTCCATTGGTATTTGTATGGTGTGTAGTAGAGAGTTTCAAAAAAATACTTGAAAAGTGTTAACTTTTGAGATATTTTTTTACCTTTTGGGTCTTTTGAGCACTAGTAGCTTCCATTGAGTACTTGATTTGGGAATTGGTCACCCGCTTGGAATCAAGATGAACCCTTGTCATGTGTCACTTAGCCTTGTCATGCATCGTTGTCCTCTAAACCCTTTTCATGTGTCAATTACTTAATGTCCTCTAAACTTTTTCATGCATCAATGGTATCTCGAACCCTTTTCGTGTGTACTTAACCTTTTCGTGTGTCAAAAGATTTATCGCGTGTCAAAAGGCCTTGTCATGCATCATCAAATGTTAGCGTGTGTCATCTCAATTATCATACATTAGCAACCTTCTCTTGTCATGCGTCAATAACCCTTTCTTATTGCACATCAAAACCCTTTATTTTTGCACATCCAAAATCCTATTTGTTTCATGTCAAAGCCTTTTTTGTTGTTGGTCTTCAAATCTTGGATTGTCATGTGTCCGCAATAATTAGTATGATCCACACTTTATCTCATTGATACTTCACAAGTTCATGGTAATTGATTATTATTCGAATGACACCTTTGTAGTAAGTTACTAGTATACTACCCAAGAATTACCTAGGTTTATATAGGAGAAGTTTTCAATAGTAGGTGAAGCCACTTCTAAAAAATTTATATTGGAAATTTTAGGCGAACAATACACTGAGTTACTCCAAAAATTTCACCTTTTCAAATTTTCCTAATATGAAATATTTTCCAAATTATGAATATTCACCACTAAAAATATCCAAGCTTCACTAAAGGGAAAAGGAAATGGCAAGGGAAAGGAAAAGACTATAGTGGAAGACTTGCGGAGGAATGGTACTTGAAGATGCAATACCCTGATGGAATACTGATGGGGAAGGAATGGCTATCTCATATTCACAAAATGTCTATAAGTGATTATAACCATCAGACAGGCCAATGCACTACGTATCGTATCAGATCGAGATTGTGCGGAAGACATGGGAAAGGACTACAGAGGGCAAGGCCATTTTTATGATGAAGGAGAGAGCATTGCATGTAATGCAAGGTCGCTTTTAGTTATATGAACTCCCATACTTTGGAAAGCCTGAGCGACTATACCAATGGTTGATGTCACGCGTTCATGAAGACTTCTTCTAATTTTTGGAAGAAGGATGTGCTAATTGTAACATTGATACACAAGTTTACCGGCATAAAAACATAGGTGTAGAGCTCCCCCTAGACTTGGATGATGTTGATGAAGTAAAGAAGACTACTAAGGAGTTCAATTATCAGCGAGGAGTCGTGCTATGGACATAGTACAACTTGATGACCATGTGATCAAGATAGCAACACACATGCTTAAAAATTTGAATGGACAAGAGTGATGGGGTCAAGTGAACAAATGATGGTTGTACATTGCGAGGAAGATTGCAGAGGGAATGATATGCAACCTCACAGGGTTTAGTTGAAGAGATTATCGAAGAGGCCCATGCAGGTGACAAAATAACTTTTGGGAATTTTGTACTACTTATAGTATTTTCTGAGATTGGAGTGTTGGATGGACCTAATGATATAATATGGAAGTACCTGTGAGGAGGTAGCATCCCCGTAAAAAGGTTTACCAATTACACTAGTTAAAGCATAACTCTTGTGTACAAGGATCGGGAGATAAGTGGTATAAGAGGATGTGTGATGAATTTAAGGCAAAGTGGCACATTCTAAGTGAATTACCTACACAATTGAAGGAAAAGGAAAATTTTGTGGTGTATCAACACTTTTGCATCGTCTCGATTTGATTTGAAGGATGGAAAGAAGAGCCCTTGTGTAAGCTACCTTTTGATTTTACATCCAAGTAATTCTAAACTCATGTGAATAGGTTTAAAGAAGTGTGCAAGATCATAATTGATGTAGATAAGATAGATTATGAGCATCATACCTTACAAGTAAGTCAAGAGTTTACCCAAAGAAGAGCATGTATGAGGATAAGATAATATCACAATGACCAGTGTTCGTGACTTTGGAAATAGCATAGAAGCGGTTGAAATATTTATATCTATTTGAAGCTAAGTGTAGTTAATGGGAAGTACGTGGAGGATGATCCACTATCCTAGATGAACCGATGGGGAAGAAGACAATGGACGAAAGAGAGTGCTCCAAGCTACCCATCCTATCAAAGCAAGGAGAAAGAAGGAAGTGATGATGAACCCTCGACCTAGAGTGAAACTCAAGCGAAGAAAACCATTGTGTGTAAAGAATTTGAGCCGAGCACGAGTTCGAGGAGGTAGTCCACAAGGAAGAATCCCCTAGTCAAGAAGAGGAAAAAGTGTCTAGTGAAGAAATGGAGAAAACTAAAGAGGAAGAAAAGGTCAAGAGGAAATTGTGTAGCGTAACCCTCGTGTATATGATGTCAAAGAGTATGACACTAAGGAGAATAACACGCATCATGGGGAAATTCCAAAGATGGAGGTGGAAATTGAAAAGATAGATGTTCATGTCTTGCATATTTTGGAGGAAAGGCGTGGAGCCTCACCGAGGAGCCCAGGTTGAGTGCATGGTTGAAATCGAGGTTGAGCTCTAGATCGAGCATGAGGTAGATTACATAGTGGAGGAGGAAGTAGGATGCGAGAAGTAGAGAAGAGTGAAGATAAAACATGAGGGTTGAGAACACCCTTGCTTTAAGTTTCCCAAAGCGCCTCCCGAAGAAGAGAGGACCAAAGCACACACCACAGGGACCCACGATGCAATATGAAAATGATCCAAACAAGGTGTTGCACACAAGGTTTGAAACTAAAATGGCCACATAGGACTTGTTCTCGTTAGTCATTTTTAGGAAAGAATAATCTTTTCTACGCACCAAGAAGATGCTCTCATGGGTGTGCAAATACATATTAAGGAGTTGGAGTTTGAAGTTAGAAATCATTCACTATAAGAGACTCAACTAAAGTCCACTCCAGAGAAGCATATCCGATAGTAGATTCTTAGTTGTTGATAGATGAGGAAGCATGTAATGTGCTAAACAAGCTATCGGTGGATGTCGTGGTCAAATTTTTATAAAGACTACAGGATCAAGAACTCATGTGAAGGAGATTGAGGAGAAGGATAGGGAGATTAGAGAGAGAGATAGGGAGATAAAGGAGAAAGATAATATCATTGCAAAACTGAAGTAGGAAGTGAGGGAAGAGAAAGAATGGACACGTGCCACGTAAAAGAAAGTAGAATGCAATATAAATGCAATTACACTTCCATGCTTAGAATTGGTAGGCCAAGTACATCCCAAGTATGAGACAACCCTACATTACTTGGAGAATCGATCATGTATGATCAATCACGATAAGGAGGTTCTCACTATAGAGACTACGTAAGATGTATTGGCATGACAAGAAACAAGACATGGAATAGATCGAAGCATGCCTTACGCAAGATAATGCATTATCTCGCTAAAATTAAAGTAGTCATGCAAGTTAAGGTTCATGTATGATAATTTTGAGGACTTCGATCATGTTGTGGGCTTACTTGTGATAAGGGATGAAGCAGAGTTGAAAGAGTTCCGTGCCAAGCATAATAATAACATGCCGTAATAATAGAATATTTTAGTAGAGGTGGATCGAAGAGGGAAATGATAAGTCTACATGAAAAGCCTTGTTAAATGAATGATTGAAATAACTCTTCCCTCAAATCAAGTGTAGAATGGTGATGAAAACAAGAAACTAGAAGCATTGATAGAGCAAATGAGGAGGGAAATTGATGATTTAACTCTTATAGAGGTCCCCGTTATTATTGATAATGCGCAAGTAGAAGCAAGCAAAGAATTAGAAGGGTGGAAAGAACTGGAGAAATTTTTTGGTTAAGGAGTTTCCATGTGTCCTCCCTTCTAAGGAGGATTAATTATTTAGATTATTTTGTGCAAGCCAATTCTTTATTCTTTCATTTTTGAAGGTTCTAAAATTCTTTTCAGGCGACAATTTCTGATGTTGCCAAGGATGAAAAACATACCTAGTGTGGGGTAATGTTGGATGGGGAAAATGAATAAGTACCAAAGAAGACTAAGGCGCGTGTGTGCACATGCATTGGGAGAAGAAGGAGCACATATGAAGGATAATAGATAATTGTGCGTGGCACTATGCATTTTGATAAGAGACTTAGCCATTTTCCAGAAGTGGTCTAAAAATAGGAAAAACAAAGGAAATGTTGCTTAAATAGAAGATAAGGACATGAAGAATTGGCTGGCCACGCAAGGTCTATTTTTGGAGAAGGAACTTACAATTCAAACACATGCATGGAAGCTAATAATAGGATTAAGGCAAGAGTTTATCTTTAGGATAAGTTCATTATTATTCGTTGTAAGGAAAGCATGCATGATGTCTATTTTGAGTATGTAGTCTATTTTGAGATGCATGGGTGGTGAAGGGAAATTCCCCACCCCTATATATATATATATTAGTTGATCTACATTGCTTTGGTAACCACATATTAGCCACCGTATGTATTGTATTGTTATGTTGTTATGATGTTCTAGCACACATGACTCTCGGTGATTATTGTTATGTATTCAGCTTCTACTATGTAATCTTTTGGTTATTAATGGATCATTGTGGGTTGGATTCTAGTAATTGATGTCTTTGATCATGGTACTTGTATGGTGAATCTGATCTTAATTCTTATCTGATATGTTATGCTTTCTAGTTTGTGTAATGGTGAATGTTATGATTTACACTTGAGAATATGATCTGTAATGGTAAACATGAACATGCATGCTAACATCTTGACAAGATTTCATAAAGGAGGGACCTGGTAGCTTTGTGTGCTTTGGGTGAGCATTTAGATCTTTCTGGATGAAGTTCCAGCAGCTTTAGGAATTTGAGTGGAAATAAAATACTACATTGTCTATACTTCTTCTCATCAGTAAAGCATTATAATATATAATGTTATGTGATGCTAGTAAACTTAGTGTGGAAGTTTTACTTTTGTACCCCAATACTTAAAATCATAGTTTAATGGAGGTCCTTATGTTATAAAAGGATCCAAAAATGCTTGGATGATTATTCATGAGAAACTATGAGATGTAGTCTCATAATTTTGGATAGCCTAAATCTAATTTAAATGGTTTATGGATTGTTATTCCTTTTCTTTTAAAAGGAGATTGTTTGGCATGATGAAGGTTTTTAAATCCTTCAAATTTGTACATAATTTAATTCCTTTATTAAGGGGACTATGGAGTTTATCCTCACTTAACATTAAGGGTGAGTGTTGGAACATTTAATGTTATGTGGGTACCATTATTGGGCCCTTAACACTTTACTTGGTAAAATAATAAATGCTTTATTATTATATTTAACATGGGTTAACCTCATGTAAATGCAATAATAAAACATATTATTGATTACCGACTTAGTGCTTGAGGGAAGGTTGGTACCATTGGTTATAATGGTCACCTCCTCATTCTTATTATAAATCAGGTTTTAACTCTATGGTAAAATTGCATTCTCAATATACACTTGAGAAACTTGAGGTTTGATATTTACGTGTGGCAAATATTTACAAAGGTTCTGTGAAGGCTTATGTGAAGAAGTGAGAAGTATGAAGGCTTTGTATTGGGGTGTGGAGTTTCTCATATAAATGAATATCATATTTGTGGGTTTTTTACCTTTTGAGGTTTTCCCATGTTAATCTCATTGTCATGTGTACATTTATTGTGTTTTTCCATCATTAACATTCTAGATCATGATATATATATATATATATATATATATATATATATATATATATATATATATATATATATATATATATATATATATATATATATATATTCTACATGAAATTTATCAATGAGGTAGTAAGAGAATTAGAGGTGAATAGTGTAGTAAAGTTCATTGAGATGATCTAGAAAATCCATCTCAAGGTTAAAAACAACTTGATAATTTTTAAGCCAATTACAAATCATTGCACATACAACATCATAGAGAACACAAGATCAATATTGAGACAAGTTTTGGCTATACTTCAAGGGAAAGTGAGGAAACTCAAACCTATATGGTATGGAACGTTCTCCATACTAGAATAGGTTGGCGAAAATTCCTTCATGTTTGATTTTCCACACTTCATGAAGATTTACTCAAAGAGTAAATTGTGATAACATGCACTTCTATGAGCCATCCATGCTAGATGAAGAAGATGAATTTTAGTTGCTACCTTCCACGTAATATAGGAGGATGTAGTGCCATAAAAGAATATCAAAGAGATAAGAAGAGGACCATAGGAGTCTTGGTAGGTTGGATTATAGGGGAAGACATCAAGGCATCACAAGTGGTACCTAAAAGAGAAATTGAGGACACATTATCCATAGGAATCTCTAGAAATACAACTTCATCGGGGACACACAGAGAGAAAAAGAAAACAACAAGAAAGAAGATCCAAAAAGGAGCATTCTAGGTAGGTTGTAGGAATGTTGCGCAAATACCATAATGTTTGCACAAAATTAATGTTTTCGTAACTTCTTGGTGATTACAAGACTGTTGGGATAAATTATACAATTGTCACCTATAGAAAGTGGTGGTTGTGTAAACGCTATAGTGTTTTCACCTCGTAATATAGAAAAGAAAAATATTCTCAAATTTTGGAAAATCAAAGTTTTTATCTTCTTCTTCCTAACCCTTTAGATTCTCTAGTGCATGGGAGAACATCTAAAAATGTTATAAGTAGGAGAAAGAGCTTGGGAATATTATTAGTGAGTAAGAGACCAATCAGCGTGTAGATGTTTATAGAAGAATGGTATAAAAAGTAAAGTAAGGATATGTTGGGAGTGAGAGAACATTGTTAGTTCATTCTTCATCTTCTTTGCATCTATATTTCATTGTTTGGCCAATACAAATATGAGAACATGAGAGTTTTTCCTTCCCTACTATTTTTTTCCTCACATTTGGGGTTTTCCAAGAATTAGACTCTTGTGTCATAATTTGAATTGTTTCCATATGACTTTGTATGTGTTTTTACTTTCACTAATTATTGTTTAAAAATAATTTTAGCACTAAAATCTCATTCACTAAGAGAAATTAGATTTTTTATTATTTTTTGAGTTTCAATGTGAAAATATTAGAGTATAAATAAAAAATTGTGCTTGTCTTCAGCATGTTTCCCCTCAACCCCATCAAGGTTATCGCTCCTAGATCCCCAATTCTAGAATTTAAAGAATGAAAAAATATGCATGGGAAATATATAAGCCATGAAGGCATCAAATTGTTGGAGCACTCATGGGGATAGTACACCATTTCCAAAGGTGGAGAATCATGAAGGACTCTACACTCACCCAAGTTTGTGTAGAAAAAGAAAAAAAAATTTCACATTCCTAGGGACATTGCCTTTTGTGCCAAAGTTATTAGTAAAAATGTTTATATATCCATACCATGTATTCTTTTCTACAAGCACATAAAAGTGTGGTAAATTGTAGACACTACTAAAAATGGCCCTTATGCATTTATTAGTCATTAAATTACTTTTTTATAAGGGCCCCGCCCTTTTACATCACACCAAAAGAAATAGACATTCCTAAACCAAAAGCACAAAAAAAAAACACCAAGGCAATAAACTGAAAGTTTTCTCATATTTGACAACAAACTTTTAGAAAACAAGTAGCAAAACAAACTATCAAAGAATTTCACAATAGCCTCTCATTCGTTACAATTTTTTTAGATACTCGCTCAAGCTTCTCCTTATGCTTGTGCTTCTTGGGGTCTTTCCTTTCAATGTTATTTTCCACCTTTTTATTGCTCATTTCTTCACTACCCTTATCCTTCCTAATTTGTAGTGCCTCTCAACATGAATATGCTAGTGGCATTGTTTTTAACTATAAATTTATCAATTTCCATACTTTTTTGAATTTCTTCACTCTCTTGTTTTTTCTCCTTATCTACTATTTCAAGTTTGTTCCTAAGTTGAGAAACTTCAATCTTGATGTTATCAATATATGAGTCTTTATTTCCTCTACCACTATCATAAGATGTTAATTTTCAATCTTGATGTTATCAATATATGAGATTTTGTTCTCCATTTGTAAACATTTCATGATGTTACGTTGAATTCTAGCATTTGCTTCTAAAATATGAGTTCTTTTCTCCATCTCCTTATTGAGTTCATTCTTATTGCTTTATTCACCATCTTTGTTCAAGATTCCTTCTTTGATCTTCTAGAGATGTCATTCTCTAGAGAATGACCTTGTTAACAAAGGATCCATGTTTATTATCATGTTGAGTGGTCTTTATAGGTTTCTTCCTCCATTATGCCCTTGTTCTTGGCATCCAAACTGGCTTGAGGGAGATTTTGATAGGCATTGATGGACCAAATGCTATCTTTGGGGATTTTAATGGTCACCTTTGCAGCATCTTCCTTTATCCTTCCCTGGAGTATCCACTCGTTGTCTCTTTGACCGAGACATCGTGCACTAAACCATGAGTAGTTGCTTGGGTTTGTCTCTAGAAGATACATAATTATAATTAGGCCTTGGTTTAGGGGGTCCGTCTATTTTTCCTAGTTGTTAATCTTGTACAAAGGTCATTAAATTACATAAAGAATAGAGTATTTTCTATATTTGGTCGAATTGGAAATTATTAGCATGTTTGTCGACATTTGTTTATCCCAAAAATTTATATTTTCACCCTTTATACATCCCTTCCTCCTATACATTTTTACATGCATGAACTTTGGGATAGGAGTGTCATTATAAATCCCGAGATCAATAGGAGAAGACATAGAATCCTAAAAAGCCTACAAATTTACTATTCATCAAATTGTATGATTCTAGAGTGTTTGTTTACTTTTCAATTATTAGTCCAAATTGGGTATTATTGGCATGTTGGTTGGCATTTGATGGTCCCAAACCCTTCTCTTTCTTCATATGTTCCCTTCTGCTTCTCCTATCCATTTCTATCCATCTAGGCTCTATGAATTGTAAGTATAATTAATGCTCTTGAGCCCACCAAGGGCGAAATGAAACTTATGAGCCTTAAAGTGATGTCATTTGTTCACAAGCAAAAGACCCACTCGTAGTGTCTTTTTCACTTTCTCTAATCATTTTTGTGCTAATATGGTCTTAATTTGAAATCAAAATATCTATCAATTCCCGTTCAATCCACGTGTACCACAGCTTCATTTGATCTTCTAAACATCCGACATACTTATAGAGCATTATTTATTAGTCACAAGGATATGCTTTTCACTTTCTCTAATGATGTTTGTGCTAATATGGTCTTAATTTGAATTCAAATTATCCATCAATCCACATGCACCATAGTTCATTTGATCTTCTAAACATCTATAGACTTATAGAGCGTCATTTTTAGTCACAAGGATTTGTTGGGCACTTGCACACATTGGAGAGGACACAAGCAATCATTAGAGAATTTATTTTTAAATGACCATAAAAATAGAGCAATAATTAAGGATAAATGCCATATGACACCATTTTTGCATGTTATTGGAATTATTTGTATTTCCTAGGTATTTAGTTTTTGATATTGTCATTATTTGAGGGCCTAGTAATAAATATCAAGATAAGTTTATTATTATCTAATTTACCACAGCCCTAAACAATGTGTTTTTCCTTGAGTTTTCATATCTTGGTGCTCTTCTAAAGAAAGAAGAAGAAATCTATATTGTAGATTATCAAATCTCCTACATACAAAAATTGAGATCTTTAGAAATCATAACCCAACAAACACAATCATCAAACTATTTTGAATCGTCTATCACAAATAAGAAGTGCCAATATCAGTAAACACTATAAAAAATAATTTTTAATGCTTTGAATCGGTGTAATAACTTTTGAACACATGTTTCCACCGCTAAATCTTTGTGATTATCATTTGACTATCACCACATTTTATAATAAAATTTAGATAGACCTTTAAATATTTGTTTTATTATTCTCCTCTAATTTTAAAATTAACTAAAATTATATTATTATTTTACATATATTATTTAACCTAATAGAATATTTATATGCAACCCCCACATATATATATAATTAATTCATATTTAGTTTAGTAAAAATAATTAAATTAATTGTGTTGCATATATGTGTGATCCATTCATTTATATTGGTCTCTCCACCATTAAAAAAAAGGCACATGGGCTTAAGATTCCCTTTATCATATGTGTGGAATGAAAGGTTTTGGTGGGGGAGGTGTTTTGTTGTCGAGTTTTTGTATTTAATGTGATGTCTACACAATTGAAACAATAAATGTTTTTCTCTTATAAATAATCCTTAGACTTAAAAAATGAAATTAATTATTATTATTTTAATGTTTTATTTATTTATTCTAAGTCTTTTAAAATGACTACCATAATGACATTTTCATTTTTAATCGAGCCATGCAAAGTGGCTTCTTCCACCAAACTAAAGAATTAGCAATTGTTTTAAGGGTGTAAAGTAATAAATTATTATATAATGAAGAAAGTGTTGGGTTATTATTTTTATCACTTATTTATGATTAAAAATTGTTAATATAAATTTATTTTATTATTTTATAAATGTTATGTTAAATTTAGCGTACATAATTATTTGATAGTATATTTAGAAAATAAATATAGGTAAATATTTTACTTACTTCATAAGATTAAGTGTCTATATTATAAAGTTTATATATAATAAATAGAATATTTATAATAAAATAAAGATTTATATTGATATGATGGATTTAGCATATAATAATAGTAATAATAAAGATGTTGGTATGGGATTAATTAATTATTGCACGACATTAATTTATTTGTGTCTTTATATTATAAAGTTTTGTCAATAGAATATTTCATAATAACTTTTAAGGAAAATTCTTGTTTTTTCTTGATATCAAAATTTAGAATTATTAAGACATAAATATACTAACATATGATTAGTAGATATACGCTGCAATAATAATCATAAAATAAGGGGACTCAAATAACACACAAAGCATCATAAGCATTTGTTAGTAGGGGATGCCAAATGTAATATACTACTTTAAGTATACATTCCTTGATAAACAAAGCTTTGGAATTTATCAAGAAAAACCTTAATATAAATATCGAAAAATATATTTAAGAAAGTATTATATATATATATATATATATAGAAGACACAAAAAAGAAGTCATTGGTATACATAACTCTAGAAACACAAAGACATGAGCTAGAAAGAACATTAGGTAAGCACGACAAACCAACATAACTAGATGAAAAAGAAGTTAAAAGCTTATTTGAAGAATGTAGTGTAAACTTATTCTTTTCAAAATGGTGACCTTTGATGCTCAATTATAGAGATTGTAATAATCACAATCGTAAAAATTTCCACCTCTTGAGTTTTGATAATAGTTTTTACTTGAGTCATAGTCACATATTCCTCCCAAAAAAATTGAGGCAGAGCGACAATTTCTTTCGTAAATATTAAGGTTTCTAATTCCTTTCACGTAAAAATTATCAATAAAAATGTTGAAATTAACCCTCAATTTCAAATATCCAAAAATAAATAAATAATTTTATTAAAAGACCTAAGATTAGGAATTTTCAAGTGTCTTCTTATGACATATGAGAAACAAGGGAATATACCGTCCACCATCATTTTGTTGACCGCCACCACGTGGTCAATGTTTGACATTAAGTGTTGGCAATATTTGGGAACCTTTTGCCAATTTTCTTGGAACATTGCAAACCAAGAACAAGTAAAGATGACGAGTTATGAATAATTTGTTTTCATGGGAGTCCTAAATGGGGACGTCTATTTTTTTAAAATATGACATAAAGTAATTTAAAAAAAGAATAAACATTTTTAAATTGTGTCAAAGGGTGTCATTTTCTTATTGGTTTGCAGGTTTCTCGGTTAATAAGAAGCAATTGATATATGTAATAGTAATATGAAGTCACAAAATGAGAAGGGGAAGGCCGAATAAGTAAATAAAGTAATCTTGCGATCAATTAACTATTATGTTTTGTAATGTCCCCATTTCGAGCATATGGCCTAGGAGGCCTTTCATCCGTCTTAGACTTGGTCATGTCTAAGGGGTTAGTGACGTTGAGAGTTATTGGGTATTGTTTGCACCTTCATTTCACTTATATATTATGTTTTGACGCTAATCACATACTTTGAGGTGACTTAAGTGAAATAAGGTTGTATGATGCTCCCCTAAGGTACTTTATGTTATATTTTGTCGATGACTTAAGTGATGGGTGAATATATGGTACTTTATTTTCTATTTCTTCGTTGGGGGTAACTTAAGTGTACTTTTGGCATAGTGGTGATAAAGTAACTTAAGTTATTTTATTATTATGTGGATTTTCCCCAAGGAGGTTGATTAGGGTTCTTTTGGGCCCTTTGTTGCAATGAAAAGTTATAAAAGGAAGCGCTTGGGGGAGAAAAGGGAATTCATTCATACACTCACTCTTTTATGATATTGAAGTCATTGTTGGTTGCATGCTTTTTGCTTGTGGAGTAAGATCTCACAGAAACCCTAGCTTCAGTGGTGAGAGATCCACTCCTAGCTAGCAGAGCACTCCTCGATGGTGAGAGATCCTCCCTAGTTTACTAATTAGGAGCTTCATTCAAATCAGATTTTCAGATCAGGTTTTTCAGAGAATTTCAAGGGTTTGGTCAGTGTTGGAGAGAGATTATTTGGTCCATACTTCATCCATCTATAAATCAGATTATTTCTACTGTTTGAGGCAAGCTTGGTGAATTCCTAAAAGGAGATTAATTCAATTTAAGCTTTATTTATTTTCATATCTATTTACTTAAGGTTTTGCAAAGCGTTGTTTTCTAGGGTTTATGGTTTGACTTTTTCATTTTTCCAAGTTGGATCGGATTCGTTATGATTTAAATTTATTGTTGTTCGAATTTCAAAATTTATAAAGATCATTTCAACTCCTTGTGAATTTTTAGGCGCTTTAGTAGTTAAAATAAATAAATAAAATCATATCCGATAGATAAAAATTATCTCTCTTCTTTATTATTCTACATATTTTCCTAAGTTATTTGAAGCTTCTCGGTAGTGCTAGAAATTATTATTATGGAAAATACAACTTTTTATTTGTTTCTCAGCATATTGCTATCCTAAAAATTAGAAAAATCAAAATTTCAGTTCACCGTTATTTTTATATATTTTCTAAATTTCAAGTGATATCCCACAAGGGATATTTCAAAGTGGTATCAGAGCGTTTGTTTCCTCCAGACTAGTTGGGTTAAAAATGGATAGTACTAAGATGGAAGAACAATTGGTGCAATATTTGATTGAGAAAATTATAGGGTCTGCATGATCTTTTATGTCCCCCTTATTTGAAGAGGGAACTCGACCCATGTTCTTGACCGATTAGTTGGCTTATTGTACAAAGCTTCACCATCACAGAGCATGTTATTTGCATTGGACAAACTTATAGATATGTTATTCTTTCTGGCTTTGTTGATACAATAGAGTAAGAGATTTATCTTAAGCGTGATAGCTTGCGTCATAGAGATATTATGGGTTACAGTATATACCAAATGATGGGGACCTGATAAGATGGCTACTTCAGTTGTTGGTTGAGTCTTTTGGTGGGCTTATGCAAACAAATGTTCAATCATTTGGGTTGAGTGTCCAGATATTGGAGGTAGTGGCCAGAGTTAGACTCTATTGGATGATGTGGGACCATGAGTGTTGGGACCTTGTCAGAGAGATGTTTTGTCTATTCCATTTAGTGGTCAAAAGGATTCATTCTAGGGAGGTGTTGAGTCACATTCGTGAGATTTTTACACATACACGAGATGAGGATGACTTAGGGATAGTGACCCATGCATCGTGTGCGCATATATTTTGGAGTTATGCATGTAGAACGAGCCACAAGATCGATAGGTGACATGATTGAGACCTTACATGAGGAGAGCTTAGTTACTAAGTGTTGTGATATGGTGAGTCACGGTGTGGAGACAAATAACGAGGAGATGACTATAGATGTGATTAGAGACCATGTGATTTAGGAGGGCCATAGTGTGGAGGATGGTATGATGGCATTGAGGAGTGTAACATGTTTGCCACAAGACATTTTGGCTTGCACCTATTGTGTCAATACTTTGGAGCTTACATCATCGCATACATGGTATGTTATTTCCATGAGTTGGTTGGACCTTCTTCCATCGATGTTTGGTCGAGGTGGATACACCCTGCTATGATTAGAGAGGATATGTTTTCTAATTAGTTTTTGGGAACCGAGGGTGATGGTTTAGGAGCCTCATATCAAAGGTGCCTAGAGAGAGGAAAGGTACAATGTGTTGATTTGGATCCTGGTGTGGAGACTTTCCGATGTCTTCATCCTTTTATGATGACTTATCCGACTAGGAGAGTCATACTTGTTGGTTGTGAGACTCATTATGGGCGTTGGCTATTCCTTGTTGAGTATTTTAGCACATTTCAGGTATACCATGACATGTATGAGGCTGGTGATAGTATTAGCTAGATTGTAGGAGATTCCACATTGTTGGTAAGGGCTTTGTTTGTTGGTTTATTGTTGTTTAGAGAGAGCCTAAGGATTTGGTGGATTTGGCATTGCATTGGGAGATTGAGTTCCCGTATTGGATTTTTTTCCATTGATTGGGATTCATCTTTGTGTCATCACCATTGGTTTGGTATTCTTCAGAACACTTCACGGTGTTTCAAAGATTGTTGCTTGATGTGGAGTTTGATGGATAGGACCATGGAGGTAGAGCTCATGGTGGTTAGAAAGGATACAAGGATTAATTTTCTTCCTTTCTGCATGAGAGTTGGGAGTATCCTTAGGAGCAGGATTGTTGATTGAGACAAGTGGGATATTTGATGACTCCTATTCCGACGGAATAATTGCTGCGAAAAGAGCACACTATGATGACTTATGTGGAGAGTGGGTTAGGTATGATGGATACTTTGAATCCAAATGACAGGATGAGTGGAGTCATGGATGTGGATTTGACCAAGAGTGTTTCACATGAGACAATTATAGATATTAGGGTTACATGTTTAGATCACCCAAGTCTATCATTATGTTGGTTATCAAAGGTTTCGGTGAGACTGGAGAACTCATTTGTTTGTTGAGTACTCCAAGAACCAACACACTTGTGATATTCGGATGGTCACATTCAGGATGACAACTATAGATTGGAAGATGAGATTATCTTCTATCGTGGCATATTGTACCTTGTGTCATATTCACGGTTGAGGATGGAGATACTACGACATGTGAATTGTTCTTTCGTGATTGCACACTTGCGCTTCAATGAGACATACAGTTCATATGGGAGAGGTTCAGATTGCATAGGTTGAGGGAGGATATCCTCAACTTTATACAAGATTTATGGTTTTTCGTTATGACAAATTGTAGCTTACAGTTCATCATTTTCTTAGCTGATATGGAATAGCACTCCTACATATTTTACTTCTTCTATGCATGGTAAGCACTTTACCCATGTGCTAGTCAATAGAGGGTCGAGTTGACTTAGTTACTTGGTTATTCATAAGGTTCACATTCAAAGACAGAGGTGAACTATGTATATTTGATATTGTTGGTTGAAGTTTTACTCGAGTCTTAGGAATTTTCCCCATAGGAAAAATTGAGACACATTATGAGGAGCCTTTCTATAACACAAGTGTGGGCCATGTGAGAGAATTGGAATGCTTATTTCTTATACAGGATGTTTCACGGGTTAATATAATAGATGTTATAATATTCATAGTGGACTTTACTACCCGTGGGTTGATTGGAGAGGCATTGATTGTGAGTTATCACATGATGGAAGCTTCACATTGGGATATACTTTTGGATAGATTGGCGCTTTCGGTGTGGGTACCAAAGAAGAGTTGGTGTGGGCATCATATTACTTCAGGGCAACATTGTTCTCTAGAAAATTGATTTAACAAATATGGAATTTGTAAAACCCTAATTACAGAGTCACGTATGACAAATAAACACTAAAGCATAGATCTAAAACAAGCAATAAGCTAAATAAAAATGAAACCTTGGGTGCAAAGGTGATGATAAAAGACTTAGCTAATATTTTATTAATCCCAAAGTGTTATGAACTAGATTACTAACGAACAGGAGGAGGAGACCGTGTAGCAACCACACTTAGAAAATTATGTAACTTCCTGGATGAGTCGGGACTAGGGCGCTTGGATTGGGGCAAGGGTGCATGGCTCCGAGACCTCTTCCGGTGCCTATGACCGCGCATGAGCTTAGTATTTTTATCACTTATTTATGATTAAAAATTGTTAATACAAATTTATTTTATAAATGTTATGTTAAATTTAGCATACAAAATTATTTGATAGTATATTTAGAAAAAAAATATATAGGTAAATATTTTACTTAGTTCATAAGATTAAGTATCTATATTATCAAATTTTGATATAATAAATAGAATATTCATAATAAAAATAAAGATTTTGATTGATATGATTGATTTAGCATATAATAATAGTAATAATAAAGATGTTGATATGGAATTAACTAATTATTGTGTGGCATTAATTTATTTGTGTGTTTATATTATAAATTTTTGTCTATAGAATATTTCATAATAACTTTTAAAAGAAAAATTCTTGTTTTTTTCCTAATGTCAAAATTTAGAATTATTAAGACATAAATATACTAACATATGATTGGTAGGAAAATTGAAATTATTGCATCTAATAGATGTTAGATATACGCTGCAATAATAATCATAAAGTAAGGGGACTCGCTTAACACACAAGCATCATAAGCATTTGTTAGTAAGGGGAGCGCCGATCAGTAATCTACTACTTTAAGTTTGTTGCCCACTAACTTCTTTCTTGATTAACAAAGCTTTTGGAATGTATATTGTAGTAAAAACCTACAACTTAATATAAATATCTAAAAATATATATAAGAAAATATTATATCTATTCCAGAATATATATATATATATATATATATATATATATATATATATATATATATATGACAAAGCAAAAAAAAAAGTCAGTTGGTATACATAACTCTAGAAACAAATAGCACATCAATTAGAAAGAACATTAGGTAAGCATGACAAACCAACATAACTAGATGAAAAAGAAGTTAAAAGCTTATTTAAAGAATGTAGTGTAAGCTTATTCTTGTCAAAATGGTGGCTTTTGATGCTCAATTATAGAGATTTTAACAATCCCAATTGTAACAATTTCCACCTCTTGAGTTTCGATAATAGTTTTTACTTGAGTCATAGTCACATATTCCTCCCAAATAAATTGAGGCAGAGCGGCAATTTCTTTCGGAAATATTAAGGTTTCTAATTCCTTTATTGCGTAAAAATTATAATAAAAGCGTTGAAATTAACCCTCAATTTCAAATATCCAAAAATAAATAAATAATTTTATTAAAAAAACCTAAGATTAGGAATTTTCAAGTGTCTTCTTACGACATATAAGAAACAAGGGAATATACCGTCCACCGTCATTTTGTTGGACCGCCACCCACGTGGTCAATGTTTGACATTAAGTGTTGGCAATATTTGGGAACCTTTTGCGAATTTTCTTGGAACATCGCAAACCAAGAACAAGTAAAGATGGCGAGTTATGAATAATTTGTTTTCATGGGAGTCCTAAATGGGGACGCTCTATTTTTTTCCTTATATTTAATATATGACATAAAGTAATTTAAAAGATAAAGAATAAACATTTTTAAGTTGTACTAAAGGGTGCCATTTTCTTATTGGTTTGCAGGGTTGCTCGGTTAATAAGAAACAATTGATATATATAATAGTAGTATGAAGTCACAAAATGAGAAGGGGAAGGCCGAACAAGTAAATAAAGTAATCTTGCGATCAATTAATTATTATGTTTTGTAATGTCTCTATTTCTCACGCACATAGTCTAGAAGGCCTTTCATCCGTCTTAGCCTTGGTCATGTCTAAGGGGTTAGTGACGTTGAGAGTTATTGGGTATTGTTTGCACCTTCATTTTACTTATATATTATGTTTTGATGTTAGTCACGTACTTTGAGGTGTGACTTAAGTGAACTAAGGTTGCACGATGCTCCCCTAAGGTACTTTATGTTATATTTTGTCAATGACTTAAGTGATGGGTGAATATATGGTACTTTATTTTCTATTTCTTCTTTGGGGGTAATTTAAGTGTACTTTTGGCATAGTGGTGATAAAGTAACTTAAGTTATTTTATTATTATGTGGATTTTCCCCAAGGAGGTCGATTAGGTTCTTTTGGGCCCTTTGTTACAATGAAAAGTTATAAAAGGAAGCGCTTAGGAGAGACAAGGAAATTCATTCATACACTCACTCTTTTATGATATTGAAGTCATTTTTGGTCGTGCATGCCTTTGTAGTGCCCACATTTTTATAGCTCCAAATTATCCTGTTGGTTCCTTTATTCCTAGACATGTTTTGATTGAGACTCTGATAGACTTTGGACATTTTACTATGATATTTTATCCTCATGGACATTATGGCATTTTGGGCGCGTAGCGCCAATTGGACTAGATTCATATACTGATATATTTCTTATGATGTTGATGACACTAACAGGGTTATATGATAGACTTATTGGTTAGATGTTAGTCTCTTGTGGTTGATTTGATTAATGATATAGTGTTTTGGATTTAATGATGGTAATTTTCATGCTAACCTAAGTGTATGTCGTTGCAATTTTATTTGTGGATGATTCATGGCAAACTATGTGGGTAATTGTATGCATTGCACTATCAATTGTAAATTATGTTCGGACATTATAAGTTTGATTGATATTGTGATGTATAGATGATGTTTATTATATTGGACAGATGCGGTTAATGTGTGCAATGAGTGTGCAGTGATGGTATAAGAGAGCATGGGTTTCGTGAAGCTACGTAATTGTGCACAAGCGCCCACGGGCTGAGTCCTAACCATGCTAAATGTTTGAGGCCTTAGATTAGATGTATTTAATTGGGCACCATGGGTGAACCCCTCAATTGTAATGTAATTATGTTTTGTAAAATTAATTAGGTTTAGGGTGTGTTTTATTAAGTAAACTAGCTTAGGGGTTTAATGATCTTATCTTAAGTTAAGTGTTGGTTTTGGGAAAGTGTGTGTGTGTTGGTAGAAGGGATTGGGGACCACATGTGAACCTTGGGTGGACCCCACACCCTCTACCCTTGTGCCCAAGCATGCCAAACCCGAAATTGGGTTATTTTGGGCATTTTTAGGGACCCCTTTTGAGTTTGGGGGTTCCCTTAGCATGAAAATGGGCCCTTGGACCCTACCTAATAGGTAGGGGGCCTATTTCCAAGGTTTGGAGGGAGTTTCCCTCCCATTTTTCCCTCTTTAGTCACCATCCATGTAAGATGGTTGGGTTGTGTGAAATTGTTAAAAGTTGCTCCACTTTGTTTTATTTTAGTTTTTGGTATTTTGGGTGAAAAGGGATAAAAGGTGAGTTTACTCTTACTTATTTGGTTTTTGGAATCTTTGACTCTTGAGAGGAGAGGGGGTGACACTTGTCACTTTCCCATTGGTGAGGAAACTTTTGGGTTCCTCTTCTTATTCTTCCTCATGTGGAAGGAATGGGTCTTCTTGGTTCATTTTTTTGGAGCACTTGGAGAATTTTGGGAGCTTGGAGGTGAGCTTGGACAAAGGGAAAAGCTTAGAGTCTTGGAAAGCATTATAGAGGTAGGGTTCTTAACCCTTTTCTTTCTTAGTTGTGCTTATCTTGTTAACTATGCTTGATCAATGAAATGATGTGTGTGAAATGATGTATTGTGAAGTGTATGGTGAATGTAGTTGTTCTTGTTCTTGTTGTTTCTTTTTGGTTTTCTCTCCACCATCATTTGGAATGATGGTTTTTGGAGAATGTAGGGGAAGAGAGAGGGATTTCCCTCTCAAACCTCATGGTTGTTGGTCAAGCCATGAAGGTCCCTTCTCATCCCCTCATATGGTTTGAGGTGGGAGAAAGGTTCATATGGCTTGAACCTTTCCCCATTCTTGGTGAGGAAACCCTTTTGGGTTTGAAAATCCTCCCAAGAAGGATTTCTATAGCATAAAGGAGGAATAAGGAGGATGAATGATTAGGAGGTATAAGGAGTTTTGTATATATGTATTTGTTGGTGCTCCTATGGTTGGACACCTTGATTTGGGCATCCTACTTCCTCTCTTCCCCCTTGTGAGGTTGACCTTGTTCTCCTCATGTTGTTGTTTTCATTGTATAGTAGGTCTAAGTGGTTTAATGGTTTTATGTTTTTTTGCTTGTTGTGTGTTCATCCCCATTATACTTGTGCACATTGTGGAAGCTAGTTCCTCTCTCCCATGGGCTTGGGGGAGGCTAGCATGACTTCCAACCATGGAAAGGCATGTGATGATGCCTATTGGTTGGGTGGTAAACAAGCCATGTTCTCTTGGAGTTGGATTCTTGTAGGAGTATTGGAGTTGGAGCTCAAGTTGGAGATAGTAGAGCCTCTTGCCATCTTGGTCTTTCTCATCTTTGGAGGACATTGCCTTCACTTGTAAATAAATGTGGCTTGTCAAGTCTATACACTCTTGTAAATAATCATTATTGTACTTATTGTTCCTTGAAAACATTGGTCATTACTAAGAAAGTTTCTATTTTATTGTTGCAAGAATCTTGTAATATTATCATATTGAAATCATGAGTTTTCTTTTAGTTACATGTTATATTTTGAAAGTCTTGTTGTGTATAAATCTGCAAAGTATGATCATGCATGTTGCATCAAAACTGTAATTTTTAGTTGTGTCTACTTTACAAGAATATATATATATATATATATATATATATATATATATGAAATGGCTTATGTACATGTGTATCCTATGTATGTAGAACTAAAATTTTCAAGTTAAACATTCTTTTAAGTTTGTAAAATTTTATGGCATTACACATGCATTTTGCTTGGGAGTAAGATCTCATAAAACCTAGCTTTGGTGGATAGAGATTCACTCTTAGCTAGTAGAGCACTCTTCGGTGGTGAGAGATCCTCCCTATTTTGCTAATTAGGAGCTTCATTCAAATCAGGTTTTTAGAGAATTTCAAAGGTACGCTCGGTGCCGGAGAGAGATTATTTGGTCCATACTTCAGCCATCTACAAATCATATTATTTCTAGCGTTTGAGGCAAGCTTGGTGAATTTCCAAGGAGACTAATTCAGTTTGAGCTCCATTTATTTTCATATATATTTACTTAAGGTTTTGAGCAATGTTTTCTAGGCTTTTGGTTGGAGTTTTTCATTTTTCCGGGTTGGATTCGATTCGTTATGATTTCAATATATTTTTGTCTCAATTTCAAAATTTGTAAAGATCATTTCAGCTCCTTGTGAATTTTTAGGCAATTTCAGCAGTTAAAATAAATAAATAAAATCATATCTAAGAGATAAAAATTATTTCTCTTGTTTATTATTCTACATATTTTTCTAAGTTATTTGAAGCTTCTCAAGAGTGCTAGAAATTATTATCATGGAAAATACAACTTTTTCTTTGTTTTTGCATATTGCTATCCTAAAAATCGAAGAAAAATTATAAATTTAGTTCACTTGTTATTTTTATATATTTTGTGAATTTCAAGTAATATCCCACAAGGGATATTTCAATGGTATCAGAGCGGTTGTTTCCTCCACCTGTTTGGGTTAAAAATGGATAGTACTAAGATGGAAGAACAATTGGTGCAATAGTTGATTGGGACAAGTATAGGGCTACATGATCTTCCTCGTCCCCACGATTTGAAGAGGGAACCGATCCATGTTTTGGACCGATTAGTTGGTTTATTGGTATGGTTAAATTCGTCACCATCACAGAGCATGTTATTTGCATTGGAAAAACTTATAGATATGTTATTCTTTCTAGATTTGTTGATATAATAGAGTTAGAGATGTAGCTTAAGCGTGATAGCTTGTGTCATAGAGATATTTTGGGTTACGGTATCAAATATACCAAATGATGGGGACCTAATAAGATGGATACTTCAGTTGTTGATTGAGTATTTTGGTGGGATTATGCAAACAAATGTTCAATCATTTGGGTTGAATGTCCGGATATTGGAGGTAGTGGCTAGAGTTAGACTCTATTGGATGATGTGGGACCATGAGTGTTGCGACCTTTTCGTGAGAGATGTTTCATCTTTTCCATTTAGTGGTTGGCGGGATGCATTCCGGGAGGTGTTGAGTCACATTCGTGAGATTGTTACACATACACAATATGAGGATGACTCGGGGATAGTGACCCATGCATCAGTGCCCAAATATTTTGGAGTTATGCATGTAGAACGAGCCAAAAGAATAGAAAGGTGACATGATTGGGACCTTGTATGAGGAGAGGTTAGTTACTGAGTGTTGTGATATGGTGAGTCACGGTGTGGAGCCAAATAACGAGGAGATGACTATAGATGTAATTAGATACCATGTTGTTTAGGAGGGCCATAGTTTGGAGGATGGTACAATGGCATTGAGGAGTGTAACATGTTTGCCATAAGACATTATGTTGGCACCCATTGTGCCAATACTAGAGCTTACATCATCAGACATGGTATGTTATTTCCATGAGTTAGTTGGACCTTCTTCCATCGATGTTTGGTCGAGGTGGATACACCCTGCTATGATTAGAGAGGAGATGTTTTCTAGTTGGTTCTTGGGAACCGAGGGTGATGGTTTAGGAGCCTCAGATCACAAGTGCCTAGAGAGAGGAAAGGTACAATGTGTTGATTTGGATCTTGGTGTGGAGAATTTTCGATGTCTTCATCCTTTTATGATGACTTATTTGACTAGGAGAGTCATACTTGTTGGCTGTGAGACTCATTCTGGGGGTTGGCTATTCCTGGTTGAGTTTTTTAGCACATTTCAAGTATATCGGGACATGTATGAGGCATAAATAGCATTAGCCAGATTGTAGGAGATTCCACATTGTTGGTAAGGGCCTTGTTGGTTGGTTCGTTGTTGTTTGGAGAGAGCCTAAGGAGTTGGTGGCTTTGGCATTGCATTGGGAGATTGAGTTCCCTGTATTGGAGTTTGTTTTCCATTGATTGGGATTCATCTTTGTGTCATCACCATTGGTTTGGTATTCTTTAGGAACACTTCGGGGTGTTTCACTATTGTTGGTTGATGTGGAGTTTGATGGATGGGACCATGGAGTTAGAGCTCATGGTGGTTAGACAGGATACGAGGATCAATTTTCTTCCTTTTCGCATGAGATTTGTGAGTATCCTTAGAAGCAAGATTGTTGAGTCCACTTTGTTGGGTTAGACAAGTGGGATATTTGATGACTCCTATTCGATGGAATATTTGCACGCAGTAAAAAGAGCACACTATGATGACTTATGCGAAGAGTGGGTTAGGTATGATGAATACTTTGACTCTAAATGACATGGTGAGTGGATTCATGGATGTGGGTGCGACAAGTAGTAGTGTTGCACATGATACAATTATAGAGATTAGGGTTACAGTTCGAGATCACCCAAGTCTATCATTATGTTGGTTATCAAAGGTTTCAGAGACTGGAGAACTCATTTGTTTGTTGAGTACTCCAAGAACCGACACAGCTTGTGATATTATAGATGGTCACATTCAAGATGAAAACTATATATTGGAAGATGAGATGATCTTCTACCAGGAATATTGTACCTTGTGTTAGATTCACCGTTGAGGATGGAGATAATACGACATGTGCATTGTTCTTTCATGACGGCACACTTACGCTTCGATGATATATACAAGTTCATATGGGAGATGTTTAGATGACATGGGTTGAGAGAGGATATCCTCAACTTTATATAGGATGTAGGGTTTTTTGTTATGATAAATCGTAGCTTACGGTTCGTCATTTTCTTAGTGACATGGAATAACACTCCTACGTATTTTACATCGCTTTCCGTGCATGGTGAGCACTTTACCCATGTGCTACTCAATAGAGGGACGAAGTTGACTTAGTTACTTGGTTATTCAGGAGGTTCACATTCAGCACATGAGGTGGACTATGTAGATTTGATATTGTTGGTTGAAATTTTACTTGAGTCTTGGGAATTTTCCCTCATAGGAAACATTGAAACACATTATGAGGATCCTTTCTATCACACGAGTGTGGGTCATGTGAGAGATTTGGAACACTTAGTGCTTATACAAGATGTTTCACAAAGTTGATATAATAGATGTTATAACATTTAGAGTGGACTTTTGTACCCATGGGTTGACTAGAGAGGCATTGATTATGAGTGATCACATGATGGAAGCTTCACATTGGAAAAGACTGGATGGATTGGCATTTTCAATGTGGGTACCAATGGAGAGTCGATGTAGGCATCATATTACTTCAGTGGAAAAAAATTTCTCTACAGAACTGATTTAACAAATATGGAATTTGTAAAACCCTAATTACAAAGTCACGTATGACAAATAAACACTAAAGCATAGATCTAACACAAGCAATAAGCTAAATAAAAATGAAACCCTAGGTGCAAAGGAGATGATAAAAGACTAAGCTAATATTTTCTTAATCCCGAAGTGTTATGGACTAGAAGACTGATGAACAGGAGGAGCAAACTATAGCAACCACACTTAGAAAAGTATGTAACTTCTGGATGACCAGGACTAGGGTGCCTGGATTGGGGCAAGGGTGCATAGGCTCCAGAGACCTCTTCCGGGTGCTTATGACCACACATGAGCTTAGAAACTGGTTTTCATTGTGTTGTGCAAATGTCGCTAACATTCACTTTTGATCACTTGTATGCCGCTAGATGATCACCAAGTTCACATGTAACTTGCAATACAAATGATATCCTATAAAACCCCAAAACACATCAAATCCTAAAAAATAAATATGCAAATGGGGAATCATACTGACCCCGGTGGTCACCTAGCAGAGTGAACTTATGATCAACCATTACACTACATCTCAGACTCCATGTAGTTCTTGTGCATGTGTGATAGAATCCTACCCTATGAAGCCCTTGCCCAAGTGTGCATGATAGCGGGTGATAGCTAGATGTAGCAATTTTAATAAATGTGTGGATGGAAACATGAACTTCCCTTCCTATAGCATAATGCAATACCTTTTCCCTTGAGTGAGTGCTAGATGAATGCCTTAATGATCTTAGAATGCCTTTGGATGCAACCTTAGGTGGTGATAGTAGATGCTTAGAGTTTGGTCCCTTATTATGGTCACATAGATTTGTATTTATATGATTCCCTTAGTCAAATTTCGTAATTGATAACTAAAATTCTGACCCATAAGAAAACAAGATGCCCAAAAGATAAAAGAGAACCAAAATAGGTGAGTA